>NW_021011540.1:887235-988478 GCF_003987935.1 Bombyx mandarina
TGTGCGTCTCTCACGCGCCCCGCCGCCTCCTTCTGCGAGATGGTGCACTCGCAGAAGTCGAGCATCGCCTTCCACGACTCGTCGTCGCCGAGCATCGATGCCACAACACTCGGCAACGACAAGTCGTTTCCTATTTTTGCGACGAGGACACGGCGCCACCCCTCCCATGCGGGGCAGGCGACGAGCGTGTGCTCCGCCGTGTCCAAGTCGCAACCACAATGGTGGCACTCTGCCGTCGGCTCGGCTCCGATCCGGTGCAGGAACTCACCGAAGCAACCATGCCCAGTGAGCACCTGCGTGAGCCGGAAAGTGAGGCGTCCTCTGTCACGATTCACCCAATCCACAAGAACCGGGCGAATCGCCTCGACGGTCCTACGACCAGCCGAAGGATCGGCCAGCCGTCTGGACCATGACTCCAGCACGGACCGCCGAGATCGGGCCCTCCGCGCTCTGACTACACTGGGGCTGGGACGTGCCACGCCCCGGACACGAAGGTCAGCCCGTCTCTGATAGTCAGCAGCGAGCGCCTCCGCCTCCAGGACCCAAGGCGGCGTCCCAGCCAGTACACACGCCGCCTCGAAAGAGATGGTGCGATAACCACGGATGACCCTGACCGCGATGGTGCACTGTGGGTGGGGGTGTTCGCGTCCTGACATCAATTGACTTTGGTAAAAAATCACAAAGCAATTTCATATGCAAAGTTAGATTATGTACCATTTACCGAATTATTATTTCGTTTAGATAAGCTCTTCAAGACGAGAGACGGCCGATGACGATTTATTAATGTAGGTATTATGGAAACAATTGAATGGAAACTTTGTTTCTTGTTTTTGTTTTTTTCTCTGAAACGGCTGATTTCTTTTGTCCGAAAGAATAAATCGTCTATTTTTCGTAGAAGGGCTCGTTAACTCGAAATCTTTTCCGGCCTAAAAACGACCCGTAACTGGTAATGAATATTGAAGTGCTCTTCTGCGTATCGAAGGCTTGCGACCGGAATAATCTTCAGTCTATGTCGAAGTTTACATTGTAATTAAAGGTAAAAGACAACATTAAAATGCTTTTACTTCTCTTAAACAAAACGGCCATACGCTTAATTCGTATTGTTTTTCACACGTCCTATTTCCGATTGTTTTTTCCGTCGGAAAATGTCTACGGGCTTCGCTTTTATTGAAATTACCCTCTTCGTTGCGGGGAGAACGAATTAAAATCGCATTAGGAAATCCCGTACAGCCTAACTTTTCCAGTCTGTGCACAGAGTCCCGGTGTATCGGAATAAATGGCCCAAACTTCGTTTATTTATATAGTCTTACTGAATATTTATGTTCTCTCTCCTAATTTTGCATTCTCGTCACTTTGAATACGATTTACGGAGTCGAGAAAATACTGGCATACTGTGTTTTAAAACAAAAATGTATGCGGAATGTTACAAATCCCGTTCGAGTTTGCCAAATTAAATTTACGTAAATGTCCTAACATATCTTACAAGTTGTTAGTTGAGGAAATATCCTACCTTTTATATATGCACAGATTTAGGAATAAATAACAAGGAAACAGAAAAAAAATCAACGCTGTGTAATTTTGTAAAGCTTTGTAATACAGACGGTATTACAAAGCTTTTAAATTTCAATTCTATTTTTATCATTTCACTGATTGGCTATGATGTCATTGAAATATCGAATGAAATTAGAATAACTGTTTAACTACCTATTCATTATATAAAAGTATATTTATGGTATCACATAAATTAAACTCGATAGAAGACGAAAAACTAAAAAGAAATATAACGTTTGATAACACAACTAGTAACTCAAATTGAACCAAGAATTACGGCCTATAAAACTCTCATATTTTCATGCAGTAAATGACACGGGCAATATACAAATGTTCCAATATTATCTCGTTAAACTAATGTAGTTACTCTAAGAAGCAAATTGGCTACTTAATGCATGAACATGGCTTATGAAAAAATTCGAAAAGAGTCACGCCTGTGTTGCGGGCCCAAATAGGATAATCGTGTAGTTATTGCCTACGTCGGAATTGACGGAAGCCACGCCAACCGCTCGTTTATTTACATGCTAAAATCCCTGGCGCAACTGTTTACGTGGAAACGTCTTGTGATGTCCTCGTGACGAGATCGGCGATCGCTTCAATTACAATATCAAAATACGGATATTGATTGCATTTCTAATCATAACACATTTAACGACATTTCGAATTTACAATTTTCGTTGATGTGACGCGAGATTGATAAAAAAATAAAAAAACTATAATTTGCGAATTGAGAATCGGTTTATTATTATGTTTGGTAGTGCTATGGCTGTGCCTTGGCAATGCTGATGTCCATAAATCACTCATTATCGACATAGAAAAAAACTTCCATCTTGAATCCATACATTCCAGATTCCAATTGGCTAGCCCCAAATTAATTAATGTTTCGACTTCAACTCTTTAAGTTGTACCAAGAACTGGTTTATGAGAATAGAATAAATACCATATATCTTATCTTATCTTACTAATATATAAATCTACAGTGGTTTTTACGGATGTTCCGTTATAACTACTGAACCATGCATCCGATTGACTTGAAACTTGGTATCCATGTAGAAAATACATGTACTTAATGGATAAGCTAATATTTGTATGAGCGTTGGACTCCCTATTAATAATGATAATAAATAATAATGTTAATTTTAAGTGCCCAGCGAAGCGGGCGAGTACGACTAGTATTATATAAGTCTGTACACACGTCTACGGGCCTACGACCGGACAAAGTGAGAAGCCGAGAAAATTGTGATTGGATTAGTGCATGATAGATGTAACCTTAGCTGAGTTCGTCTATGTTAAACCACTTAGAACAAGTGCTTCGAGTCTCGAGGGATCTCTTCATGGGTGTTCGTTTTTGTAGGCCCTTCAAGGAATCGCTATAAGAAGTTTTCACGACGCTACGATATAATATTTTACTTCAAACGAGGAAAATATAAGGCGCTTTCGTTCATTTCACAGAACTACTGATATTAATGTGACAATGATTTTTGCTAGAAAGGTAATTCAATTATCGGATAGGATTAGAAACAATATAATAAATTACTAAACACGAAAAAAAGCCCACAAAAATTAAAAAATTTCAGACATTTTTACGGATTAAAATATTTAATTCGATACTATACAGTAGAAGCTCCTTATTCGGGCTTCCTTCATTCGCGTTTTTACTATTCGCTGATTAAAATAATGCGATCCAATTCCTAAAGATTTCTTTATTCGCGGATCTAATCGTTACATTAGTAAATACACATTGATAAAAAGTCTCCATATATGTACGGATCCAGCCGAATATCTTTTGTAAAAGCGCTTTTTCATTTTTACGGCTTCTGTACTAGCGACATATTCACACAACGCATACCCCGCTAATAAAGAGCTTTTACTGATAATAAATGAGTATTAAATCACATCGTTATTAAGCCAGGCTGCGTATTAGATGAAATTTTACTTTGGCAAATATGTAACATGTGCAGGGTTTGTACATCCTATGTATCTATTAAAATTGACGCGATGTTCAGTGTAAGTCTGGATTCTCTCGATACTGAATATAATCTGGGAATTTCTGACCTAATCCCAATTAACATCTTCCTGTAAAGATCTACGAGAAAAAAAAAATTGAATGTAGGCTGTAATGTTTGTTCTTTTAAGCAGTTAGTGAACTGTGAACACGCGATGTAACACAAAGAGCCCAGACGTTCCTAGTTTTTTTTTATTGCTTAGATGTGTGGGCGAGCTCACAGACCCCTGCTGTGCAGTGGTTACTGGAGCCCATAGATATCTACAACGTAAATACGCCACCCACCTTGAGATAAAAGTTCTAAGGTCTCAGTATAGTTACAACGGCTGCCCCACCCTTCCAACCGAAACGCATTACTGCTTCACGGGAGAAATAGGCAGGGCGGTGGTACCTACCCGCGCGGACTCACAAGAGGTCCTACCACCAGTAATTACGCAAATTATAATTTTCCGTATTTCATTAGAAAAATTTGGTACATACCTGCGGGATACGAATGCATCGGACGTCTTATCCTAGGCCACGACGACTTTCCTTTCGACTATGAAATTCATTCATGAAAAAGCCAAAAGGTTTTGTAGAAACTAGCTCAGACATCTAATTGTGGTTCTAACAGTAAATTTTGCACCGGAGACCAATATAAATTGGACCTGCCTGACGAGGTAGCTTGCGGACTCTTTTAGGTTTTCTACTTCTTCTATATTTTATGGGTGTGTTAGTCCAGAAAAGACAAGAACGCATATCTTAGGCAATGGATATCAATAAACTAAGATACCTAAAGGATCCCTTTTCTAGGTAAGGTTCATACAGACGCTGTATTTTAGGAAAAAAAATAGAAAACCGTAGAACGACTGACACAAAGATCCGAAGAGTCGAAGTGTCAGGCAACTGTTAGCGCAGCTTTTAAAAGCTGAGCTAAGTAACATAGAGGACACCTTTTGAAATTCTGGCTACAGAAATTAGAGGCTTCCGGCAAACGTAAAATTACTGTCAGATTTCTTATAGTATGCAAAGTAAAATAAGTAAATTTTACCTAATTAATAATAAATGTGTCCGGTCACATTTATTAGGCAGACGGCCGACAGTTGCACACACGTAGGAAGAAATAAAAAAATACCCGGATGTTTCAATTAGCAATTGTACTATTTACTATTCACTTAATTTATTTTTGGCGTGTAAACTCACAGTTACCAGTTACCCACCTCATGTTATCAGTTACCCACCTCATAAGTATTGGTATTCGTCGACAATATGAGTGCCGCATTGGACGGCTGAAGTCTTACTGTTCCGCACACGCGCATCTTGCACTAACCCATGAAATTATTGTCACGGAAACAAGTATAATCGGGTAAGTTATTCTTTAATGTGGATTTACAACATACCACTAGTATTGCATGTATGAAAGACAAGTCGAATGTTTGAGACATCAAATAACTAAACATACCTTCATTACAGTTTAGGTCGAATAGTTTGAAGCGTGCGACTGTATCATAAATAAGCATAGACCTTTGTTTCATACTTCAGTGTAAATTAGTAAGAGTCACATATCGGAAACTTAATCCAGAAAGATGAGATAACGTCTTCAGAACGTTTACGTGTAAACTAATCCAAGATACTTGTTTTTAAGGGCGTATTGTAAGTTCACATCGTGCGATACCACTGTAAAATTATGTTTCGAAGCAATCATACGATCCGATTTGAGACAGCGGTCAAACGATACCATTGAGACTCCCACCTCATGTACCTTCGTGACGGCATTCACGACGTTCAGAATAAAGCAGTTGCTCAAATATATACTCCTCAGCCACGAAACATCAATAGTAACATTTTAATTCTCAATACTTTGACCGTTAACTTAACTTTTTGTATTTATTTGGTCCACGTTCATATAAGTCGTCAAAAGGATAGAGAATAATTGATAATCTTTGTCTTGAATCGATGTAAAGTATTTTCAATCTAAGTGTTTTCTTAATTATATTTGTAATACTTTTACGATTTAATCTTGTGTTTATTACTGGTGGTAAGACCTTTTGTGAGTCCGCGCGGGTAGGTACTACCACGCCGCCTATTTCTGCCGTGAAGCAGTAATGCGTTTCGATTTGAAGGGCGGGGCGGCCGTTGTAACTATACTGAGACATTAGAACTTATGTCTCAAGGTGGGTAGCACATTTACGTTGTAGATGTATATGGGCTCCAGTAACCACTTAACACCAGGTGGGCTGTGAGCTCATCCACCAATCTAAGCAAAAAAAAATAATCACTATGTTATTTCCCAAGTTTCGATTACTTTAAAAATTTCACTACCATGGTCACCGCGGACGACGAGAATCTTTTTTTTTTTTTTGGTCAGGAGGAAACCGCCGGACTTCCGCCCTCCACTGGGGACGGCGGGCGGAGCATGTCGGAGTCGAACCGACTAAAACCTCCTGTCGCTCAACAACCAACGTCCAAACCACACATGAGACAGAACTCATGAAAAGGCAAAGGGGGGAAAGTGAAGTGTTTAGTGCGGAGCACATCTCTCCCATCACCCTCCCCCTCAGGACGCCGGACGGACGGTCGTCGGCGCTACGATCACCACCGGTTAGAATGGTCTATCCTACGGAATACCCCGCTGGGTCAGAACCAGCGTGGGTCGAGGATAGCCGGCCTTCCATCACCCGGATGCTCTTGCGTAAAACGCGTGCAGATTATATAGTTTTAATTATGACTACGATTCGCCCATAATCCGAAGAATTATATTATTAATTATATTTTTCGGTTGCTTTCGATGGCCATTCGAGTGAATTAGACCGGAAATGACTACGTTTGCCTTTCGCTTGTTATTGATTTTCTTTCATTGCCCGTTTCGTTTAATGTATTCTAAAAGAGAACGCTTCAGAGACGTTCGTTAACAAAATAAAAACCATTTGATCGTCTTCGATGTAACTTAACGATTATATATATGTGACGCTCAAGAAAATATCACCATTTGCCAGATATTCTTTCAGACATGAAAAAAGGTGATTCACTTTTATTATGATTACCTTCCTTTGTTCTTAAACTGCTACCCGGATAAATGCTTCGATAACAAGATGAGTTCACAATTTCGAATCAATCAAAATTCAATCCTTGAAGACAATTCTAAGATAGTGGGTTTCCTTAGGTTAGGTCGTGGACATAATTAGTACTAATATACGACAGTCTTCCGTAACCACGAAAACTGTACAGTATTCAAAGCATCGGAAATAACCTTAAAATAACGCGAGAATAAACCGTAAAGGTTACTTTAAATATATAAATAAAAAATATTAAACTTTTTAATACAGCGTATTCTATATGAATTGAAATTGACGTTTAGAACGTTAATCGGCTGGTTTGATTTTCTGATTGAGAATGTGATTGATATTTCAACCTTATTTATTTAGGCGCTGGTAGCATTCACCTTGTAGTACCCATCGCCTGTCGTAACACCTCAGCACTAAGTTTATCACGAATCCGTTTGTTCATTCTAGTAGTAGCAGTAGTTTATTTTAAAAAGAAACATTTCTAATTAAGTCTGTCTCCATCCATCTGCACAATGCCCACTTTATTACAAGCCTAATAAAAAATAGCCTTCTATTCTTTTTCCATAAGATTTTTTATTTTAGGGTAGGGCGCCTAAGGGCTCCTGGGACCACTTAAAACCAGGTGAGCTCGTCCACCCACCGTTGCAAAAAAAAAAGAATACAACCTAAACATAAATCTTTATTTCACGTATAGCATTGTTCCAGAAGTTTCGATAGGCATTTTTTCCATATTAGCGTCTCGATTTTTATATTACAGGACAGTTCTTAGTTTGCTTATTTTTTTTTTTGTACTATATTACTAAGTATTAAATCAAACACAAATCGACCGACCTCGTTTTCATTTAAATATACGACTATAATGATCAAAGAAAACTTTACGTCCTAGGTTATTTACACAACGTCAAAAACATTCGTAGTGAGGAACGAACAACCGAACCGGTTACAATAAAAAAAATATAAGTCGATATTTTACAGAAGCTTGTATTCCGCATCGGAGCGGTGTATCCATATTTTTCACATTACTTATGCATAGAGTACAAATTGAAACGACTCGCGTAGTTGCGCCCCGTCATCGGTATTCAAAGCCGAACGCGTCCGGCTTAACCGCAACCTGTCTTCAACCCTGATTGTCTGCAAACAAAGAACAACAAAATTACATTGTGTGATGTTCACTACAATACGTCTCACTGCCGCGTTTCAATAAACCGCTTTAACTTGAACGAGACTATTGATATGATTGTGTGAAAATACTATATGCAAAACAGGGTACCGGAGTGTAGGGATGGTTTCGACAAGCCCATATCGATTTGACTTTGGTAATTTTTACGTCGGACTTAGAGATCGCATGCTATATTCTCGGCCCATTTTGAGAGATCAGTTGGAAATCTCATTGGAATAACAGAACATATTGGCTGCGCAACGCATTTAACTACCGATCCCTATATTAGCAGTAGCAGAATGTAATGATTTTTTATTAGTGTGTTTATAGACGAAATGAGCCCTTAGTCAATTTTTTGTTAAGTAGCTATTGGATCGTGATGTCGAGTTCTCAGTGTATTATACAATAGCTATTCTAACCTTCAAACCAAAACTAAAACTCATGTAGAAATCTAGAAAAAGTTAGAATCATATGGTACATATCCGAGCAGCTTACAATATGCTCTGCTACTGGTAAATGCCAAATGACAAATTCAGTATGTTGGTAGATACTCTGAGAACACGCCCACAGACGCAGCCCACTGAGTTTCTCACCGGATCTTCTCAGTGGGTCGCGTTTCCGATCCGGTAGTAGATTCTGCGAAGCACTGCTCTTGCTAGGGTTAGTGTTTGGACCGTTGTCAGGTTTAAGCCCCCCGAGCTCACCTATTCGCTCGGTTATGCTGGCATAGCCTCTCAAGGCTACCAGCTTAGGTTGGAAAAAAAAGAGAATGCTGCTGCTCATTTTCAAGTTATTCCCTTAATCGCCTTTTTCGACACCTACGGAACCACACAGCCCGATGGATGATGGATATGTAAGTAGTACTGGTTGCTAGAGAAAATCGGCAAACTCGAATGTTCTCTTATGTATAACGAACAGAGGTCGAAAATACCCATTTTCTTAAAGCAGTCGCGTTATGAGGTCATTTGGAAGGTCAAACTTTAAAACTTCAAATGGTTTACGCATTTTGATAATGTCGTATCGATTTTAAACGGTCACTGAGCAATCGTCATTCTGAAAATTTTATTCAGTAAACAAACAAACTAAATTATTTATTTTAGTTTTACTTAAAGCATAACATTACACATAGCACGGCTAAAATGTATAAGTATGATAATTTAATTTAAGATAATAATATCCCCGACGCGTTAAGCGTCACACCCTAGACCTGGAGCGTTTATCTCCACACTACTCCCGGATAAATCAGCGCTAGAATATTTTTTTGAATTATGATATAATAACGTTCGCAATAAAAGGCAACCGAAAATACTTGGTCTGCGTATTATTGTGGAATACATTTTAGTAATCTCTAGTTAAGTGGTGGCTCATACGTAGAGGGGGTAGATCAAATAGGGGTGGTCGTTATTTTCATAAAAATGTAGGCTGTCGAATATTTTTTATTCAAAATTGACTTAAGTTTTTTTTTTCTGATGTTGGCGGTAGTTGACGAAATTTTAAAAGGAAGCGTATTTCGTGTTTATATTAGCGCCAATGTAGTGCGGATATGTGAGTGAGATAGCGAGATATTCCCAAATGTGATTCTTAATTGGAGCGTTCGACACGAATTTAGCGGCTGTTTTGGGAGAAGGTTTTTCGGGATATTTGCTTTATGGTGAAAAACTCGTTATATTACTTGGCGAGTTTGTGTATTTTTTTGTGGAAATTTACTAATGTTCTTTACGAGGCGAACCATTTAGTTATGCTGTAGGTGAAAAACAATCATACTTATGTTTGAAGTGCTTTGAAAACAACAGCACATCGATAGTGAAAATTATTTTTTCATTAATGTCGTTCAGATTTGTAAAATTATCAATTAAAATACTACATATTATTTTGAGTAAATATGTTAATAATTGATTAGTCAACACGACGTTCAATACCATCACTGATGAAAAGCAAACTACAAAGGACGTTTGTATGCCTTCCGGTTCATTGACTTGAATATTCAACTATATTTACGTTGTTACTTGTTAACTGTATTTTTAATTTTTTTTAAGTGAAAACTTCTTTAGAATCGTTGTGATTTCAAACCGGATGCAACGGAAAAAACGACAGGTAAGAGACACAAATACAAAAATGTGTAGGATGAAGCCAGCAAAGAATGAGACAGAAATATACATACTATTTAATACAGCGCCATCTGTGAAATTTTTTAATACTAACGTGTGTATGAAAGCTCTTGTAGTGAAATTTAATTTAGGATTATACGTGAAATTAAAATATCAATTCACAGAGGGCGCTACCTTACAATTATTTACTAATGACAAAATTTTACATATACTTAAGACGTTTAGGATAATTGTATTTTAATTTTGGAAGGTTTCACTTCTACCACGTGTGAATTGCACACTTTTTTTTTTTTTATTGCTTAAATGGGTGGACGAGCTCACAGCCCACCTGATGTTAAGTGGTTACTGGAGCCCATAGACATCTACAACGTAAATCCGCCACCTTGAGATATAAATTGTAAGGTCTCAGTATAGCTACAACGGCTGCCCCACCCTTCAAGCCGAAACGCATTACTGCTTCACGGCAGAAATAGGCAAGGGCGGTGGTACCTACCCGCGCGGACTCACAACAGGTCCTACCATCAGTAATTACGCAAATTATAATTGTGTATAAATAGTCTGTCAGCAGTGATATTGTTTTAAATGTCGTAACAAAAACAATATAAGCATAGATAAAAATTGTAGGAAAGGGAACGTTCGCCTTAAGCTACATAACCAGGGTTTGCAAGCTAAGTGAACGATTATTCGGGTACTTTTTAGAGTTCAACAACTAAATGGATAAAAACCGAACTCAATGTTGGTCATACCCATACTTCTTTTACTGAAAGAACATTTGTAAGTGACACCTCAATACGCTGTCATGCCTAATGAATGGTGGTGTACTCGTGTCTACTGATACTGAATTTATAATATTATTATAAATTTGAAATTTATTATAAAAAAAAGAACATAATATTCCTAGCCTAAAAGTACATGTTATTATCCGCAACATGCTTCATCAGATTACAGAAATAGAGCTATCAGCAACATGCTTCGTCAAAAAGTACAGTACTTACTTTCAGCTGCAAGCGTCGTCAAGAATTTATAATTATACACACAATTACGAATGTTTAAGGAAATACGCGCCTAACTTTGCGTAATAATTTGTTCGAGGCTCAAAATAGTAGTCATAGATTCCAATTTTTAGAGTGTTCCAATATTATATTCGATCTTACATAATATATCTCGTGGGGGTGGTGACAATCACGTTATATTGTCTCTGGGTTCCAGTGACCCATTAACATCGGCAGACCGTGAGCATGTCTACCCACCCCGTGAAATAAAAAAGAGGAAGGGATTCAAAAACCAGAGATTTATTTATCCAAGCTAGTCATACTAGGCCAAGTCTATGTACGGTTGTATACAGACTTTAATTCATCATTAATGATGATAAGCTTGCTGGTGAGTTTTCTAAATCTCGCAGCTTCTGTTATTAACTTAATTAATGTTCTAGCAACAGTGTGAATCAATTTTCTTTTTTACTCGTTCGAAAATGTATTATTTAGAAATTTTATTATATAAAAACATCAAACGTTTTGATTCTGTACTAACAGGCGTCGAAAGCATTGAATGCTATCGTCATTCCAAATTCGAAGGAAACAGTAAATTCACGTGATGGTTCAGTTGTCAGATTTTTTCCCGCCCATTGTGTTACAGCTATAGATAGAGAAATCATCGAGGACCCGGCTTTGGAGTAATCATTTGCACTCGTTACAAGCCCTAATGCGGCCCAAATACGTAATGCTCGGCAATAATTCGATTTTTTTGGCCCGAGTGCGTGGAACGCGCGGTCGCACCCGCCCCGCCGAATATGCGAAACAATTTTCTCCTTATGAATAAAATTTTAAGGTGCCTATGCAAATTTCCATTACCGAGACCTGTCTTCTGTAATGGTGTCATATAGGCAGGAGTTTTTTTTTTTTTTTTGTATACCGTACGTAAAAGCTTCTTAATATGGTAAAAAGCGGGAAGATGAAGTTTTCCGTAATCGTGACCTCTTTAGAGTGGTAATTCTCTGAACGTGTTTTAAACAGCTTTTGTATTGTGATGTTAGATTATGAACGAAGATTTTTTGGAGGCTAAGAACGACATTGTGCAGTCCTATCGGGTATGATTACATTAAAATTTCCGTGTTTAAATTTTTTCGTGGCTACATTTTGTCACCACCATTCCCCATAATTCACTGAATTTTGCCGATATTTTGTAACCGCTCAAACACCGTATGGTAATTACGTGGGAATGTTTATGAAAGAATAGCGTTATTTTAGGACTCTTTAGTTATACTGTGAATTGAGTTGCCTAAATGACGGCCTAAATGTTACGTCTAGGGTTCTAGTACTTAATTAAATATAATAGTCCTTACACTTTTTATTGTTAATTAAAATAGTAATCATTAAATAAAATTCAATAATGCTAATAACAAAATAACTAAGGCATTAAAAAAAAGGACTTTGAATTTGGATGTCAGATGAAATCTTGTGTATCAAAATCTTATCTTATACCTTTAAACGACCAATTTTTGTATACATGTAATGTAATGTAATTGTATATATATAATCTGAATCTCGGAAACGGCTCCAACGATTTTCCAACGATTTCGGAGGCGATACATTGATCTAGCTACGATTTATTTTCAGAAAATGTTGTTTTTTTCGTGTTTTCAATAATCAACTTTATCGATAATTCCCGACATCTGTTGGCGAATAATAATACTATTTTTCATAATTGTTTTAAAGACACAATAACACTATTTCAGCTATTTCAGCAGATGGCGTTGTTAAGCCACCCGAAGCCACTTAAAAATGCCTAAACGATCTTGAAATATTTCATCATTTTATAAATATGTAATTCGTATTTAAATATAATTTCAAAAAAATACAATTTATCAAAAAAAGCCGTGCAAAGCTCGGTCATCCTCTAGTGATATTTACGCCATACTTTGTTATACATAAAACATTGGTGGTCCTACAAAGAAATAAAAATTAAGTTTTCGTTAATAATTCAGAGTCAATTTTTAAAATGGATACTCGATTTTGTTACTGAAATATAAGATAAGTTTTTGAAGTGAAGAAACACAAAGTCCGACGTCCAAATTCAAAGTCCTTTTTTTAATGCCTTAGTTATTTTGTTTTTAGCATTATTGAATTTTATTTAGTGATTCCTATTTTAATTAACAATAAAAAGAGTAACGACTATACGACAGAAATGTCGGAAATAAAATGATAACGCTAAAAATAGCGAGATTGAAGTGAGTAAAAATAGTTTTAATTTTGACCACGAGTCAAGACTACTGAAGAAAATATTTTAAGTATATGGTGTTTGATTGAGAAATTGGGCCTCCTTTCTCAATTTCTACTTAAGATTTGCGGGAAAGGATTTTTTTACTAAAATTAAATTAGGCTAACATCAAGATTGAAAATTCAAATAAGATTTTATTTGCTTTTAAAATTAGATTGTTATAAAACGAGTTTAAATTAAATTTGCTGCAAGCCGCTTTACAGACGGAAAATACATATTAATATTTCGTATAATCGATATAATAAACATAGACGATAAGCCCGAAACGTATCTCTCGACAAAAATCCGACTATCTCTTAAGCTGAAAAAAGGGGTAATCCGATGTTCTAATACATATTGAAATGGAAGATCGAACTTATATTGTAATCTAGTATTGGACCTAATATTTAGTTTTATGTCTTTAAATTTTCATACATTGGTTTATATTTTTCCAAACAACCGACTTCTATCATCGTAGCGAGATGAAAAAGCAACATTATACATAGTAGTTCTTAATACAAGATATTTCATTTCAATTGCTTAATTTTATTTTGAACGTTAATAAATAAAGAATTAAACATACCAGAAAATAAATGTTGTTAAAATGGGATCCTGCGTCTCTGAAAACTCTGTTGTAATTGTTGAGCGTTAGTAATTAGAGCACATTGGCTTGATTTTGTCTCTGGCATTGCTAATTTCCACGACCAATCTCCCACCGACGATCTGTGTGTTCGTCTTTATTCCAAGGGAATGAAAATGTTCGACAAAAAAATGGAAATTATTTACGAAATAAAACGTCGCGACAGTCGTTTCCAAATTAAAATTCGTTATTAAATCAACCGCAGCGTATTTTTAAACAAAGTAGGTTATCTCTGCGAAAAACTTATTGTTTTCAATTGTTTTATCCGCTTTATCCATTAACGTACAAAAAGAGAAGAGAAATTTCCGCTAATTGATACTGTCGTGGCATTAATTTGATGACAGCACAAATAAAGCACTGCAAATTGAAATGAGAATTAAAATGGCCTCGCCGATCAACTGCCGGCTGCGGATTTTAGTTGGTCCGATTTTCGTAGCGAAAGATGACTGTAATTTTTTATTTTCATTGAAGCTTAATCTGTGATGATAAACGACAAAATCATAAAGCAGCAAGTATTGAAAACCTAAAAACTTTAGTAGGTACTTAAGGCTTCTTGTATACTACTTGTATTCATTTTGCTGGAGTTGATACAGATTGGGAAGGTATAAAAATAGGATCATTCATTTATAAAAATCTTCATGTCTGGGTGGATGATGTTTCTTAACTCCGATAACTATAGAACGCCAAGTAAGTTGTAAATTCCTCGTGCGATGCTATTACCTTCGAAGGATGGCTGATAAGAAATGGAGAGCCAAAGAGTGGTCTCAGTAATGAGGATTGGGCGAGGTTTACATCTAAATGTAAATGATTATGGGCTGATGATGTTAATAAAGTTTTGACTTCTCTAACTAAAACTATGCAAAAAAGTATAATACCAATTATTATTGAAACGGAAATTACTAAAATGGCCCCAAAAAACCCTACTATTAGTACTATGAGATTTGAGTTCTTAGGTCTCAGTTTTTACAGTAAAACGGCTGCCCCACCCTTCAAACCGAAACGCATTACTGCTTCACGGCAGAAATAGGCAGGATGGTGGTGGTACCTATCCATGCGGACTCCCGAAACGTCCTACCACCAGTAAGCAAGTTATAATTTTGCAGGTTTGATTTTTATTACACGATGTTCTTCACCGTGGAAGTCATTCGTAAACATTTTATAAGTAAGTATTTTATCCAAAAAAATTGGTACTTGCCAGCGGGATTCGAACACCGTTGCATCGATAGATACGAATGCACCGAACGTCTTATCCTTTAGGCCACAGCGACTTAAGCATTTGAATACTTCAGAAAGATTTATTTTGAGCAATACACGTCAAGCAAATCGTCACACACATCATGATAGCTTCTGAACTGTGTCAGTTTTATAGTGGATTAAAAAAACGTTCACTAACGAAAATGTCGATAGTAAAACCACATAGAAACTTCTTTTTCTTGTTAAGACTTCATTTAATGGCTTAGCAAGCGTTTCATAAAATTAAATATGTCAATCCGAGCTTCTAATAAATATCTCACGATTAGAGTTGTACAAAAAGCGAAGTTTCTAAGCAATTCGAGAATTCTGAATACGAGCAAACGTTGCCAAACATCAACTTTCCTGTGTATTGACTTTTACTTACAAGCCGTGGAAAATATATTTATAAAATACATTTCTGGAACTTTCCATGTACATTTTACCTTCAATCTATATCATGTCAACATTGTTAGTCAGTACAATATTTGAAATTTATTTGTAGTTGATCCTGTAAATATTTCATGTCAATATTTATCGCGAGTTCAAATCTAGCATTCATATTTTCTTCATTACTTATGCATAGAACACAGATTGGCTGGAGTGAGGCTTCGTCATCAATATTCAGTCAGCGGTCGGTGCAAGTCTATGTTTAATTTAACTTTACTGCGTTATGTAATCAATCACTGCATAAACACTGAGAGCATGAATCGGCGAGTGGAACTCTTACTTCGTATTGAAGTTTATTAGCTTTCGCTGGCAGATGTGTTCGCGGATGTCTAACAAAATGGAGTAATAACATCGTGTTAGAAAATTTGGATTGTGGAATTTATTTCACTGGTGGTAGGACCTCTTGGGAGTCCGCACGGGTAGGTACCACCACCCCGCCTATTCCTGCCGTGAAGCAGTAATGCGTTTCGATTTGAAGGGTGGGGTAGCCGTTGTAACTATACTGAGACCTTAGAACTTATATCTCAAGATGGGTGGCGCATTTACGTTGTAGATGTTTATGGGCTCCAGTAACCACTTAAGATCAGGTGGGCTGTGAGCTCGTACAACCACCTAAGCAATAAAAAAAAACAATTATGTATCTGCATAATTGTTTGTATTGCATTACGTATTTGGAGTCCTTGCTAGTATCACCGTTTTGTCTATTTCTGCAGAGATGCAGTCCAATGTTCCTCTTCGAAAAGTCGGCCATTTATTCAACGATATAAAGACTTCCACCGACGTGTCTTAATGTGTTGTAGTATTAATTAAACCAGTTTAAAAAAATTAAATTAAAGTTTATAAGAGATAGTTCAAACGTTCCGACCACTGTATTAAGAGCTCAGTCTTCTTTACAGTCTATCTTTAAAATATTAGATATTCGGGATCTGATTATGTTGTGGTTCCGCATGTCTTTCCAGTAGCAATAAGATAGGAAAATACATTGTGATGTTGTTGTTTGTGATGTGACAAATGTGAAATATTCAAAATTTAAAAGGCACAGCCCTACCTACATTTGTACAAAAAAAGAAAGCATTTCAATATACCTATTATGTAAAATGCAGTGAAACTAGTCGTCCTCGGAGTATTCTGGAGTATTGGGTATTATCTTTAATACAATCACATCTAATAAGAATTCTTGATGTGGGTCCGATAGATCCTCTTATTTGCATAGTCATTTGCTTTGTATGGAATATCGTTAAGGACTGGAGATAAGCCGCTTTTTAAGTAGATAAGCTATCCAAAAAATAACGAAAAACATTTTATGTCTGCGTTTACATTGTAAAAACATATTGCATAGGTATTGCTTGCTTCCGTGTTCCAATATGTAAGGCACTCGGCGTAATGGTAATATCGTATAGTAATTTCTTCGGATTATGTGTTTAAATTAAAATTTATTTTACTGTTAAATTTCGCATGTTTATTATCATACTGTTGTTTCAAACATTTCCAAACCTTTACATTTTGCGTAGCCAATATCAGATTATTTTTTTCAGTTATTGTATTGTGAAAAATAATAAGTACCACTTCGCTGCCAGACTAGCTACCCGTGGCTAAAGCGTTTACGTGCCTTGATTTCAAAATATCAGCCTACACTAATGGCTTCGTCTAGATTCTAGATTTGGCTGTAACTAGTAAATATTGCTTCTGATATATTTTTTTGGTAAATATACATATATTTAAGCTGTATGTTTTCTTTCTGATTTGGTGCGAAAGAGATTTCCTTAAAAGCACAAATAGTCCAACTGAAGAATCTGATACTGAAAATAATAAAGTATTTTTAGGATGTCATGAATAAATCCAACGATTTACCAATACAGAACATTTTACTAGGAGTATTACTTTTGGATCTATATAAAGAAAATCTGTGCCACGGAACTTTAATCCAATTTAGAAAAAAAAACCTACTTAATTGACATCAAGTGTGCCGTCGTCTACCCTTTTTCACCAATAAACGTTATTGATCAATGAATATTAGTTTTACAGTATTCAATGAAGAGGAATTGCTAGTTAGCGAATCTATTCGAAGCACCTACAAGTGTAAAATAAACATAAAAAAATATTATACCCTTAGAATCAAATTAGTGGCACGATAGAAAAGTTCGATGGAATTTTCGTCCATAACGAAGGATAATCCTTGTTCTGTTTCTGTGTAAAGCCTCATGAAAATAAACCTTTTATAACCCTACATATTCGAACTTCCGTGTACATAATTCAACCGACGCAACGCAACAACTTACTCTGGGTAACTTTTAATTAAATTAATTAANATAACCCTACATATTCGAACTTCCGTGTACATAATTCAACCGACGCAACGCAACAACTTACTCTGGGTAACTTTTAATTAAATTAATTAAAACTTTCTATTGCTGATAAAAATGGTAATAAGAATAAATGTTAATGTTCACCGTAAAATATTACTTTTTTGCTTCAATACGGCCGCGTAACATACACTTGAGCACTTAGAAAATACCAAGTCCGTTTTTATATTTTATTTTGAAACTAAAAAAACGCGGAGTATTTTAATGGGGCATTGAGAAAATTGTAACAGTTGTATTTAGATTTATTAGCATGCATTTTTATGATATTATTATTTAATCTATTTCATATTGTCAGGAAAGCGTTAAGGCCCAATTGATAAACTTGGTACTTGTGGTCTGTTTCCATGAAAAATGATAAAATAAAATATGGGAGGTTCCTCATTATACCACCTCCTTGCTTCATATTCCTCAATGCTGAGGGTCGTGATCACCCTTCTGTCACTTTCACTCTCGCAATCTTTCTTCATCTGTTTGATGTACTATTTGTTGCCTATATGTCAGTATAATCTTACATATATATGTAGGTATAATCCTACATATATGCCAACAAATAAAATTCCATTTTTATTTTTATTGCTTAGATGTGTGGACGAGCTCACAGCCCACCTGGTGTTAAGTGGTTACTGGAGCCCATAGACATATACAACGTAAATGCGCCACACACCTTGAGATATAAGTTCTAAGATCTCAGTATAGTTACAACGGCTGCCCCACCCTTCAAACCGAAACGCATTACTGCTTCACGGCAGAAATAGACAGGGCGGTGGTACCTACCCGTGCGGACTCAGAAGAGGTCCTACCACCAGTAAGCCAGTAATAATAATATTATAATAATAATATAGTAATAATAATAATAAAATAAATGCTTTAATATTTTATTGTACCCGAATTACAAGTCAGATACCATACAAGATACTTACTGCCCTCTGAACAGCTCGTTTGAATCTCGACGCCCCAAGAAATGTCAATTCCGTGTATGAAATTACTTAGCGTCCTAATTTAGTTCGCCGTGTGATGGATGAGATATCGCGTGTGGGGTGTTGAAAATGTCAGGTCACAAGTCGAAATTAATAGGGCAACGCCATTCCCGGTGCTGAGTGACCTCGCGAACCCAGCTTAGAGCTGATTTGTTCCCAGTTCGAGCTGTTGCAAGCGTGAATACTAATTTCATAGAACATGTATTTTGTGTAGATGCATTTTTCTTAATACTTTCAACAAAATATTCATAGTTCTTGAAGAGACAAGAGTTTTCCTTATATAACGTTCAGATAGTAAGCTTTCTTACGTTAGCATAATGTGATAGAACTTCAATCCTATCAAAATTACATGCTCACGTCTTTTAGTCGGCTATAGCGTTATTTTTGTGAGCAATAAAGTCATGTTCTTCTATGTTTAAAGAAATCAATACCTCAATTGTGTTTATATTTGTATTCTACAGTCAACTTTTATGTTTTTTTAAAAAAACTGTAACTATATATAAAAATTAAGGCCTCTTCGGTCATGTGTGTTGTGACATCATCAGTGCTTACGTCACTCATCGTTGCTATAATGGAATAATAATCCCAAGTGAATAGTTTACAGTTTTATAAATAAAATTAAAAGTATTTTTGTACTGAAAGCTCTAACAAACAGTCAAAGATTATTATCGAACGATAAATTGTGTTGAAACACAGCAACGATACTTAATAATCCTTTAACTAGTCTTCAATTATGTAGAATTGTCTCTTCTAATAACAATCATATTATAACCAGCCTAACAAGGACCGCTTTGCTGGCGGATCTTTGATTTAAATTAGAACCAGAACACAAGATAATCTGCTAGACTAATCTGAAGATTTCCTGAAAATTGAAATTAAAATATTTAAGTGTTATTAAGCATTTTAAATTAATAAAATTAAAATTAAAAATAATAAAAAAAGAAAGAAAAGACGATGGGCTGACGACATAACCGAAATAATAGGAAAAGACTGGCAAACTATCGGCAAGGACAGAGATCAGTGGAAAGGACTGGAGGAGGCCTTCACCCGAGGAGGGGTCCATATCCAATAACAAAAATTAACTCTTACTAACATTTAGACAATAAGCATTAATAACTAACTAAACACTAATAAATAAATACCACATTTGAAATGAAAGTTAAGGATAAGGAAACATAGGCTTTAAAAAAAAAAGGATTTTAAATCGAAATCTATCCAGTCCTTTCGGAGTTTATAGAAAACATACGCAAACACATCGACTTTTATATATATGTATACATAAATATAACTTCCACCAGCATAAAATATTTCGTAAAACTTTTCGTTACATGTACATTTTATGTAAATAGAAGAAAACTTTTAGTTTCACTATGAATGAAACAGAGATGCAGTCATGAATATTTTGTACATACATGTAAAAAAACCTAATGGTTTTGTACAAAGTATTCAAAGGCGTACCCTCAAATTGGAACCAAGCGCAACTTAAGCGAGAATTATGTACCGCCAGTTGGCAGGTACGTATTTTAATAACTAGCTTTTGCAACAAGAACTTTTCGCAACTTACAGTTAAAAAGAGCTTGAGTTGATTTTTTTGTAGTAAGTAGGATATATTGCATACAGCATGGCTCGTGCTGAATGGTCACCGTCGCTCATGGACATTAGCACTGCCAAAACAACCACAACCAAAAGACACTAAATATCGCATATTTTGTTATCTCTCGTAAGATTTTCAAAACCAAAATTTGGAGTCGACGTGACCTAAATTATAAGATGCCGGTTGTGCTCGTACCTAGGGATGCCAATAGAATCAGTTTTTCTAATGAAATGGGTAATTGACACACGTTCACTAATTGCTACCACCACCAACGTGATCAAAGGTAGCAAAAAATCAAACCCGCAAAAATATGAATTTTTGTAATTACTGGCGGTAGGGCGTGAGCTTGAACGGGTATGTTTTTTATTACTTAGATGGTTGGACGAGCTTATGGCCCACCTGGTGTCAAGTAGTTACCGGAGCCCATAGACATCTACAACGTCAATGCCGCCGCCTACCTCGAGACATGAGTTCTAAGGTCTCAGTTTTTACAATACCACGGCTGCCCCACCCTTCAAATCGAAACACATTACTGCTTCACGGCAGAAGTAGGTAAGGTGGTGGTACCTACCCTTGCGGACTCACAAGACGTCCCACCACCAGTTATGAAAGCACCACCAGTAGGTACCATCGCCTTACTTATTTCAGCCGCGAAGCAGCTATGCGTAATAGTTTGAAGGGTGAGACAGACTTTACAACAAGTGACTTAAACGTCATGTTTTAAGATGGGTGGTCTCAATCAGGTAGTGAGGTTCATGTGCTCTGGTGAGCAGAAAGAACGTGTAGACTGTGAGCTCGTTCACCCATTTAAGCAATAAATAAAAATCCAAAATATTAATTGTAGCTTCCTTTGATATTCGGAACCTTCGCACCGGCCGTATTCCTTTTTCCATAAACGATACGCTTATCTCGAGTTTAGCGTCGATGATTATTTTATCGGCGTCTTACGTATGCTCAGGCTATATTTCCACGAATACCCTGAGGTCGGGAGGTTTCATAACTCCGAGGACCCCTCAAGGTATAATCTTGTTTACAAACGCGTGCAGGAAGATACGTATATGTTCAGCCTATAATATGTTAATTTAAACCTCGCAAGAGCACCCTCTACATGACCGCATATTGAATATTTTGTTTCAACTGCATAATTTAGGCGAATGAAACCTCTGACAATAATCAGATTACAATGATATTCTCATAAAGTTATATGTAAGATCATCATTTCTTGCCTAATGAAAATAGTCTGTTCATTGATCCGTAGTGGTATTATTACATATGTAGGTATATACCTAGTTTTTGAGTAGAGTAAACTTCATAGCACACCAAGAAAATGATACATCATAAACACCATAAAAATATACAAGTTCAATCTGCATCTGAAAGCTATGCAAAGTATCTCAAGCGCTGGGTAAGTGGTAATTTCGCAGCACGATTTTATTTTTCTCTGGTGTAGGAGCAGATGAGTCTACAGACCCTGTTGATGAGCAACTGGATGGTATGACACATCCTGAATGTCACCATTCACTTGGAAACATGAAGCTCAATTGCATTGCTTACGACGCTCTGTGTTTTTATCCTTTGAACCAATTATGCGCTGCAAAAACGAAATTGAGATTTCAATATTACTTATCAAAATGACAGTTTCATTGATATCGTGTCTATCGGCAACATTTGTTTCAATCCAGATAGGCGTTACTGGTGGTAGGACCTCTTGGGAGTCCACACGGGTAGGTACCACCACCCCGCCTATTTCCGCCGTGAAGCAGTAATGCGTTTCGGTTCGAAGGGTGGGGTAGCCGTTGTAACTATACTGAGACCTTAGAACTTATATCTCGAGGTGGGTGGCGCATTTACGTTGTAGGTGTCTATGGGTTCCAGTAACCACTTAACATCAGGTGGGCTGTGAGCTCGTCCATCCATATAAGCAATAAAAAAAAAAAAGGTCATACTTTTTGAGGTATTAGGTTGAAACTTGAATCGTATTGTGTAACGGTTGTCCCGAACTTCAAGTCGGTAAGCATGATTGCTTCGTATTAGAAATAGGCGGATAGATGATACTTATTCGTGCTTGCGTACAATAATATATCTTAGCACTAGTAATAATGAAAACTTATATTTTTTCGGCAAACAACGGCTTGGCTCTGCTCTGACATTGCTGACGTCCATGGGCGACGATAACCACTCACCATCAGACGAGCCGTATGATCGTCTGCCTACAAAACAATAAAAAATAGTTTATTATGAAATATGATTATATTTATAGATCATAGCATTTTTCTGTGAAAATGTGATCAGTACGTATTTCCTAGAAAATTGGTATCTGTCTCCGGTATTTGGAGCCGGTCATAGTCGCTCGATACCAGCAGACTGGGGGCCTTATCCTTTAGACCAGTTCGACCTTATATAATTGCTTTTCAGTTAAAAATATCCGTTCGGAGTAATGGCTTAGCGGCGTATTCATATTATGATATGAATACGCCGCTAAGCCGCGTTACTTATACTCTTATTATGATAAGAATTATGTAAAATAGATTATTGTATTGTGCAGTTTCTTCTCTTCTTGTTTATATTCGAACTAGCGACCCGCCCTCGCTTCGCTTCGGAAACATTAAAACACACATGAAACCAAAAAAAATAAATAAAAAAATAAATAAAAAAAGTAGCCTATGTTCATCAGGGACAATGTCGGCTTCTAATGGAAAAATAATTTTTCAAATCGGTCCAGTAGTTTCGGAGCCTATTCGAAACAAACAAACAAACAAATCTTTCCTCTTTATAATATTAGTATTTTTTCAAATCGGTCCAGTAGTTTCGGAGCCTATTCGAAACAAACAAACAAACAAACAAATCTTTCCTCTTTATAATATTAGTATAGATTGCAAATGAAATACGAACGGCGAGAGTAATTCAGGTGAAGTGGAAATTAGCGAACTCATTTCAACTTGATTGGTTACCGCTTTAATCTCCAAGTAGAACTCGAAACGCATTGTGTTCCGCAGACGTAGAGTGCACTTACATGCGATCTAATAACAAAACTGTTTTATGTTCCTAGTATTCATCGCTGTTTGTTGATTGGTGCCATAAGGGGTTATAAATGTACTGAAAATGAGAGCTCACTTTGTGTTGGTTGTTATTAGCTCTGAATAAATTGTTTGATTCATTAATAAGTGCATTATTACATCTGCAGATTACCATCGATAACAAACAATTAACAAAAAATTATTTGATATTTCGTAATTCCGTTGTTTTAGCATCGTAATTTAACGAACATATTATTATACAAAGAAACCGATAGCAATTAAAATTGGTTATTTGAGTGAGATTGGTTCGATACATTTTTACTGGTGGTAGGACCTCTTGTGAGTCCGCGTGGGTAGGTACCACCACCCTGCCCTATTTCTGCCGTGAAGCAGTAATGCGTTTCGGTTTGAAGGGTGGGGCAGCGGTTGTAACTATACTGAGACCTTAGAACTCAAATCTCAAGGTAGGTGGCGCATTTACATTGTAGATGTCTATGGGCTCCAGTAACCACTTAACACCAGGTGGGCTGTGAGCTCGTCGACCCATCTCAGCAATAAATAAATAAAGATTGCCATCGAAAACAAGCAATTAACAAAAATTAATTTCGTTTATTTCGTAACTCAGTTGTTTTAGCATCGTAATCTAATGAACATACAAAGGAACCGAGAGCATTTAAAATTGGTTATTTGAGTCAGATTGGTTCGATGCTTTTTTTATAGCAATATATTCAATGTGGAGACCATTCGCACACATATGTACGTAGGTCAAACATTTTAGCCTTATCGATTTTTTTCGTAGGTTCAATGAAAGTCATTGCTCTGATATTCTAATCGTGAGAACTTCTTAGGTCAGATTGCGTTATGCTGTAGGAAAAACTGTACCTGTGCAAAGTTTTTCACTACAAAGCTTAACGAGACATGGAATATTTATTACTTTTAAGCCATATATAGTGACCTGATGGCCACTCTACCAAGTATCGGTTACTGTTTAAGCTATATCCAACGGATACATTGCTTAAAAATATTTTTGAACGGAATTGAGAGCGCATGGATAATATTCCCGTGCCCTTTCCTCTTATATTATTGCCTGTTATGCATTACCATACCAATCTCAAAGATTAAAAAAAAAGATTAAAAGATTATTATAAAGTTGACTTTTGAATCGTGCGCATCAAAATTGTGCGATCGTGAAAAATAGTGAATATTGAGTCTGATTATTTAAATCACTGAAAGTGTTCATCAAAGTTCATAAAAGGTATAAAGGAGTAGCCACTCCAGTAGTGATGGAAGTATTATTATAACAAAAAAAAAAAACAAAACGAAAGAAGCAATCCCAAATAGCAAATATTTAATAAATAGTGCAACAATAATATTATCTAAAAATGAATAACAATCTTTCCATCAAATTGATTTTTACTGAACATTCAACTGCTCACAAGTTTTCTTTTTCCCATGTTTTATAATCAGCAACACATTGTCATAATGGACAAAGATAATGACATAGGCCGAGAGTGAAACCCGTATGCCATCTTTTAATTGGATCACAAACGAAATGACCATCGACGTGGCCAGTAAAAAAATCAAAATTCGAATTTAAAAAAAAACGTCATTTGCTTAGCTGGGCAAAGGAATTTACGGCGCACTGGCTATTTAGTCACGAAGTATTAAAAATTTCCGATACTTCATTTTGTTCACGACAAACAACTGACGGTTCAGAGCGCAGCCATAAAGATTCTAGAAACACCATACAAGTCACAGAATACTGCTGATTATTATGAACTACTGACGAAAAATGGTCAGTAGTTTATAATGCATCCTATTATTGACGTTGATGGGTTGAAGAACTAATGAAATTTTACAATTAAATTGTGGTACAAACAGTTAGACTATGATTCCAGTATGGATCCGATTCTGTGATCATGGGAGTGATATAACTGGGTGCGAGCCAAATTGTGATAATGTGTTAATTGTGTGACAATGATATTGATGAAATGTTATATGCCTAATGATTTTGATAAACTTCTTCCAAGCATCTTTTCGCTTTCGAGTTAATCAATTAAAAAAATCAGTTCAATTTACCCTACACTTGGATCAGATACAAATTAAAACATATCAGTGAATACCACTTTGATTGGCATATGGATGCGGTCAATTTGGCATCGGTCGTTAATTAGTATTACTTAATTGCTATATCTCAAAATAATCACATCCAGAATAGGAATATCCGATTTAAATCAAACAGAACCCACATTCGTAGAACTTGGACAAGCAGGGTCAAAGTTTCTGCAAAGTCGAAGATGACTAATAAATAAATAATACCCGAAACGGTTCGTGTGGCTTCACGGAGTTAAGCAAGTCACGCAGCCAGATGTCCGTAATAAAGACATTTGCTAACTCTCAAATTATTGGGGCAGCACTCATTAAGATAAAGTTGTTTTCATGTTTTATTGGTAATTTAAAAATAATTACGTTCGCTGTGGTCTCTGAATGCGTAACGAAATAATTTAAATTTAGAATTAATTGATCTATGAATGTTGAGTTGTTTCATTTTAAAGAGAAAACGTTATCTAATTTCTCGGAACTAATACTGAGAACATTGATCATTAATAAGGAAATTATCAGGTCTCGTTATTTTATAATTCTGCAATGAAAGAGTCTTTATTGGTGAACTTAACAAAAGACAACACGACTCAAGGCAGGCAGGCAAGGCGACATGACTGCAATATACTCACGGAAGACATATTATGACGTATTGGTATGCTGTCGATAGCCATCTACGCCCATTTCAAAATACCTATAAGTAAGAAGACTGTTTTGAAACTAACTTAAAAATAAATTAATAACATATTTACTAATAAGAATAAAGCATAAGGAAATGTATATTTTCTTGGTATTGTGCTTTCGTTAAAGATGAAATCAGTGAATGAATTTATCGAATATATTCGATTTTTAGACCAAATAGATATGCGGGACCATACCATCCGCTAAACAACTTTCCTGCACTTTCACCCGAATGTACGATCCCAGTCCGAGACAGAAACCTTCTCTTACCGCGGGAGAGGTAAGAGGAGTGACCACGATCAACATAATCAGACATGTAAACCCCATGGCAGTCCATACGGCTGGCGAAGTAACCGGCGTAACGACTACGGAAGCTGTCTCGTTCCGCCGCTTGCCGCGAAAATTCAGGAATCCCAAGCTGCACTAATATGGAGTATGTCACGTCAGAACGTGATGCACCACCAACCGGTCACTCTTCCTTATCAACTCAGCGGCGTACTAGACTGCTAGTAGCGTGCCGCACGATCTTAATCCCCGTGTAGTGTCCCTGTTTTGGGGCGGGAGCCGAATCTCCTTCCGAGGCATCCGCACCAAAGGGGCTCGCCCTATATGTGGGACTACCAAATGGGAAGACCACCGACTAAACGTCTCCCATGCACTCTCGCCCCAACGAAATGTACTATCTCTCACTCAACGCAATAATTCTGTCTATGTCTCATCATCATCATCATTTTTTCCTATTACCCTCTGCTGGGGTGTAGGGCTCGAATCAAATCCTTCCATTTACATCAGTCTTGGGCAGTCTGTTCTAGTTCCACCCACGTTATGCCCAAGACCCCTAGCTTCTGCTCCACCGAGCGACGCCAAGTCGTTCTGGGTCGGCCTATCTTCCTTTTGACAGACACTTTCCCGGTCAGTGCTGTCTTTGGTAGGTGGGTATCGGGATTTCTCAAAATGTGACCAATCCAATGCCACTGTCTATGTCTACTAAATATAAATTTATCTTATTAACTTATAAACATGACAAACAGTAATAATTCGAGCATCTAATAAAGCGACTCCTCGCCCAACTGCAATTTCTTCACGTCACTCATGATCACGCGAGATTACGTCGACGTCGTTCATTTGAATTAGAATTTATAAATAATTCATATTTTTTTATCTCAAATGAAATCTTTTTAGAATAAGATATAAAATATGTTGTCCAAATTAAAAAAAAGTGAATGTAACATACATACATATTATTTTAAAATAGAAGTTAGTAAAGCAATAGTATGTAATGTTAAGAATGCAAATATTGTAATCTGAAACTTTACAGTAATTAAAAACAGTACCGAATACTTATCAAAACATATTATTCAATGGATTTTTCTTTTTTCTGAAGAATTTTCTTTTTATTTCCCTGAACTGCTGATTTGATTGTTACGAAATTTGGTACAGATGTTGTTTTACTTCAGAGAAGGTCTATATCATAATAGCAAAAAAGGACAAAAGGTGAAGCGCGACTATATTTTAAGCTGTTTTTATCATATCTTTATATTATTACGTGAAGCTAAAACTTTGTACCAGTTTTTACGAAAATTGCGCAGACGGAGGAGTTTGAAATTTCCCACACTTATAGAGAATATAGAGGAGTGCAGATAGATATTTTTTTAAATTATGCTTTAATAGTACATTAAATCAATAAAAAAAACATTATACACACTACCATGTATTTGACACACACACATATATATATACATATATACTCTTTATTTATTGTCAAACTTTTTTTTGGTTATTACTTAGTCTGGTCAAATTAGAATAGGTTAATATTGTTTATCTTTAATATTATTTGTTTATAGTGTGGTCTTGGCGAGATCTGTGAATAAAGAATCTTATATCTTTAATATATCTTTTATAATTATTTTTAAACTTATAATTTCAATTAATTTTAGTCGAATTTTGACTACTGCGGGTCCACTAGTTATTTATTAATTCATCATCTACTCACGACATTTATCGGCAGTCTATCCAAATGCAGGATTTTGGTGATATGTTTAAAGTTCGCTGACATATTCATTGAAGCCTTTATATTGCTAAGTTAAGTGATGATTTAAAAACAATATCCTATTAATTTATCTACTTCGGATATTTACTGACTGACCTAGGAGGAAGCGAATGGGAGATCAAGAGGAGGACAAACTCAAATGGCCAAAATTGCGATGAGCAAGATGACACGTATTCGGCGGGACAGAACAGTCTCCAATGTTACCAAGATAAGACTAGTCCGGATGTCGGTTTTCTCGATTCTTGTTTATGATGCAGAGTCGTGGACGATTTGAGCAACAGAGCGGAAAAAATAGAAGCGTTCGAGATGTCATGTTGGCGAAGGATGCTCTGCATACCGTGGGTCGCCAAGAGAACAAACCAGTCTGTCCTTGAGCAACTTCGTATAAAAACGAAACTGTCTACGATCTGCTACAAAAAAAATGTAGAACTAGAACTGATTTATTTGAATTGATTAACTCGAAAGCGAAAAGCTATGCTTAAGCTATAAATGAAAAGCGAAAGAAGTTTACCAAAATCATTAGGGATATGACATTTCATACAATATAATCACAATCTGGCTCGTACCCAGTTATATCACTCCCATAAGCACAGAATCGGATCAATACTGGAATCATAGTTTTTTATTTATTTTATGATTGAAGGATTACTGGTGGCCCGGGGGCCTTTCCAGTTTCACCAGGACAGGTGGGCGAGCAAAGGCTCAGCCAGGAGGGGTGGGATTTACTAACAGCTACCCGAGTGCCTCCGAAGGAGACCTAACAGCTCAAGAGCAGCTGCTTCGCGAATGAATCTACTACCGGATCGGAACCATAGTCTAATGGTTTGTACCAACCACAGTTCGATTGTAACATTTCAATCGCTCATCAACCCATCAACGTCAATAAAAGGATTCATTGAAAAATGGTCAGCAGTTTATAATCATCAGCAGTATTCTGTGACTTGTATGGTTACTCTGGTCTTATTGCTCGACCGCAACCAGACGACCTCGAAAAATTGGTTGTGATGGGCAAAGGTAGAAGGGAAAAGACACCTGCCCGGTCCAAGCCATTGGATCAAGTAACCGCGCTCACCGAACTCTCTGTTACAACAGGGAAGCCGAAAATCAAACGAAATGGAAGATGATTGTAAAAAGAGCCACGAAGGCCTTTCAAGGACACGACCTTCAGCAATGAAGTATACTAAGAAGAAGACCCTAATGAGACACCTTCTATTTGTAATACTTGTAACCTATTCTCTCATTTCATTATTTTCTACGCAATACATCACATCATTATCAACACCATCTTATCAGTAATTAGTAGTAGCGTCATATTTCAGACTAGTTATTTAATGTTCTGGGAAAATGTAGCAGTTATTCAACGTTAATATGGTTCCCGAGAACGCCACAGCACAATTAACAGCATAACTTAATTTCGTGAGACACAACTCTAATTACGAAAGCTCAGATTTAGATATGAAAGTATAAACTTAAGAACTTTATGTTGGTAGAGATCAATAGATATCACGGCGGTGGTTGTGTACACGTAATAAGTTGACGTGTTAATTATTTTTACAGAACAAAATATCCTATTAGATATTTTTGTAGACGTCTATATCTTTTTAATTATTTTATTTTCAGACAGCTTTTTTGTTTTAGCTTACAGAGGAGTATACAGATCAACTGAGAGTGATTAGTCACTGATGCTCTGACTAATCACTAATCACTGATTGGATATCATTAATGCCAGGAGCATATCTGAGCCCCTACCTACAATTAGATTCATTTCAAGAACAAATAAATACATACACGTTCCCCATTAATCGTCCCTAACATAGGTTTCCTCCTCTTTTATGGGTACCGGAAGTACATAATAATAAAAAGCAATAACGACAAGAACGCAGAAGCCGAATACAAAATACGTTTAACAAAGATTAAGTTTAAAAATATTAAAAACAAACCTTCAACTTTACTTTGAAAGTAATTAATTGACTGTTTAATCACCACTGATTCTTACATCGTTCGCTTGGCCTTAAGGTTCCCAAGAAGTGAAAAATAATATAATGAAATCAATAATGAAATAAAAGCTACGGATTTCATCTGGGTATCCAAGTAGAGACGGTGTTACAGTGGTTAGAGTTAATGAAGCGATCACACTTTCGTCTGTCGTTCGAACTAAATCATGGGATTGCTTGGGGAGAGATTTAAGCAAAATAATTTATAGCACATACGAGCCTACAGATCCATATATTGGTCAAGAGGAAAACGCCAGACTTCGGTGTACGCGTTGAAGTTGAACAAATCTTCTCCGAGCCTCTGATGAGACGAAACTAAAACGAAGCAGGAGGAGGCAAGGCGATGTGTTTCGCGCCGATCCTACCCCATAGGACGCGCAATCGGTGGTAATTGGTGCGGCAACCATCAAGCATCTAGGTAGTTCACTGGCCCTAGCGAACCGCGAATCCAACTAAGATAATAATAGTCATTAACTAGATGAGCAATGAGGAGAGCAACTGAGGATATAAAGTGTTAAGTCACACGATAAAAGTGTGACGAGGCTTTAAAACAAACAGTCGATTATTCCGGACTTCGGCGAGGAGCACAATGCGTGCAGTAATTGAAATTTTCCGTCTGCGACCGACAATGCGTCGCCATTGACAATAATCCCATAACATGTTTTATAATCCAAACACTAATATAGAGACAATAGCTATTATGAATCACTTCATGCTCAGTCGTAACTTCTTTGTTTGAACGCACTAACGTTTTATCTTTCATTGTAGCGTAGCACAATTAGTGACGGTTATCCTGCGTTAGTTTTTAAGGCTTTTTCATTCAATTGCCAGTACAGTCCATTATGTTCGCTTTTCGTAGCTCATAGTTTGAATGTCTTCCATTTAAATAATGTTAAAATGATGTAAGAAACTGTTAGGCACCGATATAAGGCTGATTTTGGGCTAAAGTTATATCCCCGATTTTTTTAAGGAGACAATCACTTTTTCGCCACATTGACAGTGGCACTGTGCATATGTTAATAAGTCATTAGAGCACAAAGAAGTCAAGTCAAAAGTCTATGTTCGTAACTGCTTCGTGGTAGATATAGTTTGTCAATTTCCAATCTACAAAGATCTTAATTAGACTCAATTTTTTTAAGGTATGCTACCTTGGACCTCTTTTCTCGATTAACTGATTTGATTTTGATGATTATTTTAATTTTATTCTTATTATTTGAAAGCTGGTGTTACTTTTGTTGTGTCATTTAAATTTTATCAAAATTTGACTAGTGGATTATAAGATGTGTTGATTCAACATATTCTCCTTTTATTTTGTTGATAATTTTTTGTTAAAATTGTGTATCATGTTGGTTTAATTTTCATTCATCGGAAAAATCATTTATAAGTAAGTTTAATCATTACAAAATGAAGCATTTGTAATAAATAGGAAAGGTGGTAGGAGGTTTACTGGTGGTAGGACCTCTTGTGAGTCCACGCGGGTAGGTACCACCACCCTGCCTATTTCTGCCGTGAAGCAGGATGGCGTTTCGGTTTGAAGGGTGGGACAGCCGTTGTAACTATACTGAGACTTTAGAACTGATATCTCAAGGTGGGTGGCGCATTAACGTTGTAGATGTTTATGGGCTCCAGTAACCACTTAACACCAGGTGGGCCGTAAGCTCGTCCACCCATCTAAGCAATAAATTAATAATAAAAAAGGTAACTTGAAAGTTTTTGTAAAGTTGCAAATCTTTCATAAAATCTAGTGCACCAAGAAATGTTTATTGTAGCGACAAAATTACGGTTTCGTACGCTGCGTACTTTAGTTATATTTTAATCTATTGCAGATGATCTCGTTGGCTCGTCCCAAGCCTCTGTATCTTCGTTATTCCCCCGTGAACACTGTCGCTTAATATTTTAGCTGAGCAAGAATTTCTTGTTTAACAAAAACAAAATTTTCGCAAACCGGTCCCGTTAAAACTCTTACGAGAAAATAACTTTTAAATCGTAAGACGACAAACATATTGTATACGGCTTATTAAAAGTTGTGACACGGCTGTGAATGAATGAGTTCGTTTTTTATGAATATAACTGGATGAGATCTGAAGTGATTCGTGGGTGTAGTGTTTTATGATACTTGTGACTACTTCCTCTACTCCTCCCCATCATTTCCAGTAGTATATGCGGTTGGTCGTACTGTAAGTCTGCATGGCTTTATGGCTGCAAACAATCAAATTTTCTGATCTTGAATGCGAGAAGATAGACTTTATTTCAGACCCGCTGAGACTTTTTTCCAAGGGGAATTCCCGTTATTATTTGTACACCTATTACCGCTTAAGTTCAGGTGAGCCGTGAGTTCAATATTGTGCCAAATTTTGTTTTTTAACGGTAACTTATTTTCTTTTTCTTCTAAGCTCGCTCTGAAATTTCTAGTGACCCTTAAAATGTGTTTTATGAAAAAGCAAATCGGGTAATAGGTGACCGCACACCCGGACGCAACGGGGCATCCCGGGGGTACGAAGCCTCGTGGTTCGGTGTCCCGTGGGGGTTTAGTCGATTCAATACCAACATTCCCCGCCTACCGTCCTCATCGTATAGGCGAAATTCCCGCTATTAGCTGATGACCTAAAAAATGAATCTCAAACATCAAGACTGCGTCTAACGCATCGGTCATATCAGTTTACAATAAATACATAGTAGATTGAAAATCATTGAGTTTTTCTTGGCTACTGTAAATAATGAAAGTACTCAAGCAGCTTTTAGAGGTAAAAGTTTGATGTGGAGAGTGATTTTTAATACATTTTTGGTTTCTAAGATATGTTTTATCAGAAACGGTTCCTTCAGTGAAAAGATATTCGTCAACCTTAAGCCGTCTAACACTAAGTTTATTTATAATGTTTTTTTTTATTGCTTAGATGGGCGGACGAGCTCACAGCCCACCTGATGTTAAGTGGTTACTGGAGCCCATAGACATCTGCAACGTAAATGCGCCACCCACCTTGAGATATAAGTTCTAAGGTCTCAGTATAGTAACAACGGCTGCCCCATCCTTCAAACCGAAACGCATTACTGCATACTAGATGCAGATATTGAAATTAAAATTTTGAAAACGTTAATTCATGTTTATGTGTTTATGTTTTTTATTGTGTTTTAGTTTCGAGTTTCTAGGAAACTAGGAAACTGCTAGTTTGTCTTCATTTAGATTCGCTTTGGCTCCAAACTATTTGAATTAGATAAATACGTTTACGATTCTGTTATTTCGTATTGATACTGTTACTGGTTTTGTTTTACAAGTAGCTGCTAAAGAACTTTATTGACTTTAGACGTAATTACAGTCTAATGCTTTTGACTCAGCTAGTCTTTTTAAGTAAAATAAAACAGTAAACTACTTTTGCGTTTCACTTTAATTATGTACTTGATACATTTTTTCTTCATATAAAATATATGTTTTGAGGAATTTATGATGTTAATTTTTTTTGTTTTATTCGGCTATATATTTGTACCAACTCACGCATGATCTGGTGTTCCATCACCGGAGACGAAAGACAGATATGACGTAGAAGTCTCAGTTGTAATATATAATAGCAGACCAACTCAGACCCACTCAAATGGACATCCATGATTATTTCCCGGTAGATTATGGAAATGATTTTAGTGTATACGGGCTTGAGAGTTACGACAAGGGTGAAATCTTCCACCGAGTGGGTGAAATTGGTCAGTAGACCGATCGATAGACTAAATGTTATTGTTCGGAACTGTTGAAAATGTTGTTAGCGTGATTTAGGTATTAGTCAAATATCTTGTGCTCTATGATGGCTATCACCACACGGGCAAGAGATCAGCCTATCACAGCTAGGTATTAATTATAAGATACGGGTTTGGAGTATCAGTCTCCTGAAACGATTGTTTTTACCTTCTTATCATCATCATCATCGTAGCGGCATCATCTTCTCTAATTTTCAAATTGAGTTACCAATCTTTGATCCTTTGCTTTCGATGTTAATCATGGATAGTAGGGCTGATTACTTACCGATATGAGTATCATAATGAATATTTCAGTCGTAAAGCAATCATACTATTTCAGTATGAAGGTCATAAAAGTCTTATTCCATAGCAATGCAGACTTCAATCTCACGTTTTAATGTACGTAGCTGTCTTCTCGTTAATGTGTTTTAAGCAAAATATGTCTTTACCATAAATAAATACATCTTTAAGATAGCTTGATCCAATAATGCGTCTCCTTGGCCTGTGTGAAAAAAATTATATACTGTGTTGTAGATGTGGACACTATTTTAGGGCATGAATTCTCAAAAAGACGACCAAATCCTTCAATATTGTTTACTGTTATCAACAAATCACCGCGTTATCCCCATTTCGGACTGTCAAACAACGTTTGCCGGTCGTGCACCATAAAGCTTTGGCACCAGTCCATAAAACTAGCAAAAAAACTAGCGAACAAATAAATGTCCGTCGTCTGTTTTGTCAAATCTGTGGAGCACGTGCGGGGAGGGAGGGGCGAGCGCCGCGAGGAACTGATTTTATAGCGTCATAAAATCTCGTGAAACGCGCCCTTAAATCACAACGCTACGTCGTATTTCATCGTTTTGGTTGTCAATGTTTATTTTATATCATATTTTACAGATCCCCCCTGTATAAATCACGGTCGGATTGATATACATTAAGGTCACGTACTTTTGGCAGAAACGCTTAGTTTCGACGCGTCCCGCCCGTATAGCGGCGTGACAAGTTGTGGGTTCGCCCGTAATATATCCTGCATTGTTTCCTTTGCATGCAGTTCGACAATAATGTCAAAGTGCCTTGTATTTATTCTCTATTTTTAAGGCGATCCGCATGCAGCATATCTAATCGGACGATATGAAAGGAGCCTTAATGTGACGTAATCTTACGAGAGATTGGCCACTTTAGCCGACGTCGGAAAGCTATTCATTGAATTTCGTCCCCATTCAGGGGAGTGACACTCGGAATCACAGCTAATCCCGCCACGATTTTTTAATTTATCAAGAGATGAGTAGATTTTTTTCCGTCCTTTGTATCCTTTATGGTTTCATAATACAAATCGAGCTTACTTTTGTAAATTTTAAAAGTAAGCCTTTTCGTGATTTTGGATACGATTTATATTGTCATTTCTCGAGGTGCTTCTAATGAAGAGTTATTTACTCTATTATTTATCACCTTTATTATAGATAAAGCTTACCGATTTAAAGTTGTCGTGTATAATTTACTTTCAAAACACAGTGGCTTGCTATCCTTTTCACGCTTATAAACTACATATTTTAATTTGAAAGTGCTACTAGTATTTCATTTACTATAACAGTTAGTGATTAAGAAATTCTCACGCTACATTTATTTAATGATACGAATACAAATAATAAACACGATTAAAGTAACGTTTGATCATCCATCTAACTGATTAATTGCCGTTAATACAAAACAATGAATAACTAGTACCTGAACATATAGGTCAGAAGACAAGGATAATATTTTTCACGACAGTTCACGCGAGACAAAGTAAATATTAATTAATCCTATCGACATTCTGTGTAGCAGTATAGTAATTATTATATTGAAATACTTAATTAATTTCTCCACAGTTCCATACTAATCTCTATATATAAAAATGAATTGCTGTTCGTTAGTCTCGCTAAAACTCGGGAACGGCTGGACCGATTAGGCTAATTTTGGTCTTGAATTATTTGTGGAAGTCCAGAGAAGGTTTAAAAGGTAGATAAATATGAAAATGCTTGGAATGAAATAAAAATAACAATTTTGTTTTTGCTTTGATGTGCCCCCCGTCGGACGGATTCCTATTGTTTGTTTTAAGTTTATTTTATGCAAACGTTTACGTCTTTTATTTATCGATTGAGGCACTACGAAGTCTGCCGGGTCAGCTAGTATTTAAATAAAATAATATAATATTATAAACGTGAAAATAGTTACGTGCGTTTGTTTGTCCTTCTTTCACGTTCAAACGAAATAATGGATTGAGATGATTTTTTAAAGTATTATTGTTAGGTTAGGCGAGTCACATATGCTAGATTTTGTCCGAAATCTCATTCCCACGGGAAACTACACTGATAATGTTCCTTGATCAGCTAATTTAATGATTTATCTACTTTTTTAATTCATTAACTACCGCCCAAACCATTTCAAGTTGACTGATTTACTTAATAGAAAATCACTTCAAGGGATTCAGATCAAGAATTTGACATCACCGGCCTATCTGATAAGTACCGTAGCTGTAACGCGATGTGCTCGTATGTAAACAAGGCCTAATCTCGTTCATAGCCCGTTACGTTTGTCGAGCAAACATTAATGTTTGTGCAGACAATAGCTAAATACAATAATTGTGCACGAAGTAGCCAGAGAGCGAGGTGGTTTGTTAGCTCTACGACCGCTCCGAGTCACTCCTACATGTGACTAATGTTTATTTATGTTAATGATATGGTAATGAGTGAGCGCTAGGTCGCCCTAACTGGATCATCGGGCCTCCGATTCCATCGGTCATCGGAGCGTAGCCCTCGAGTGCTTTGCTGAGACGTTGCTTACACAAGCTTTCTGAATAAACAAAGCACAGCACTGTGGCTCTGTACGTCGGGTGTCTAAATACCTCAACTCTTCGTTCTTAAGTTTATGAATACGTGACACGAAATTATTTTGTTACAATGAGACTGATATTTTACCTATGTGTTTTATGATGCTTTCAATGGAATTGAAATAAAATATTCAAGCAGTTCCAAATGAAATATTTCTGATAAAATATTATATAAATTCGATATTTTGAATTCGGATTGTTTTTTTTTGTTCGTTTAAATAGTATATTATTATGTAGCGTTTTTCGGTAACAAGAAGTGATTTTCCTCTTTAAATTTCTCTCTCAAACTTTCTAGTTAATTCCGATTGGGTGCTAGATAACTCGTAGGTAATGGTTTAGTAGCGTAAATGGGAAGACGTGTTCAGATTTAATCTGATGTTATCACTTAATTACCAGAACCGAATGTTATTATAATCAACGTCACTCTTAAAAAATATGATTGCGCCGCCGCAGAAATCAGTAACGAAAGTAGTATGATTAATGAGCAGACGAGCTCATAAATGATGATGTCAAACGCCTACAGAGAGAAAAATTTTCCCATGGAAAGAGTGCGTGCTTCTATTGATAACTGGCCTCAACGTTTAAATGACTGTATTGCAGCCAATGGAGACCACTTCGAATAAGCTTTTTATACTTTAAATTGTTTTATATTTATGTATTAAACTAACACACTGTAAAAGTAATAAATGTTATTTGACATAGATTTTTTTTTTGCTTTCCTTTGTAACAGTATTTCTGGCCAGACTAAGTATATGAGGTTGCCTATCTTGAGATTAAAGTATCAATGTAAATAAACAATAGTTATTCTACCCTTCAAAGCAAAACGCACGATTGGTTCGCACCAGAATATATAAGGACAGTGAACTATAACTATAATATAGTATTTTAAAAAATAGTTATTAAGTTTTTTTGGGCTTAGTAAGGACATTGTCGGTGTAGGTGGATCAAGGAAAACAATACTAGCAATTGAAGGAAATCAAGGTTACACACTAATAACTTTTGACCAATAATATATTTGATTATTATAATTGAGACAATTTAACCTTATGATATATAATTAGTCAACATCGTCTTGCTAGCGTCTTTTTTTTTTCTTTTTTGCCTTTGTAGACCACCTCGCGGCGCACCTGGTGTTAAATGCGCCACCCACCTTGAGATATGAGTTCTAATGTCTCAGTTTTTAAAATACAACGGCTGCCCTACCCTTCGAACCGAAACGCATTAAGCTTCACGGCAGAAATAGGTGGTTGGTTTTTTTTTATTGCCCTTGTAGGCAGACGAGCATACGGCCCACCTGATGGTGAGTGGTTACCGTCGCCCATGGACTTCAGCAATGCCAGGGGCATAGCCAAGCCGCTGCCTACAAGGTAGGTTGTACCTACCCGTGCGGACTCAAAAGTCTTAACACCAGTAAATATGAAGATATTACATGTTCTAAACATTCCATTTTGTTATTCAATCACACAAATATGACTGTACAAGGATATGCGATAACGTGGGGTTTAAAACATTAGAAGCTTTTTATGTTAGTGTTATATAATGTGTAATTTCACGTATTAATAGTTTTACAAATTTCCTCGTATTTGTGAACCGAAGAGTGGCACAAATCAATTTTACGATTTTAAATCGCCTGAAAATTTGACACACGTAAAAATGTAAAACTATGAAATCTTAAATTCGTAATGTTATAAACAGTAAGGAACTTGTGGCTACTACTGTGAAGGATTTACGTTTTATTTTATTTTTTATTGCTTAAGTGGGTGAACCGAGCTCACGGCCCACCTGGTATAAGTGGTTTCCGAAGCCCATCGACATCTACAGCGTAAATGCCGCCCCCCAATTTCAAACATGAGTTCTAAGGTCTCAGTATAGTTACAACGGCTGCCCCGCCCTTCAAACCGAAACGCATTATTGCTTCACGGCAGAAATAGGCAGGACTCACAAGAGGTCCTACCACCAGTTGAAATAGGTGGATTACTTGCTGCAATCTAGTCATAACGTAGGTATGCGTTAACAGAACAAATAAGATTGTAAAGCGCTCTCTTATTTATAACGAATAAGAAAAGAAAGCTGCTCCGTTAACAATAAGTTTTCATGAATAATAAAATGCACGGCGGCTGCATTCAGAACGAGAGAACACACGCTTACGTACGTTCCAATTTTGGCGCACAATTTACCTGCAGATGCAACGTACACAAAGAGGCTATATTTCGCGGAGGGCGGAGGAGGGCGCGCACCGTGTACCGGGTCGGATTACGGCGGCCATCTGCCCGCCGACACCGAACAATCAAGCTAACGAGCCGCGCTCGCGAGACCGGATTAACGCCTAATGCCCGCTGCGAACAATGCCGAATACGCCCTTTATCAGTTACACTTAGACGCTAACAGATCGCTCGTGTCGCGACAATGGTCCTTCTTGTTTATGGCTAATCCTAAGTGGATTACTTCTGGCCGGCAGTGACGTACTGCGACTCGACGTTCGTTTGTTTAGTCAATAGGTCCGCTGCCTTTGACGCTTTGATCCGATAACAGTTCATTGTCTAATCATTGTTTTCTTTGTCCTGTCCTTTGTGATGGACTGTCGACGTTTGTTGACGAATGCTCAAAACGTAATGGATCGTAAGAGAACTTTAAATATTTTCAACTGATACTAACATTTTGGTTCTATATTAACATATCGAAATTTGACTTAAGTGAATTTAAATTTTTTTATTGCTTAAATGGGCTCACAGCCACTTGGTGTTAAATGGTTACTGGAGCCCATAGACATCGACGACGTAAATGCGCCACCCATCTTGAGATATCAGTTCTAAGGTCTCAGTATAGTTACAACGGTTGCCCCGCCCTTCAAACCGAAACGCATTACTGCTTCACGGCAGAAATAGGCAGAGCGGTGTTACAAGATGCTGTGTTTGTCTAACGCATTTCATATTCTTACATTTTCGCGTGACATCCATGTATTATACCTATAATTATTTTAAATTGTTACTTGAGTATCGTTTTATATATAACAGGATCAATCATCGCCTCGAGTGACGGGTCATAAATAATTTGTGAAGCTGACTTGCAGAACATACTGTGAGATACCAACCGAGGTATGTTATTTTACCGCCCCGATGAGGGTAGAACAACTACAGAAACAATTGATGTTTTGGTTTCCAACTCACCCGTGACCCGTCTCGGGAACAACCCGACCGATTCCCTCGAAGCGAATTTTATGAAACGCAAAATTAATGAACTCAGACGTCAGCAATAAGCTCTTTAACAATAATTGCGTATTTTTTGTTAACGCTGATGCTTAAAAAAATTTTTATTGCTTAGTTGGGTGGACGAGCTCACAGCCAACCTGATGTTAAGTGGTTACTGGAGCCCATAGACATTTACAACGTAAATGCGCCACCCACTTTGCGATAAAAGTTCTAAGGTCTCAGTATAGTTACAACGGCTGCCCTACCCTTCAAACCGAAACGCATTACTGCTTCATGGCAGAAATAGGCGGTATGGTGGTACCTACCCTTGCGGACTCACAAGAGGTCCTACCACCAGTAGATAATTAATTCAAAATTAAGAATAATTCAGGGTATTATTGAAGATTGAGAAGTATACGATACAAATTTTTGGGTAATTGAAAACGGAACGAGTTCGGGTTTATTCTTTGGTGAATTTATCACTAGGGCCGAGGTTCTACGACGCGTTGCTCAGATAAAGTTTATTTTATGACTTAAGCGAGAACATTAATATTCATTACCAGGGCGAAATGAACTAACTTTATTATATAATAAAGATCAAAGAGTGAACGTGCTGAACGAGTTTTCCGGCGATTTTATTTTTGTTTTTAACCTTTAGTGAACGAGCCCCTCGCGGACCACTCCCCCGCTTTCAATCGTTTCAATACAATACAACGGTCTGGTAAATCGATTTAATTGTGATTAATATTTTAATTGGTATCGGATTAGCGGTGTGTGCGTAGCCGTGTTATTCGTTTGCAGTTGTTTGTGGCCGTTTCATTACCCGGACGAAATAAGTTGTTAACATACAATTATTTGCGTGGTATGGACATGTGATGCGTAGAGAGAAGATGCATGTGACTAGGAGATGTATGGAAATGGTGCAAGGTAGAGGGGGAAGAGGTCGACCGAAGAAGACATGGATGGAGTGTGTGAATGACGATATGAGAGAGAGAGGAGTGGGTGTTGAGATGACGGCTGTTCGAAGAGAATGGAAGAGAACAATTACCTGTGCCGAACCCACCTAGTGGGATAAGGTGGAGAAAAAGAAGATACAATTATTTGCTGAAATACCTAAAATTTCATTACGTAAACGAACTTAGGAGTTAATGAGCGACTAATCTATATATATATATATATATATATATATATAAATGAATTGCTGTTAGTTAGTCTCGCTAAAACTCGAGAACGGCTGGACCCATTTGGCTAATTTTGGTCTTGAATTATTTGTGGAAGTCCAGAGAAGGTTTAAAAGGTAGTTTAGATGCTCGGAATTAATTAAAAATAACAATTCTGTTTTTCCTTTGATGTGTACCCTGTCGGACGGATTCCTTTTGTTTGTTTTAAGTTTATTTTATGCAAAAATTTAAGTCAAAAGACTTAAATTAAACTTAAAAAAGACTTAAATTAGACTTAAAAATAAAAATTTATCGATTGAGGCACTACGAAGTCTGCCAGGTCAGCTAGTTTTTTTTAATAAAATGCTGAATCCGTAATATATGACTACATTCGCCGGCAGTGCATGAAATATTATGATGTTACAAAAGTTTTCAATTTCATAAGTGACCGGTTTACTTATAAATCTCTGAGGTACTTTCGTTTGACCTACAAAACCTAAAATGTACGAACTTGAATGCACTAAGCTACAAGTAATACTTAAGTAAAAAATATTATTTCATATTTATCCAGTGAGATCTCCCGTGTTGTGTTTTGATAAAAAAAAAAAATGTATATCTTTATGACTTGCCGGAAAACTCGTAATACTGACTAATGAGCTGAATAAAAACAAAAAAAAAAAACAAAAAGAAAACAAATATAACGTCAAATGAAACATTGCGGATACCGGGTAGAACTTGTATTTTACTTACACTTTGTATTTTTATTACGAACAATTCATCTCGGTGACAGTTAAATGTGAGCGCTAAGAGAAGGCTAAAGTAAAAGCAATTTAGTTATTTAATTACGTGTACGTTTCAGAATTTGCAAATTACATTTAATTCATTATTAAAGTAGGTCCTTTTTCGTTCATGAGTTCCAGTTAAAAATATTCGTTTGAGTTTTTCTAGGCTACTGTAAATAATGAAAGTACTCAAGCAACTTTTAGAGATAAAAGTTTGATGTGGAGAGTGATTTTTAATACAGTTTTGGTTTCTAAGCCGTGTTTTATCAGAAACGGTTCCTTCAGTGAAAAAATATTCGTCAACCTTAAGCCTGAGCTTAACACTAAGTTTATTTACAATGTTTTTTTTTATTACTTACATTTTAGATATTTGAGATTGAGATGAGATTTTAGATTTTTATTACTTAGATTTTAGATATTATTTCAGCCGTGAAGCAGTAATGCGTTTCGGCTTGAAGGGTGGGGCATCCGTTGTAACTATACTTGAGACCTTAGAACTTATATCTCAAGGTGGGTGGTGCATTTACGTCGTAGATGTCTATAGGGTCTCAAGTAACCACTTAACAGGTGGGCTGTCAGTTTGTCCACCCATGTAAGCAATAAAAAAAATCCCAAATGATTCATTTTGCACACGAACAAATCTTTCCTTGTTTGACATTTAAAAAAAATGGTAAATCGCAAAGAGTCTGCTGGCTGCGTGACTCCGACAACTTTTCCTGTCCCCTGTAGATGTGCAATTCTTCATGTGGCCTATCTAAACGAGCATCGTAACGACAACACGGTAATCTCACAGAGTGTTATGGCACCCCACCTTTATTTCGTGCAAAAGTAAACCTTAACAGCATGACGCATAGTCATCTATTCCTTTGAGATTCGCGAGCGTATATATGAGTAACTCTTTGAAAAATAACGTAAATTTAACGTTTGAACACGCTTTCGGATGTAGGTGCGTACCTACTTTCTTTATAGCGAATTATAATCCGACCCATTTAATGTTGTTAATGGAACTGTAGGACTCTCAGGCAAGGAGACCCTCGGAAAGAAGGACAGCGTTGAAATAAAATGACATATTGTATTTTGTCACATTGTAACATCAATATATTAAAATTATAAGTACTTTTAAACCCTCATGGCCTAACGATACATAATTTTAAATTTAATAACATATCTAAAACACGAATGTACGTTATTCCTTATGAGATTAGATTAGAAGAAAGTACCGAGGAAAGATTGTACCAATAATTAACTTTAAGTTTTCAAACTCAGCATGTATTTTCAACGTATATTTATTTAGGCCTTTTGCTAATAACCGAGAACTCTACCGCCCTACCTATTTGGGCCGTGAACTAATCATTCCAGTCTGAAAAGTGAGAGAGTCATTCTACATTACTATCGAAACTTTGACTTAATGTCTCAAGATAAAATAAACAACTTCAGAGTGGATTTAGTGTTGTTTTTTAATGAATATTTTCAATTACCCACATTGCCTCTTTTTGCGAAGCCGCATTAACTAATTAGTCAATTTAAATATAACTAAACACGCGAAGGGCTCTTATCATAGTTGGTTACGTAGCAGCGCGTCTGGTGTCTCGGTGAGTTACGCTCATTCCGTTTGTTCCGCGCTTAATTTTAAGTAATCCATCTGAATGTCGCTTAGATCCTCCATAATTGCGGTGTAGAATTTTGCTGTACGCCGAGAGGATTTGTGGCGCCCAGACCACGGTCGTGAGCCAGCATCGAGTTGCGAATAATTGAGTGGCGCCCTCGCTCCTCGCTCCGGCGTTACTCTAAGTGTTACACTTAATTAGACCACGTGAGAACCTCTTAATGCTACTCCGCGTGTGAGAGCTTTCTTACCATTGTTGCATTAAGCGTTAACAATCACGGCGCTTTACCTGTTTTACGGCGTATCTTGTGTTCGTTAAGTGTCTTGTTTGTCCCCTGTCACATAAAATCTTCATGCGACGAGTTAGTTCGTTGGGGCATTTGTGTTAATAGGTTATTCATGATCAACGTTTCAACTGTTTTGTTGTTTGTTACCTTCGAAGTTGGGTAGATCTCGTTAGGTGTGGTTGAAGTGATTTGAAGCTTTAGGTTCATGTGAAAGAAGTGAAACTTCTTTTGCGGTGGTTAGTATTGTGGTTTTCTTCGTTTTTCATCCTTAAATCTCTTGTAATAGGGAATGCTGTGTATAAGAAAAACGATCTAGCTCGCTTTGTCCTTTCCCTCTCCACGGTCAAGTGGTTCGCGAGAAGCTGTCTATTTTCTCACTCTCGCTCTACCTAAATTGTATCTTTTCTCTCTAGCCGTAACGAATCTGTCGCGAGTTAAATTTTACTCTCAACGCGCCTAAAGAAGTTTCACTTTAAAAATAATTGTATACCTGGATTTTCGAAAATCTTGTACCAGTCAACTTGAGACGTGAGGTCGAGTCTCATTGCTCATTTCAAGACACAACGAACGATTGCTTCGAACGTATGGATCGGTTCCCAAATCCGTCCATGCTACCATCAATTTATTTCTAAGGTAGCGATCAAAGAGAACTTAGGTGAAATTATTATGTAAAAGGTGAGATTATTATTAGCGTCCTAAGCTTAGACATATGAATAGGAGCGGGGAGTAATAGAGGACTGCGTACTCATCACTAGTATGTAGCTACTATAAACGTTGCTATCACTTGCAAGATGTGTTTACAATATGGCCGTCGGTTTTGAAGTGAATTTCGATCCTGATGTAACACAATATCGGGGAAGACCCATAGTGCAGCGCGCTCCCCTCGCCAAGGCTTCCAGGATTAAGGAGTTTGCTCCCTAATTTGTGTTCGTACAGCTGCCTAAAAACTTTAACTTCGGCTGTCGGAACTCGAAAAAGCCGATTCACACCGCACGACATTTTTATGACGTATTNATGGCCGTCAGTTTTGAAGTGAATTTCGATCCTGATGTAACACAATATCGGGGAAGACCCATAGTGCAGCGCGCTCCCCTCGCCAAGGCTTCCAGGATTAAGGAGTTTGCTCCCTAATTTGTGTTCGTACAGCTGCCTAAAAACTTTAACTTCGGCTGTCGGAACTCGAAAAAGCCGATTCACACCGCACGACATTTTTATGACGTATTATACGAACAATAGAAACGTGTATCCGTGTATTTTATAAAGTTTAGCAATTGTACGTGAACCCCCTTATGTTTCGACGGAGCTATTCCGAGGCAAAGTTTCGACTTTTACGATAATGTCAGCCATTGCCATTCAAACGCGCTAAAACTTTATCAATGTGTGTGGAAGGATAAGCTCGCGACTGATACTGCGTATGGATATAACGTCAAGAGATATTTCGTCCAATAAAATTCGGATTCCGATAGGGTACTACGGTATAGCGATCCTCTTAAGATAAACTTGTGAATCGAGTGCATGTAGTAGCGTCTGATTAGTGAACACAAAAACTAGGAACCGAACAAACTTTGAACAATTGGATTCGATTGCTTTTCCAATGCGACGGTAGTTAGAAGTTATAGAAATAGTTATTTTGTAACCAGCATTTCTCTTCCACAAGGATATTCTAGTTTGAGATGGGTTTAATTGATAAGGAAATTTAATTAATAAACTTGTCCTAATTCTGTTTTCTAAATTCTTGAAAGCATAACTGTGAAAAAAATTATACATGTTAAGTAAATTTACATATTGTTAATAGATTACGCTTTAAAGGTTGACAAAACTGTTATAGAACACAATAGAGACTTGTCTTATGTCTCAAAGTGGGTAGCGGCAATGAGTTTTTCAAGTCCATGGGCTTCCATTACCACTTAGCACCGGGCAACTCGTAAGTCCGTATATGCAATAAATAAATAAAATCGCTTAAGCCGTTTACAATAAATACACAGAATATGTTATTCCGATGGCTATTTTAGTGTTTTATTTAAATAAATAATTGTTTAAAAAACTAACAAAATACGCTTTTATAGAAAAAGACAACTAAAAAATAGAATATTTTTTTTAATAAATTTTAATTAAAAATAGTGTAAGAAAAAATTCTTTTATTGTAAAAAAGCGTGGGGTGCATGGTATAAGTAGTTATAAATATTTTATGAACAGATATGAGTAGAAGAGGTATTTTGATAATTTCCTGAAAAGCATCTATAAAAGCGTATTTTGTTAGTTTTCTTAAACTATTATTTATTTTTCATTTTTTAGTTGAATTTTAATTTTTTATTATTTTTCTTATTTTTTTTTAAATATTGAATTGTCCTCGGTCTTTAATAAGTATACCAAATTTCGAGTTAATCCGACGTTTTGAAGGGTGTCAAAATCATGTTCAAAGATTCCGTTACAAACATACATACGTCTGAATTAGCTTCAAAAGCGTATTAAAAAAAAAAAGCTACAAATCAAGTAAGCCACCGGAACTGTTTGTAAGTAAATAATTCAAGAACTGAACTGTACAAGAACAATGACTCTCCCTTTGCTCGTTCGTCTACTAGCGTTTAATTACACATAAAATGCACAAGTGCTTGTTTACTACGTCGGGACACTTATCGAGCTATGAACGAGAACTTTATTGACACATTCACTCGCCGATCCGTAGGGTTGACTCGAGACGTGAAACATGTTTTCTATTTCAATTTACTAATATAATTTTCTAATTAGAAAATCGGTCATAGCAGATATGAAGAACTTTTTTTTATAAAGAACTTCTTTTTCGATTTGGTAGTATGTTTCTTAACTTTTAATAATGATACAATCATGTTCTTATAAATTATGCATTGTATGGGTTTTTTTTTAATAAAGATACATAACCCATTTTGTATAACTTAGTCATTTGCTAGACACTTACGTCTCTTTAATAAAAAAAAAATTATTGCTTAGATGGGTGGACGAGCTCACAGCCCACCTGATGTTAGCTCGTTACTGGAGCCCATAAACATCTACAACGTAAATGCGCCACCCACCTTGAGATATAAGTTCTAAGGTATACAACGGCTGCCCCACCCTTTAAACCGAAACGTATTACTGCTTCACTGCAGAAATAGGCAAGGCAGTGGTACCTATCCGTCCGGACTAACAAGAGGTCCTGCCATCAGTAATTACGCAAATTATAATTTTGCGGGTTTGATTTTTATTACACGATGTTATTCCTTCGCCGTGGAAGTCAATGGTGATCATTTGTTAATGTATTTCATTAGAAAAATTGGTACCCGCCTGCGGGATTCGGACATCGGTGCATCGCTAGATACGAATGCACCGGGCGCCTTATCCTTTAGGCCACGACGACTTGAAAAAATTTCTTTCGAAAGATAAATGAAATCCAAGCAAGCAAATTCATGGAAGTTCGAATTTTGAATTTGAAACACCAAATAAATTTAAAATAAAATTCTATGATCACTGGTTAAATAATTATTACACGACGCTCGTGGTATAAATACTGGCGGTAAACGTTCGTAATGAAAATTTTAAGTTTTAAAAGCTCACATGTTGGATCACGTGATGTGATAATTGAATAAAAGCCAAAATGAAGTTAAACATTCAAACTCAATCCGAGAGACGAGTCCAAATCAACTAAGATTTTTTTTATTTTGTTTATTGCTTAGATGGGTGAACGAGCTCACAGCCCACCTGGTGTTAAGTGGTTACTGGAGCCCATAGACATCTACAACGTAAATGCGCCACACACCTTGAGATATAAGTTCTAAGGTCTCAGTATAGTTACAACGGCTGCCCCACCCTTCAAACCGAAACGCATTACTGCTTCACGGCAGAAATAGGCAGAGTGGTGGTACCCATCCGCGCGGACTCACAAGAGGTCCTACCACCAGTAATAAGAGATTTAAACATTAAATTAGTCCCGATAAACCATGATATTATATACTACTTATATTATATAACATGAGCTCAGAGATGTACTTCAATAAATAAATGTGTGGAACCACAAATAACATTTCCAGAAAACTTTATTCAATCCACCCCTGTACATTGATTTCACAACGCGTACTGTACCTATTTGCTTTCATCATTAGGAACTGAATGTGTTCTACATCAATTACTCAACGTATGTACGTTGTATTTCGAAGCATTCTGGCTGTTTATATTGTTCATTCTGAAGGTAGATAATAGGTTTTTTTTAATGAGCCTTGAAATAGAAAATTTAATTTCAACGGCATATAGCAATTATCGGTATAAGAACATAAAAAATAGAGTAGATCTTAAATTTTATCAGTTATTTATTTATTTATTTATGTACGCACAAAAAAGAAGACATAGTACAGAGTAATAGGAAAATTATGTGCAAAGGCACTGCTTATTTCTTTAAGAAATCTCTTCCAGCAGACCTGCGAGAGGATTATGAGAATAATAATTAAAAGCGATGAGTGTGTGTAGAACAACTAAAATAACAAATACAACATGAGAATTATAGTAACGCATATACACATAGCAAATATTGTTAAACTCGAATACAAAATATTATAAGTAACACAGTATATACGAAGAGTATAGAATAATTATCATTCTTTTTTTTATTGCTATAATGGGTGGACGAACTCACAGCCCACATGGTGTTAAGTGGTTACTGGAGCCCATAGACATCTACAACCTAAATGCGCCACCCACCTTGAGATATAAGTTCTAAGATCTCGGTATAGTTACAACGGCTGCCCCACCCTTCAAACCGAAACGTATAACTGCTTCACGGCAGAAACAGGCAGGGCGGTGGTACCCACCCGCGCGGACTCATAAGAGGTCCTACCACCAGTAAAAAATTCGGTTCAGTTAGTGCTTTTTTCGTCTGCGCGATTGGATTAAACGATTTTAACGGTTCAATATTGCATTTATCACTTTTATTTTATTATTTCCCAAATAATACTTCGAATACTAAGCAATACGCGGCAACAAAGACCTAAGGATTTATTCGTTAAGATTAGAGTACTATGTCATTTAATTAATAGAAATAATAAAATGGTAGTAATCTATACATATAAATAAAATTGGTGTGTCTGTTTGTAATGTCTAAATAGCCGCTTTTTACTACATACACCAAAATAACATTTTTTACAATTTTTATCTGTCTGTCTGTCTGTTTGTTCCGGCTAATCTCTAGAACGGCTGGACTGATTTTGACGGGACTTTCAGTGATAGGTAGCTGATGATATAAGGAGTAACTTAGGCTACTTTTTTTAGACTAGCTTTACCTCGCGGCGTCACCCGCGGTACAACAATGACCGCGGGTAACATCGCGGGACTCAGTTATCAATAATAAAATTTAATGTTTCCAAAGCGAAACGAGGGCGGGTCGCTAGTCAATAATAAAATAAAAATATTTAAAGCGAAATTATAATTTTATTGGGTTTATTGGTCTATCCGAGTGTTATGAATATTTGTCTCAATTGATGATTGGGAAAAAAATCGGTATTTTAATCACTAAAACACTAAAGGAGTTTCAGTTATTTCTGCTGCGAAGTAGCTAGTGGTAGAAGAAGTAGCATTCTGATATGAATGGCCATTCAACAATAAAAATTTTAAGAGTCATAAATACTAAGTTAGGTGGCTGTATTTGCATACAGATATTTGAATTCGACTGCCCAGAAATAGCAATAAAGGATAAGGGCAGGATTTCAGACAATACTTCGATATAAATATCTATTCTAATCTAAATATCTAATATAATTGAAGTCGTCGTGGCCTAAAGGATAAGACGTCCGGTGCATTCGTGTTGAAGTGATGCACCGGTGTTCGAATCCAAGGCGGGTACCAATATTTCTAATGAAATACGTACTCAACAGATGTTCACGATTGACTTCCACGGTGAAGGAATAACATCTATACTAATATTATAAAGAGGAAAGATTTGTTTGTTTGTTTGTTTCGAATAGGCTCCGAAACTACTGGACCGATTTGAAAAATTGTTTTTCCATTAGAAGCCGACATTGTCCCTGATGAACATAGGCTACTTTTTTTTTTGTTTGTTTCATGTGTGTTTTAATGTTCCGAAGCGAAGCGAGGGCGGGTCGCTAGTCGTGTAATAAAAATCAAACCCGCAAAATTATAATTAGCGTAATTACTGGTGGTAGGACCTCTTATGAGTCCGCGCGGATAGGTATCACCACTCTGCCTATTTCTGCCGTGAAGCAGTAATGCGTTTCGGTTTCGTAGGGCAGCCGTTGTAACTATACTTGAGACCTTAAGAACTTATATCTCAAGATGGGTGGCGCACTTAGGTTGTAGATGTCTATGGGCTCCAATAACCACTTAACACCAGGTGGGCTGTGAGCTCGTCCATCCATCTGAGCAAAAATAAAGGGATTATTACAAAACTAAGTTGCTTTTAATATGTTAAAATAAATTAAAGTGTCTCTTCATCAATGTATTGACACTGTTATCAAACCATAAATCATTCAGTAATGAAGGCCTGAGAAATCGCTTAGTGGCCTAAGTACTGGAAATTATATAGTGTGCCAAGCGCTAACAAGATAGATTGTACATACAACAGACACTGTGATGTGAACTTGGAGCGTATTTTTTTAATCTACTGTTTTTCTGTAACTAATATAAGACTAGATGATGACCGAGCTTTGCCCGGTATTTTTTTTTTTGATAAATTGGGTTTTTTAGAAATGATAGTTAAATACGAATTACATATTGATAAAATGGTGAAATATTCCAAGATCGTTTAGGCATTGTTAAGTGAAAACGTGAGTTAAAAAGACAAATAATATAAGTAAACAATTAATTTTCTTGGTCTAACCTTAAACCAAACACTCATTGGCTTCGGGTTGCTTAACAACGCCATCTGCTGAAGTAGCTTTAATGTTATTGTGTCTTTAAAGCAGTTAGTTGCTATCAATTAAGAAAAATAGTATTATTATTCGCCAATAGATATCGGGAACAGTCATAAAGTTGATTATCGGTAAAGTTGATTATTGAAAACACGAATAAAACAACATTTTCTGAAAATAAATCGTAGCTAGATCGATTTATCGCCCCCGAAATCCCCTGTATACTAAATTTTATAAAAATCGTTGGAGCCGTTTCCGAGATTCAGATTATATATCAAGAATTNCAAGCGCAGTCCAACGAATGTTCATTTCAAGGCACGTTCCGCCTTTTTATACTAGCCGGCGCAGCTGGCTTATGAGTCACTTCTGTTGCAGCTGTTGTTTACGAGTGGAACGACACGGCCGGCGCGCCTGGCTTGTGTGAGTCACTCCTATTGCACGTGCTATATAACATAAATATCGTTAACGCCGTCATATATATATATTCACCTTAGCCACGAGATGCATGCACACATACGTACATATCATAAATATAAATTCACAAAATGAGTACGGTTTCACTTCGGAGAAGAACACCGAATTATTTATAACTCATTCCCGAAGCACAATGCAAACGAAGGTTCAATTTCAAAATGCTTATAAAGAAAATAAGGGCATGTCTTCAATTAACTTTCCTATTACGTTCATAATTTCGGGGTCCAAAAACGGAACGTTAATTTTTAATAAGTCAACTGATAACAGTGTAAATAATACCTTCTCTCATAATTCTGCGGTTACGTGAGCAACAAAAACATTTAATTAAAACGTTGTAATAAGAAAGTATGAGTGAGTAAGCTTTTCACACAATTTCTAAAGTAAAGAGCGAAGTTTGTTGAATTATTTTAAATAAAATTTCAACGAAAATTAGCATTTGTTTAATGGTCTAGTAGATTTATAAATTGACCCGGTGCTTAGTGTTTGTCAGAGCCCATGAATATCACAACGTGAATACAGATCACGGACCACGGACTCTAAGATACTAGATTTGGAATCAACTTTACCGTATAACGAATGTCTCATGTGCTAAATCGGCACTCGATGCTGCCACAGAAACGGGCAAGATCTATCTACTCGCATATGTGGGCACATAATACCCGATTCCAATCTATCGATATATATAAAAATGAATTGCTGTTCGTTAGTCTCGCTAAAACTCGAGAACGGCTGGACCGATTTGGCTAATTTTGGTCTTGGATTATTTGTGGAAGTCCAGAGAAGGTTTAAAAGGTAAATAAATATGAAAATGCTTGGAATTAAATAAAAATAACAATTTTGTTTTTCCTTTGATGTGTCCCCCGTTCGTAAGTTTATTTTATACAAAAGCTTAGGTCTTTTCTTTATCGATTGAGGCACTACGAAGTCTGCCGGGTCAGCTAGTAACAATATAAAGCAGAGTTATTTTATCATCTGTTTACAACGATCATCAGCTACTATCGAATAGAGGCTTTCTCAAATGTTCGAGAAAATGATAGTCATTATTTTCATAAACATCCTAGGGTAGTAAAAATGAAATCAGTATCTGTAAAATATAATCTAAAAACTATTACTTCTTACTACTTTTTTTTACATACGTTATGGAATTATTGCAAACTTATTTCCATTCAAAAGTATTCAGAATCAAATAAAAATGAAGCACCGAATATAAAATCGTTTTTTTTCTTAGGCCACTTATTGTAGTTGCAAATAGGTTCTCGTCGAAACAATACGCATTATGGTCTCATGCCTCTTTATGGCTGCCCCAGCGGACTTGGGGTTAAATTATTCGAAGGACCCTTGTCAATGGTTCCGCGGATAAACTCTCATGTTCTTCGACGAAGTGAGTGGCTTAATTAAAACGCTAAAAAGTTTTGCAAATAGCACAAAATGTTTGTCAAGAGCCATATTTTAAACTGAATTGAATAGAATAAAGTTCCGTTTCGTGGTGTATTTATTTCGGGTGCATGTATTTTTTATATGTATTTTTATTGCGCGAATAGTGAACGTATCAACGATATGCCTGTATTATTATTTTCTTTAAACGCAAAAACTTTTTATTTGAAGCAAACGTGTAGCTTTGAGACATTAAATAGGTAAGTCGGTCTACAACGTTGTCCGATGTCGATGGTGGATGGTATTATTGTTATAATTCACGGGATAATACAATTTACGTATTTTTACCGTGTACCATTTATGCGTAACTTGAAACGTGATAGTGATGCTACAATATAATTGATGGCCTCATGTCTCAAGGTGAGCGTTGGATGTTGTAACATTATTCGGCTCTGGTAGCGCTTAAAATATTTTAAACTAGCTGACCCGGCAGACTTTGTAGTGCCTCAATCGATAAATAAAAGACCTAAACTTTTAAATAAACTTAAAACAAACAAAAGGCATCCGTCCAACGGGGGACACGTCAAAGGAAAAACAAAATTGTTATATTAAATTTCGAACATTTTCATATTTATATACCTTTTAAATCTTCTCTGGACTTCCAAAATTAATTCAAGACCAAAATTAGCCAAATCAAATGAAGACTAACGAACAGCAATTCATTTTTATATATTTTAAATATTATGCCACAAAGAAAAGAAAATATTTGTTGACAAAGCCATTTGTAGACAAACAAAAAACAAGAGCTTTCATTTAATTTCGAACCTATAAATTACGAACATTCAGTACACCCAATGAATGTAAGTGAGACCCCGATTAAAGGCACTCAAATCGAGGCCCATGTGCAAAGTGTATCGATGTCAATACGAACGGTACTTATATTGAACATAAAACAGATGTCCGCCGCTTCAAAACGGGCAGTGTCCATTTTTTGTACAATTTACAAAACGGCTCTTGCGCGATCCTTGTGAAATTAGGTCACAGTTGTATTTCTTGCGTTTGTATCTTTCGCACCGAAGAAAAAGGAAGACGTGACAGTTTTAAATAACATTATTTGAAAACCATTTCTGATAAAGACAAATTTAATGGTTACGTCTTTATTCAAAATTAGGGTAACATAAAATGGGTTAGAAGATAAGATATATTAAGGTAACGATTTTATAAAGTTAACTTAGAATTAAATGAATGTTTCCACATTTTGTTGAAACAAATAACAGAGAAACCTAGCAAAGATACAGATTCTCCGCGGAACCTGAACCTGGATGCCTTGGTATGGTATTTGGGGTCGTCAATGAGGCATTGTTGTCGTGGCCTAAAGGATAAGACGTCCGGTGCATTCGTATGTAGATACATCGGTGTTCGAATCCCTCCGGTAGGTACCAATTTTTGTAATGAATACGTACTTATCAAATATTCACGATTGACTTCCACGGTGAAAGTATAACATCGTGTAATAAAAATCAAACCCGCAAAATTATAATTTGCGTGATTACTGGCGGTAGGACGTCTTGCGAGTCCGCACGGATAGGTACCACCACCCTGTCTATTTCTGCCGTGAAGCAGTAATGCGTTTCGACTTGAAGGGGGGGCAGCCGTTGTACTGTTAAAAGTGAGACCTTACAACTCACGTCTCAAGGTGGGTGGCGGCATTTACGGTGTAGATGTGGAACAAAGGTAAATCCTCAAGTACATGTATTAGAAAATGCAAATTTATGTTTGTCTAATAAGCTTGATATTTAAAAATAAACAAGTAAATTCTCAAGTAGTCAAGTTTATTATAAGTTGCGCGGACAAAAAGTTACTTTCCTTAGTTCACGAGTTTCGTAATTGTAACATTTATTTGAGTTCGCGTTTCAGTAAACTAGCTATTTTTATGTTAAAATGTGGACAATATTGTAAGGATATTGTAGAATGTATTCTAGTGTGATGCTGAACTTCTCATGTTTTTTTTTTTCGATATTAACTTGGACTTAGTCGGATCAACGTATGGAGTTCTGGCCTCTTGATCATATTTAGTATAAAATCACCAAATCTCATTCGTACCTACTGGTTTTCTTACAATTCCCTAGATCTTCGTTTTTTTTTTTTAAATTGCATTATTTTAAGAATTGACGAACAGATGAGGATTTATTCCACACTTAATTTTACTATCCACTAGTTGTGTCACAACAATTTGTTGTTGTTTGTTGTTGTTCTAGGGTAGCCTGCTGGTACATAGGGCACAAGAGAAGAGGGAAGAGATTTCAGCATGAAATAAGTAGTGCCCTTGTACTCTATATCCTTATTGACGTGTCTTTTCTAACAGCTGTGTGTACAAAATATATTAAATAAATAAATAAATAAATAGGGCACAAGTTGTCTCCATTTGACCCTGTCTTGCGCTTGCTCCTTGAGATCACTCCAGATCTGTATTTATTTAGCCTGTATTTATTTATGTAGATATGTAATTTTTAGTAATAATAAATTATTACTAAAAAAAAAAATGTGAAACAAAAATACATTTTCATAAAATGTCTTTTCGTGAAACTTTTAGAAGTCTTCATTTTAAATATTTTTCTGGTTATGAAATTGCGTAACGCGCCGTTACGTTTCATATTTTAATTCAAGAAAAACACAGAGCAACCTAAGTAAATACTATTTTCCGGCGTTCGCCCTATAAATGGCCAACGGAAATCGTCCATTGAATACAACAGCGCGGAAAGTGGCTTATAATTTTTCCGTTGCTTTTACTTGTGCCGAGCATATTTTTTGGAAAATATTACTTTTTAGTTCTGAGCGGGAAAGCTCGGTCTTGCGGTACAAGCTTTCTGAATAGGAATTTCTGTTAGAATTCAAGCTTAACCGTTGAATATATTCACGTGAACCACCTAAACACTGTTCAAGTTGGATAATGGCCAATGCTGTGCGTATGAAAAGAACCTTCATTTCTACGTTAAAGAACCAACCGTATGCAGTTGGTAGAGAATGAGAGTCTTAAGTTATACGTTAGAATCACATAGCATACAGATCACTGACGCAAGTATTAGACAGTTAGGAAGAAAATTAAAATGCCTAGTCCTACAAATCTAGCAGACAAGCACATATTTTTCTAAGGAAACAACTACTTACACGCATTCACAAATGATTTCCAAGATGAAGGAAAAATACTTTAATAAAATCCAAAACCGCCAAATCAATAAATTTGCGTAATTACTTACTGGTGGCAAGGCCATTATTGCCCCCCGCGGGTAGATACCACTATTCAGCCTATTTCTGCTGCGAAACAGTAATGCTTTCCGGTTTGTGGGATGGAATAGGCGTTTTACCATAGAAATAAACTTCGACGTTATATTTTAAAACTAATTATATCATAAAATTTATGGATTCGATTTTATTTAATGCTTATTACTTCTTTTAAGAGAATTTAATTAAAAGTCTGTTCTTAAACAGTTTTTTTCAATGGACAATTTTCTTTTTAATTTACGCCCCCCTTTTTTGGTACATAAGTTCAGTTAATGCGTCATAGTTACGCGGTCGGTTGTTTGTCAATTTATAAGAGGTTAGTTCTTCATTATGAAGACCGAATACAGAAGAAATACTTCCCAAAACTTCATTAAGAAGTTGTTAATTATTGAATGGTGTCTTGGTCACTCGGAGTCCAAAAATTAGTCAGATTAAGGTAACCTCAAGGACTTTAGTCAGGTTATGTTAACCTTTACAATGGGCCATCATAAATGACCATGTATACAATATTGTACGTTTGTGGTGCTAACCATTGTGAGGGGTCCCTAAGTCAGGATCCAGCTTTGAGTACAGCCACCATTTCTTGCCAAAACTTAAAAACAGCTTTAAGTTTTTAGGCTTTTAAGTTTTTAAGCTTTCTGATAACAAATAGCGTACATAAACTTTACTGACTCGTCGAAGAAATCCCTTATCTGGAGCGAAAAGCAATTCGCCTATCCAAAAAAAAAGTCGTAAAATTGATAAACTCATTCAGAGATTCGTTACGCAGCGTCCACATGCTTACAACTTCAAAATATATATTAACAACTATAATATATTTCCAATGCATCTTGGAAATCATGAGGTATCTTTCCGATCTCACGGTTGGCAAATGCTCAAACAATACTGACTTTTCTACCAACGGGCGTTGCATTGTAACTGCTTACTGAAGTAAACATTATTAATAAATACCGAACAATATTAACCTATGCGTGATTTGATTCAGGTTATTAACTATCTTCCCGCACACACATAGTTTCGACCGGTCACTCAATTACCGGCAAATACGTTGATGCCTCTATAATTCGAACGTTCCATAGTAAATTGAAGCATAATACATGCCAGCGATTTAACCGTCTCGGAGAATAAGTATCGTGTTTCCGTAGACGGCTGTCAATTCATTAACTACACATTAGCTGTTGCAGACGATATGAATTACGGTCGGTCATTTAACTGACATTTCGATAAAGCCAAAGGCGTAAGTTTATAGGCCCTTATGCCCCTGGAAAGGGAGTCAAACTTGCATTAATTTAATTATAATGAACAATGCTCTGTTTTGAAATGTATGAGATAAGTGAGGCTAGTCTAGTGTTGAGAGATATTATTTTGATCTCCCAACTAACTGGCTTTTAAAAATAACTAATTACAAAAAATTACATAATTCGAAAATGTGTGTGTGCTCTGAGGAAATGTTTGAGATGATACCATCATCTCGTTTTTATCATCGCACCGCCCGCCATTGGAGTAGAGTTCACCCATACTACCTGGAGCCACTGCGGTCATCCACAGTGCGTTTCCAGAGATCTTTTTTGCCACGTACCATCCGGCTTTGGAATGAGCCCCCCTCCACGGTGTTTCCCGCGCGCTATGACATGTCCTGCTTCAAACGAGGCCTATGGAGAGTACTAAGCGGTAGGCAGCGGCTTGGCTCTGCCTCTGGCATTGCTGACGTCCATGAACGACGGTAACCATTCACCATGAGGTGGTTCGTGTGCTCGTCAGCCTATAGGGAAATTAAAAAAAAAAATCTCAATCGATAGGTAAATTGAAACATAATTATTCAAGTAATTAATTGGAATGTCGACAGAGTTTTTTTATTGCTTATATGAGTGAACGAGTTCACGGCCCACCTGGTGTTTAATGGTTGCGGAGTCCATAGACATCAATGTATCACACAATGTAAATACCGTCACTTACCAGAGCTCCAAATTTCAGTTTTCTAGTAAAACGGCTGCCGACCCTTCGAACCGGAAGGTAGTAATGCTTATGCTTAATTAAATAAGCCTACTCGAGCGAGTTTACAAGATGCCCCACCATTGTATGCATCACAAAACTTTAAGTTGTTATTAAGTATGGTGTCGTTAGAGATTTTTATCCAGCTAATAAATTGACAACATTAAACCGCATTAATCATGTTAGTTCTTCTGGCACAACGGCATGAATGGTAATTGAGGTTAATCGCCTGCTCTCGTTTGCCAACGATACCTAAACGTCAGTAAGGTTTTAAATTGAATACGTTTCTGAGAACCGGCTTACGTTCGGCAACCCTATCTCGAATCGCGTGACTCGTGTGCTGAAGAGCCAAGCTCGTGATTGGCGCGATTTGCACCATAATAACATATGAGCGAATGAAACTATTTAAGAAAGAATTAAAATGTAAAATATTAAAGAGACTAAACCTTCTCTGGACTTCCACAAACAGTTTAAGACCAAAATCAGTCAAATCGGTCCAGCGGCTCTCGAGTTTTAGCGAGACTAACGAACAGCAATTCATTTTTATATATAAGTAGAGACTAGCTGACCTGGCAGACTTTGTAGTGCCTCAATCGATAAATAAAAAACCTAAACTTTTGTATGAAATAAACTTAAAACAAACAAAAGAAATCCGTCCGACGGGGGGGACACCAAAGGAAAAACAAAATTGTTATTTTTATTTAATTCGGAACATTTTTCATATTTATCTACCCTTTAAACCTTCTCTGGACTTCCACAAATAATTCAAGACCAAAATTTGCTAAATCGATCCAGCCGTTCTCGAATTTTAGCGAGACTAACGAACAGCAATTCATTTTTATATACCTATATAAAGAAGATTACACTTTTAGAGGAACAGAACTCGTCTAAAACAGCTGATTAATTATGAAGAAGTAACGAACGATTACGAAGAGGTAAGGTCTCGATAATCATAATAACCTAGTGGCAAAAGTATTATCATTTTCTCGTACTTAATGTCCGTGCTTCGTAGATTCGGCTACTTTTTACTTATCTAGAATTTTCCTTTGTAACATAAAAGATAGGTATCGAATTTTACAACTGATTATTTTATATGGGAGCACTTTCAGTGGGGGAAGGCAGAACTCTAGTCATAATATTTGAAAAAACTTGTATTTGTTTACCATATTTAAAAGTTGTGTAGTTCAGCGAAGAAGTCGAAATAAATTATGCAAGCACTTCGTTGCAACTTGGCTTGTGCAGTGTGCGCTGGTTTCTGTATTATATGCAGAAGTGTCTATAAAGAAATCCATATAAAAGTAAATCTAGACGAGCATAATTTAGAAGTTGATATCTGACTGAATAACTATCTATCTATCGTAAATCGCTATCGTAAAAATAATTCAACTTATGAAACGAATTCTAAATCCAGACCAAGACTTTTGAGTGTTTCATATAACAACTGTGTCTATCGAACTCCATTTGTCATTATCAATGTAGATCCTTCGACAAATAGGCTTTTAAAATTCAATCATGTTTACAATTTTACTGGTGGTAGGACCTCTTGTGAGTCCGCACGGGTAGGTACCACCACCCTGCCTATTTCTGCCGTGCAGCAGTAATGCGTTTCGGTTTGAAGAGTGGGACAGCTATTCAAACTATACTTGAGACCTTAGAACTTATATCTCAAGGTGGGTAGCGCATTTATGTTGTAGATGTCTATGGGCTCCAGTAACCAATTAACATCAGGTGGGCTGTGAGCTCGTCCACCCATGTAAGCAACAACAAAAAAAAAACTTGTTCAAAACTAAGTAACCTTTAAGTTATTTCGGTGGAACGCGTCTGGTTTCAATGTAATATGTAGGGAATGACTACATTCTGTCCACACATTATCTTCTTACACGATTTTTAATGAAGGACAAGCCAATAAATACGCTTTCACATGTACAAAAATTGTTTTTACTATTTCAAACAATAATGAAAAATATATTTTATATTCTTAAACTAAAAATAATTTATATTTATCTAAGTAGTCTCGTTGGTCAAAAAAGACTATACTGTTTTTTAAAATAAACCAGCGTAATTGAAATACCTTCCAGGGTATTAAACTTAAATACCATTTCTTTGAAGCAACATTTTCTTCTACTTTGTAGTTTTTATTTCGAACAAGGCTAATGATCTATGTTTTATGAAAAACTTTGTACTAATTTAATTTTTATTTTAAATAACTGGACAATCATTAGGTACTCATGAGAAATCATTTGAAAATAAGACTTAATATAAGTAAAATTTTGCTAACACAAACCTGAATTGATGATTTAAGCATTAAGGTAAACCAATCTTCTACAACAAATTATTGCGCTTGTTTTAGTGAGGTTAACTTTCATGACAATTGTAGTTACGATTTTTGATAAAGACTGCGCATCAGAGAATATATAAAATTCAGAATTTATTAAAGATCTGAATAGATATTAGAATCTGAGACGATAGATATTAGAATAGATATTAGAAATCTGAGACGCTACCTACTTAATTGTTGTGTGGGCGAATTACGATTTTCGCTATTGTTAAATGAACCTATGGTATAGAATTACGTTAAACATGAGTGATTTTATTTTTCTTAAATGTTGTGTGGGCAGATTTGCTCTAGGCAAGCAGTGGTGGTATTTAAAAAATAGGTTTTTAAGCTTTCGACCTAAGCCTATACTTAGATTTGAATGAATTCGTGTTATAGCGTGTTGTGATCCCACACCAGTGCCACGAAGCCGTGAGACAGGCTCATGTCTCAAGGTGGGTGTTGGCATTCACGTTATGATGCTTACAGATGCTGATAATCCTGTGACACCAGGTAGATCATGAGTTCGTACGTCCAAATAACGCAATAAAGAATTACAAAACACGCATATATGTGTATTAGTGAAGTAAGTGAATCGTTTTACTGAATGATTAAGATGAACGCTACGTTTTCACACGCATTTAAATTTAATAATAGGAGTTAAAGTATTAAATTGCCGTTTTATTGTAATAAGTACTTAGAATTCACATAGAACCTTCATGGTTTGAGATTTTTGAGTGAAACTTTTTTCAAATGGTACCTATGAGGTTTTTCTTTTAAAAAATGTGCATCATTCGATTATCGACTTTCAGTTGTTTTTATTTATTCAGCTTAGACAAGAAAGCTGGATACTTCGAAAATTCGAGTGATTTTTGAATACGAGTTCCGACGCGGAACTACTACTGCAGAAACAGCTCGCAATATCAATGTGGCGATTGGAGAGGGGACTGCTAATGAACGCACCGTGCTAATTTGGTTTAAGCGCTTTCGTGATGGAAATTTTGATTTAAAGAACGAATAACATGGGAGAACGTCCACACACTATCACTAATTTTTTTTTTTTAATACGTAATTTGGGTACTACGTAAGAAATATTTTTTATTTTTTATTTTGTGTCCCCAATAGCTCTACTATGAGGTGTTTCAGGATTATCCATTCTTTCTGGGACGTCCTGTATATTGTTCAGTCTAATCATGTTTTGGTTAGACTAGGTTAGATTTTAATTACTCTGCCCACATAGGCTATAAAAATACAAATATCTGAAATGGTGTTTCTATCACAATACCAATCCCAGATAGTGCGGTGTGTTACATTCAAACAATATATCGGTCGGTGCACCTGGTACCAAGAATCATTTCGTATTCAGGGTAAAGGTTGAAATGTTTAATACGACTGAAAAATACGCAAACGAATAATATATCCGTGGCTCGTTTTCTGACTTTCAGAGATGAAGAGAGATGTTTATCGCCTTCCCAATCTTCGTAGGGTAGTATGATTATTTTCCAGTAGAAGAATCTAGAGCTAGCTAGTAAAGCTACAGTCACAAAAGGTAGAAGTTTTGATGCAATCAGAATAGCTGTTAAAACATTTTAAAAGTTATAGCTAAAACTAGTTTCACGGTTTAATATCGCCTTTTTGTGATAAAGGTAATAATAGGATGTAAGCAAAATATGTACATCTAAATTTGTAAAAGATCTTTTTTTTGCTTAGATGGGTGGACGAGCTCACAGCCCACCTGGTGTTAAGTGGTTACTGGAGCCCATAGACATCTACAATGTAAATGCGCCACCCACCTTGAGATATAAGTTCTAAGGCCTCAATTATTGTTCCAACGGCTGCCCCACCCTTCAAACCGAAATGCATTACTGCTTCTTGGCAGAAATAGGTAGGGTGGTGGTACCTACCCGTGCGGACTCACAAGAGGTCCTACCACCAGCAATAACCAGATCAGATTGATTCATGAACATGAGAACATTGGCTATTGTCAAATCTACAACATAAAAGCCTTTGCGTTAGTAAATACATTAAAACCCTGGTTGCAAACTCCTAATTTAGGTAACAAAGTACTCGAAAATGCATAAAGCATTTTGAAGTTCATTGAGTAATTGAAATAAATAATGTTTCAATTTTATATTTTTTGTTTACTTTAAATTCACTACGAACATCGAAAATTTGGTTTGTTTGGACTTAACTGCAAAAAAAAGCCCCGTCTATCCAATAATCAAATTTCAATCAATTCTCTCCCGCTATTTCGAATGGAAGCCAAATAAAATTCATGTTCGGAAAATAAAAAAATGTTGTTTGTTAAAACCTGCTTCGTGCACGTAGCAAATGTTTAATAGAAAATATCGGTAGTGTTGCAAATCGTTCCCTTTTTTTTTATTTTTTTTTTCTTTTATTTTTTATTTTTTTTCCTACCTATGCTCAGAAATTCGAACTTAAATATATATAGTGCGTTGGTTGAACAAAGGAAGAGCCGACACTAGTACCGATTACAGCAAACGTGACTTGGTGAAACAAAACGTTACGTGGCTAGAACATTTCGTGCAATATTCGCAATTCATATGTGCAGCTAACTGGCTTATGGGCCAATGCAACTTTCGTCTCTACGATTTAAAGAGCGAGCAAGTTCGAATCTGAACTATTTATATATGACTACTAGCGGACCTGGCAAACGTTGTTTTGCCATATATAAGATTTCTAGGGAATGTCTAGGGTAGAAAAAAAAATAACTTATATATGTGTAAGGATGTGGTAAATGAGTGAAAGAGGCATATAGCGCTGTCAACGGTGAGGGAATATAAAAATAACAAAACTTCTTCAACCACAAAAGAACAAAAAAAAAATTGTCCAAAAAATAAAAAATAAATGCTTGAGGTGGACATCCCTTCTCATTTAGGGGTATGAAAAATATATGGTAGCCGATTCTCAAACCTACTGAACATGCATATAAAATTTCATAAAAATCGGTCAAACCGTTTCAGAGGAGTTAGGTAACTAACATTGTGACACGAGAATTTTATATATATGATATTATAGAGAATTCCAAAAAATCCAAGAAAGAATGAGATGGGATTCTGTGGAGGAGGCTTTTGCGCTTTTGGGTTCACATTAGAAGGAGATTAAATTACATGAGTAGTAGATTTATAATGACTACTTAGTAATATTATTAAATTTGCTATATTAAACGCGCCGGAATGGAACTTAACGTCAATTGTCAAAGGATCACTTGTCAGGAAGCGTTCTTCTCTTTTATTTATGTTTTGCACCGCGTTTTCGGGAACACATAAAAATGTTCCAACGTTACATTCAATTGCATTCATCTAGTTATGTACTTGTGTGGTTTTAAAATAAAAGATTAATAAATTGCGGTATTTGCTTACTACACTTTTACAAAATACTAAATTAATTAAACTCTATCTAAATTATTTGTGTAAACAAATAAAGCTATTTTAATAGGTTAATTTTATTATTATATTATAGAGATTATTTTATATTTATGCCATGTTAATATTTTAGGTGTATAGATAATCTCACGATCTAATTAGTATTGATTGGCTTTAAAGATATACTTTAAATAGCTTCAACATAAAATCGAAATTCACTTCTATATAAGTAGCCGCGAAAACTTTTAGAAACTGCCGAATGCAACTTCATTATTTGTGACGTTAACTGTGGTCAAAACACACGGCTCACCATAGATTATACAATAATACAAAACGATTAGACACATTTGACCTCATGATTTATGTGTATTCATATTGAGTTGAAATTATTGTTACGAGTGGGATATTTAGTTTTAAATCATTAGATTACAAATACAAAAATAAATTATTCATCATTATCTTTGATATTTTTGGTTTGGCTACTACCCTATTAGTACGTTAATAATGCATTTAGGCATGTTGCTTGGCTGCGTACATTAATGAAAAACTCGCAATATTATTTTTATTAATCAGAACACGCCGGAAAACAGCCAACAACAAACTTCTCCTACTGTCGCACTAAACGTTCGTAGCTGGAATATTCTCATTAAATTTCCTAACATATCTCCTAAGTTATAGGTACCTAGTTTCTTTTAAGTACTTATAGTAAGGCATATGCAAGTCCACACGACTAGGTATCATTTCCCATTGAGTGCCGCAAAGCAATATTTTGTGCTGGAGTCATTGTAATTCTTGTTCATCATATCATAATCAAATGTTTCTTATTTACACAATTTAATTACTAGGAAAATGTATAAGTTTGTCTTGTCGAGCATTCCAAATGCGTAAACTAAGTAGCTCTTTTAGGGGTTATGTAAAGGTGTGCATTTACAACAAGATTCCATTATTCAGTTATTGGCCAAGCTAATAAAACTGGCGAGGCACGTTAGTGCTGTAAAGTATATTATAACGCTAATAATGAACTAACTGACAACACGTAGTGAGAACGAGATTTACCCTCCAGAGCGTTTCAATTTATTATTTACTTGTAATTTATTGAATACCTAAAATTGTTATAATGAATTTAAAAAAAATGGTTAATAGAAATAAAAAAAAACCTAACCGCTTTAATGAATGGCCATAAAAGTGCTGAGTTTTCGTATTTTTTTAAACCGGTGGTAGAAATGACATGTTTGAACATTCAACAATTGCGGTTCGATGACACCTAATTTGAATTAAATCATTTAGATTTGTTTGCGAGACCACACCGGCTTGTTTCATGGTGCATGGACTTCGGTACCCACTTTAGACAACGCGCACTGTGAAATCTATGTAATTTTTCACCAATAAGAAAATATAAATAATAAGAGAAGATCAGTAATTAGCTAAAATTCATGAAATTTCATATTCGCTATCATTAAAGTATCAACGAAATTTTAGTTAATAATGTACCAAATGATCTGGTAGGTTAAACTATTTGAGGATTATAAAACTCTTCAACATTTCTAAAAAGCATAGACCTGTCTGTTAAATTATTAAATAAACATTACAGTATCAAGACATTAATTGGGATAAAATGTCCATTAGATATTAACACATAAAAATACGTTTCATATTAATACGTTGAGCCGTTTCTTATGAAAGTCTGCGAAGCGTTTTATGGCACCTTTATAGCAGCAGGGGAACGCGTGGTAACAAAGATCGTTTTTAATTTATTGACTCATAAACAAATGGAATTATTCTGTTTTCTAAAAACAAACAAACCGTACAATACATTAAATAAACATCATATGAATTAGGAACATTTGCGATGCGGTTTTTTTGTTTTTTTGCTACTTTAGTTATTTGATAATGATGTTAGTTTAAGTAAAAGGCTTTCATAGGAAACAGTACACGTGTTTTTAACTTTTTATGCTTTAAAATAGGGCTGTTCAGACAATGGCCCGCGGCTTATTTTCAAGCGGCCCGCGACGCATGTTTTAATCGGATAATAGTTTTAGTTAATTAAATTCTTTGTCAAAACATATAATTAATATTTGGCATAATTTATCTTTATTCTTGTAACATTCCATTCCCGCGACATCATTTAAAAGTGAAGCTATCTTTTATTATTATTGGGGGAATTCCCGGAAAGAATTTGTTACCCTTTATTTTTTTTACTTGAAAACTGAAAATATTTTTTCCGCAACCCTACAGTTTTTGTAGTAAATTTAATTAGCCCGAAAAGGTATGTAGTTTAGATAGACCTGCTATAGAACATGAAATGTTATCTGGAATCAAAAACGATGACGACGTGGAAATATGAGGTCTGTTTTGTGAGAAATCGGAATTTTAATGTGTGATTGTGATTTTAATTTCTGCATTCCCTTGTGAGTATATACAGGATAGCCTTTTTTAAGCTATTGCATAGCTTCTATCGCACGCCTTGAGCGCGGCGACTGAATCATGAAATTCCGTAACGAAAATAACCTGACACCCCACTACGCGTACTATGTAGCTCGCGTTCAACACATTCACACGTTGCGCTAGTGTAGTGTTTGTGAATAAGCACGCGGCGTGACGTCGCACTGCATGAGCATCATGAAAAGTTTGCCCATCTCTCTCTCACGCGGTCTAGCTTATGAGTGTGAAGGGGACAGTTAATGTTTTGCTTTTGTTAATGTTTATAAATATAGCGTGGTCTTATTTTTATTATTGTTTTAATATTAAATTATTATTGTCTAATTGTAATTGCATAAGTTGATAAAAAATGCTTTGCAATAGCTTTACCGCGGCAGTCCCCGAGTGCCANGAACGTCTGATGGTCACTGGGAAAGTGGAAGGAAAACGTCCTAGAGGCCGGAGCCCCAAACGTTGGTCCGACCAGATCTCCGAGCAAACCAGCGGACCACTTAGCGCTGCACTACACCAGGCAACTGACCGGAACCGATGGAGGCTGACAGTAGACAAGCTAAAACGGAGTCACGATCCTCAGCAATGAGGGAGCGATGGAGAAGAAAAGATATTTTATTATTATTGGGGGAATTCCTGGAAAGAATTTGTTACCCTTTATTTTTTTTTACTTGAAAACTGCAAATATTTTTTCCGCAACCCTTCAGATTTTGTAGTAAATTTAATTAGCGCGCAAAGGTATGTATTGGACATCAAATATCATCTCGAATCAAAAACGGTGACGAAGTGGAAATACGAAGTCATTTTAATGTGTGATTATGATTTTACTTTCTGCATTCCCTTATGAGTTTATATACAGGACGACCTTCTTTTTTTAATTAACTTTTTTATGAATTTTGTAACAAATACTCGAATGCCCATGCCCATGCAATGCCCAGGCCATGTAATATTGTTCGCCAAGTGAGATCAAAGCGAACAAACAGGTAAATAACTATTTTTCTCAAATATCCGGTGATTATATGCTCAACAGCTTCTCGGCAATTTGTTCGATGTCGGAGCGTAGCCGCCACGTAGTCAATTTGTTAAACCGGTGAACGTCGGAAGCGGTTGCGGTGTAGCTGTAGACAGTGAACTGTGTGATATTTACTGTTTGACCGATCTAGGCGACTTTTTTAAATTTAATTTTAATTTATACGTCATACTCGAGTTTAAACTTCGAACTAAAGTAGTGGGTTGGCTATTTTTTGTGTTAAGTGGTTACCGGAGGCCATAGTCATCTACAACGTAAATGGTTCTAAGGTCTCAGTATAGTTACAACGGTTGCCCCACCCTTCAAGCTGAAACGCATTACTGCTTCACGGCAGAAATAGACGGGGTGGTGGTACCTACCCGTGCGGACTCACAAGAGGTCCTACCACCAGTAAAAACCACCCGTTTTGTGTGTTTTTGTGAATTAAATCTTACAAATGATTGTTTGGTGGTATTATTGTCATTTGGAATATATGGTTTCAAATTTAATCCAAACTAAAAAACAGTGCAAAATTTTCTTATTAAATTATTATTTCACATATTACGAAAGATAAAATTAATGTTCTTATTATCATTCCAAAATTACGAAATCATTATTGTGTATTAATTTAAAAAAACTCAAATCGATTAGAAAAAATTAAAGCCAATATTAACACACCGTAAAACACATGTTAGTGTACATAACATGTCGAACAAAAAAGTGGAAAATATTTAATTTTTTTACATCGTTTGACTGCGAGGTTGGATCATTGAATAGTCTGCAACGTGCACTATCTGAGGATAGCTCTCGGCTGGTGCCGTCGCTGACACATCACTTAGCGCCATTTCCGTCTTAACACAAGTGCTCAGTCTGGCTGTATTGAGGGGCTGCGTGCTTGAGATTACAGTCTCGCAGTAGAGGCCCACGACCCGACTTATATGTAGACAAACGATTTATTAGTAGAATTTACAATTTCGTTGGCTGAAGCGTCAATACGTTGTCTGTATACGTGAAGCAAAAAAATTGGACTCCTTTTTAAAAAAAATGCGCGGACGGAGTAGTATGAAATGTCCCCCACTTATAAAGAATATAGAAAAGGAGTGCAGAATGTTAATATTTTTTTTAATTATGCATAAAAAATACATTAAATCAATAAAGAAAACATTACACACACTACATACCGTGTATTTGACACACACACGCATGTATACTATTTGTTTATTGTCAAACTTTTCTTACATATTGTAGTCTGTGGTCAAATTGAGAATAGATTAAATATTGTTTGGCTTTGTTAATATTCATCTAAAGTGTAGTCTTAGCGAAATCTGTGAAGAAGTATAATAATAGTCTTTGACAATAGAATCATAATAGTGTATATACAAACTTATAATTTCAATTAATTATAGTCGAATTTCGACTACCGGGGGACCACTAGTTTTAAATAAAAAAAATTCTCATTCACTTTTCTGTCGGAAACTTTCAATTATGTCTACTTTATTTAATTAATAATCATGGGCTACCAACATGTGCCCCAAAGCCCTGCTTTTCTTCCATAAACTAGTAAAAAATGTTTCAAATATTAGATCAAATATATCTCTAGTTTATATTAAAAAAAAAAAAAAACACGACCAATATTTCTTGCATAATATGACAAAAGCGAGTTCCATTACAATGATATCGGTATAAAATATTAATCCCTAGTTCCCGTAAGCTGTATTGACGATTATTTGTTTTATAGGAATGATGTGTAAAAGTTTTGCGGGATCGTTGTCTTTATTCGCCAATTTACTTACATTTGAGTTTCGCCTCGCGGGTCGTAAAGTAATATTATCCACCGCTGGGCGAGGGCAATAGTGCTCTTTTACGGGCCGCGAGCGAGCGTCACATGGGAAATTATTTGACGTGCCATTTAATGGATTTTTGCCTTCATAACACGCTACCTACAACCAAATAAAAATACTCGAACGAACCTACTTACTCGATGTGGTGTGTTTTATTGAAAATGTCAGCTTAGAAAATTGATATTACGTTTATGTATACAAATGTCTCTTGATGTACATAAGCTATTTGAGTAATAAAACATAAATAATGTACTAGTTATTATTGACTGAGCAAATACCCAATAAATAATAATGACTAGACTTTACTCATTAACTTTGTACAACGAAAAGTTAAATATCAAATAAAATTGTCTGTAACATATTTCATCTGAGGTTTATCGATAAAAAAAGATGTGTAGTGTCATGGGACACCGGATAGGAACGAAGTTCCTTATTATAAAATTATTAATTTTAAGTTCTATTCGAGGTATAAACAAAATAAAACTGGAGGCTTCGCAACAACCCATGGTCATTCGGTAACGTGCGAACTTATTCATTCACGGTTATTTGCATAAGAATTAGTGTATTGCGCAAACGAACGCTCTGAGATCGTGGTCATTGAATGATAAAAAAATATGTTATTTTTTTTTACGTTATTACAATGATAAGTTATACACTGTGTACATTACTAATAAAAATCTTACGTTACGAACGTTTTTTCCCGGTTAGGGTACCCCTCCGCATCGTCCCATCAGGAACTTCGTTCCAAAAAAAAAACTTTTAAAAATTAAAAGTAAGTCTTTTGTCACGATCCGAATTGTCTCCAGATTACGGCGTGACAAGCCTCGAACTATTAGAGCTACGGGTCCCGGCGCATGTCCCACTTGGCACCCGAGCTGAACTTTCCTGTAGATGGCAACTCGGCCCGGCCGACATCCTTTATTCCGTCAAATGGTATAAAGACGGAAAGGAATTCTTCAGACACGTGCCACGAGATCAAGAGCCACGAAGAAAATTCCCTCTCCCGGGAGTCGATGTTGAAGTGAGTTGAATTATTTATAAATATAGTTTCCCTGCCTGAGTAGAGATTAGATCTAAAACAATTTTGTTTTTATTAAGCCCACACACAACATCAGGATGTTTTTGCCACCAAATTCATAATAATATAGTCTTGTTATAGTATTTTTGTGCGAAAGTATCAAAATAATATTGAATAGTTATACCGCAGTATAGTTTATTGATCGACAGTCAACTATAAGCACGAAAGAAAGAAATTCGTCGTAAATGGCATAGAATGAGATCAGCTATACTACATTTCTTAATATTACTATTCCCCTATGTTCACTGACACCACAAGACTGACATCAGATTAGATTCACGTGTAACGCGAGGCGTTTATTTGCGGCGAAGCAATTATGCATTCCGATTAGTAAAAAACTGATATATTGATATTACATATTATTATAGAGACACTGGAACTATTTATTTGTAATAATAAGCAGATTAATTGGATATCCGTTATTGTTTCACCCCGACAAAAGTCATGCTTTTTTATTTACTTATTAGAATTTTGTGGAAGAAGTCATCCGAACGGCTTTGTCAGGTTTAGGATTAAACTCGATAGTGGATCTCAGATGTCGCTACCAAAATTTCTGTGACTGCCGAACCGAATACTCTCGTTTTTCCTGTGGGGATCTTGTTTATTCTTCGACGAATGTACAAATACTCGAGTTAAACTGATAATTAGGAGAAAGTTTTTGAGTAGGATACGTTTAATTGGATTAATCCCGTTGAAAGTGGAGTTTGCTTAGGTCTCTCGAGAGGAAACAATATAAAACTGGACCGGATATTGCGTTGTGAAGAGGCGCAGGTGTAAACAGACTGGCTCTCGCGTGGGGACTCATTTCTACTTTCTTTTATTAACGGCTAAGTTGTGGCAAAATTCTAACAAGGGCTGTATTTTTACGTAATAATCGCGATACCATTATTATTATTTACAGAAAATTTGCGTCACTCGAAAGATTTAAATAATTGTAATTTTTGTGTTGCCGTTGGTATTAACAATACTTAGGATTATATTGTGTTCTATTTTTGATTCGATAGAAAGCAATACCTGAAATTCTATGCAGCTTGAAGTATTACTAGACTACCGTCTGTGGTAACCGAGTATTACTAATTCTTCACAATCTAAGCAAAATAGAACTGTGCCTGTTTTTGTTACTGGGAATGTTTTGACCAACTATGCCTCATCTGCTAAAACCTATAGAGTTATAAATAATTTTCATGTTGAGTGTATTTTAAATCAAACTATATTAAATAAACTTAAGCAGAAACCAATATCTATCACAAAACCAAAATTATTAAATCAATGAAACACATTCGAAGCCTAACTTCTAGAACATTATCCGGACACCCAGTAAATAAACATATTATTATTAGTATTAAATTCATTTATTTCAGATAATATTAATCCATATTAAAGTTAGTAACAGTGATTTCTTAAAAATATTTTAATAAGGATGTACATACAATTTCAATGGTTGACCATAATATCACTGAAAATATCATTGAAAGTAACAAATCTCACGTGATCGTAGAAATGAAATCTAAATTGGCTTCCGTTTTGTAGAAGTCGAGCACGAATGGCGCGAACGTGACCCTCGCCCCGGCCATCCTGGAGACGGGCGGGCGGTACCGCTGCGAGGTGTCCGGGGAACGGCCGCTCTTCCCGACAGTGTCCGACCACGCTGATATGATCATCGTAGGTAAGTTCACGGTGTCTGGCGATTTTGGAATAAACGACTTATCTATCTTACACCTTTAAACGAGCAATTCTTGTATATTAATATATATATATATATAATTTGAATCTCGGAAACGGTTCCAACGATTTTCATAAAATTTAGTATACAGGGGATTTCGGGGGCGATAAATCGATCTAGCTACGATTTACTTTCAGAAAATGTTGCTTTAATCGTGTTTTCAATAATCAACTCTTCCCGACATCTATTGGCGAATAATAATACTATTTTTCTTAATTGAGGGCAACTAACCGCTTTAAAGACACAACAAGATGGCGTTATCAAAAAAAAACCATATACAAGGTCATAATCTAGTATATATTAATACGTGAAGCAAAAACTTTGTGCCCCTTTTTACGAAAATTGCGCGGACGGAGGAGTATGAAATTTCTCACACTTATAGAGAATATAATAATATAGAGGGAGTGCACAATGCTAATATTTTTTAAAAATAGTACTTTAAATCAATAAAGAATACATTACACACATTACCATGTATTTGACACAACACATACATAAAAATATACTCTTTGTTTACTGTGAATTAGGAAACTTTTATTATTGTTTAAAGTCTGTGGTCGAATTGAAAATAGATTAATATTGTTTGTCTTTCATATTATTGATCGCAGTTTTGGGCAATTGTAGGCAGCGGCTTGGCTCTGCCCCTGGCATTGCTAAAGTCCATGGGCGACGGTAACCACTCACCATCAGGCGGGCCGTATGCTCGTTTGAGTAAATTTATTTGGAATGGGAACTTTTTTTATGGCTTGGATGGGTGAACATTTACAACGTAAATGCGCCACCCACCTTGAGATATAAGCTCTAAGATCTCAGTATAGTTACAACGGCTGCCCCACCCTTCAAACCGAAACGCATTACTGCTTCACGGCAAAAATAAGCAGGGTGGTGGTACCTACCCGCGTGGACTCACAAGAGGTCCTACCACCAGCATCTTAATAAGGACATTATCTTGCAATTTTTTTTCTCCTACCTATGCTGATAGCCTTGAGAGACTATTTCAGCTTCTCCTTGACGTGTAGGTGAGCTCACGGGGCTTAAGCCGGGAGTGTTGCTAACACTGGCTCTAGCAAGACCAGCGCTTTGCAGAATCTACCACCGGATCGAAAACGCGACCTACTGAGCAGATCCGACGAGAAACTCAGTGGGCTGTGTCTATGCATTTAGCATAAGGCTTTGTTTATTGTGTTGAATAAAAATAGTCCCTATTCATAATAAGTTATCGAAAGTGTATAAGGCTACTATCAGAAGACTATCAAAAGTGTTTTCATAGTTATTATAATATAGCATACAAATAAATATTCAAAAACAAATGATACAAGATCTTGTAAACTAAAGACTGGTATTCATACTTAATAGAGGTTAAAGTATGAAATTGCCGTTTTATTGTAATAGGTACTTCGAATAGACATTCATGGTTTGAGTTTTTTGAGTGAAACTTTTTTCAAATGCTACCTATGAGGTTCTTCTTTTTTTAAAAAGTGCAACATTTGACTATCGACTTTCAGTTGCTGTTTCTATTCAGCTTAAAAAGATGGATACTTCGAAAATTCGAGTCATTTTTGATTAGAAGTTCCGACGCGGAACTAACGCTGCAGAAACAGCTCGCAATATCAATGTTGTAATGTTGTTGGAGAGGAGACTGCTAATGAACGCACCGTGCGATTTTTATTTAAACGCTTTCGTGATGGAAATTTTGATTTGAAGAACGAACCACGTGGAAGACCGCCTATGTGAATTACAATGAATTGAAAGAGATGATGGAAGCCGATCCGAGCCAAACTACCCAGGAACTAGCGGCATGGCTTAACGTAAACTTATCAACAAGATTGACTCATTTGCGTCAAATCAATAAAATAAAAAATATGAAAAATGCGCTTTTTTACAATAAAATATTTTTTTCTTACACTATTTTTAATTCAAATTTATTTTCTATTTTTTTGTTTGATTTTCTATAAAAGCGTATTTTGTTAGTTTTTTTAAACAATTATTTATTTTTCATTTTTTAGTTGAAATTTCAATTTTTTCAATTTTTTTAAATATTGAATTTTCATCGGCCCTTAATAAGAATACCAAATTTCGAGTTAATCCGACGTTTTGAAGGTGGTCAAAATCATGTTCAAAGATTCCGTTACATACTAACATACATACGTCTGAAGCTAATAAATGCGTACTAGAGGTCCCGCAGTAGTCGAAATTCGACTACAATTAATTGGAATTGTAAGTTTTTACACTATTATGATTGTATTTTATACTTCTATAATCACAAATTTCGCCAAGACTACACTATAAAAAATAATAACAAAGACAAACAATATTTAATCTCAATTTGACAACAGACGTCAAGAACAAAAGTTTGACAATAAATAGTATGCATGCGTGTTGCGTCAAATACATGGTATGTAGTGTGTGTAATGTTTTATTTATTGATTTAATGTATCTTTTATGCATTATTTTAATAAAATATTAGCATTGTGCACTTCTTCTCTATATTATCTATAAGTGTGGAAAATTTCATACTCCTCCGTCCGCGCAATTTTCGTAAAAATTGATAAAAGTTTTTGCTTCACGTATTAATATATAAATTAATAGCGTATATGGAGCAGTTCGCAAGATAATCGAATGTCGAAATTCAGGGGATTCCAGAAAGGCGCAATGAAAACTTAATGTCTATAGTTAAAAAAATTGGAAAAACGGTCTCCTGTAATTAACAAGAAACTGATATTCTGGCATTCCACAGAGTTACTAAGCAAAATCCTAATTCGAATCGTCCGAAAAATATTGTAGGGAAGTTAAACTGTTCTCGTAGTACTCGAGACGACGTCCTTGCTTCCGTTAAAATCTTTAATAAAGACAAGCACAGTGATAATAAACTTAGCACTTCCCATATTGAACTTTCTGGTGAACAGCGGCCTGTTTATGTTACTGAGCACTTGTCACCTGAAAATAGGAAACTTCATGCCGCTACTAGATTAGCTGCCAAGGAGAAGAATTAAAAGTTTGTTTGAACACGAAATGGTCGCATCTTCGTGCTGTAGACTGCTTGCATAAGCTGTGATTTAACCGTTATTTACCTACTCTGCCTATTTCTGCCGTGAAACAGTAATGCGTTTCGGTTTGAAGGGTGGGGTAGACGTTGTAACTATACTGAGACCTTAGAACTCATTTCTCAAGGTGGGTGGTGGCATTTACGCTGGAGATGTCTATGGGCTCCAGTAACCACTTAGCACCAGGTGGTCTGTGAGCTCGTCCATCCATCTAAGCATTTTAAAAAATCGACGAAGTTAGTGAAATCGAAGTATTAAATCAGCTGAAGCTTTTAAATGCGGACAAAGGGCCTGGCCCTGATTTAATATCTCCTATATTCATAAAAAATGTGCTCTAAGTTCATATAAACCTCTAGCCAAAATTTATACCAAATCTCTCAAAAGTGGGGCTTACCCCACTCAGTGGGAATTAGCGCATTTAACCCCGACCCACAAGGATGGGAGGCTGGATGATATTGCCCAATATCGACCTGTCTCCATACTGTCTGGGTTTGGCAAGGAAGGCATAGTTAATAAAAAACTGATAACTCATTTCGTATAATTGATACTATGGACGGACGTGGCGATGTGCACTCTGTCTACACTAAATTCAGAAAGGCGTTTGACTTAGTTAATCAGAACTGGGTATCCATGGATCGTTACTTAGATGGTGCGAGTCGTACATACGCAACCGCTCGCAATCGGTAAACATTCAAGAGTTTAAATCTACAGAATCTAGAAATTAGTTATCGATATTTTTATCTTATCCACAAACGCTCTTAAGCAAGATGTGTGTTCACACCCAAAAGGGTGAATTCTATAATGTTTTTTTTCTTTTTTTTCTCTAAATTAGTTCAATGTTTATGTGTGCATATTTTTATTCAGCTGTGCGAATCTAATAAAAAAAAAGCAAAGTTTCTTTCACACTTAAATAATTTGTTGCAAATTCACCTTTTTCATTTGCTACCTTACCATTTAACTAGTTAATAACTTGGAAAGCGCAGGAACCTTTTTGTGAAATTAGTAAATTGTTTGCGAGGGCTACAAAAACTATTATGAACAAAACATTACACGACAATGCAAAAACCAATGTCGAATTGAATTTGATGGACACATTAGTAAATTACATGAAACTGGGAACTGAGTAATTAAGTGTATTCACATTTCACGCGCAATAGTTTGCACGCAAGAAAACCTGCCTTATTTTGTGAGCACTAAAGACATTTTTGCTATGAATTGTCTTGACTTCTGGCAAATGTGTTGTTTTCATGTGTCAAAAGTACGCATAATCGATATGGCTTGTAGATATACTCAAATGTAACGATTGTACTTGTAATTCTCAAATAATATTTATTCAACAAACAAACTAAAAAAATAAGGAAACTACACAAAAAAGTTATAATAAAATAACGAATCGAGAATTTCTATAATTTGTTTATTTTCTCCATCTATTTGGATTTCAACAATAATTAAAAAATATCTAAAAACAAAGATAAACTGTAAACACGCTTCGCATAGAGTAAATACTTTATGACTGTTTTTTTGAATGTAAATTGTGTTGGTGTGCAATAAAGTGTATTCTCTCTCTCTCTCTCTCTCTCTAAATAAAAGACCATCAAAAAAAATCCAGACATTTACTATATTACGCAACGCGATGCGCAGCCAGTAAGGATATTTTGGCGGAGCGTTGAAGTTGTTGTTCTCCAAGTCCTATTCCTCTCCAGTGGTAGAGTTCCCTAATGATTTCTCAGCGGCGAACGGATGGCGAGCATTTAGTGCTAACGAAAGCTCTGGTATGATATGATAGCAATGCAAAGGCATTTTTAATTGAAATTCAGATATTTTTATTAATTTTGTATGTTATACCGAGAGAAGCGGGAACACGAAATCCAAATATAAAATTATAGAATATAGATTACTAAAGGTTATCTTTTGGGATCTCCCAAAGAGGCACCGTCACATACGTATAAAATTTGATTTCAAAATGGTGTTCAAGTTAAGAAGGCGTTCATCCAATTAGTATTATCGATAAAGCCACTCAATGTACTTCATAAAATATCACTATTTTTGTTTCGTTTCGTGTACAATAAAACATAACCTTATTTTTATATTAATTTAATGAAATACATCTAATCGATTAGTTCTTGATCTCATAAATAGAAAGTAAGAAACAATCTATTGGCAGCGCATAGCGACTATAGAGTATTACCTTTGTTTTCCAATGAATAATTTAACATCTATATTTTTTTGTACTATTTTTGAATTATTTTTGCTCATTGTATGTTTTAGAGTAAATGTTACGACATGGAGTTTAAGTAGATTTGTTTTTAAATCGCCGTTCATATAGGTAAACTCTTGTCTTGGCCGAACCCGTTTTAATTATGTACGGAACAGAGTATAGGCAACACGACTCGTTGCAATAATTACAACAGATTATATCAACTATACGCACAATTGATTGCATAAGAATGTTTCTATTTCCTCTAATAAAATAATCTTATTTTTTATTTACGTATTTTGTATGTATGTATATTTGTATTTATTTTTGGTAATGTAGTTATAACCTAGTATTTATTTTTACTCATGCCTACTATAATTCTTTAAATTATCGCCATGTACCTATTAGCTTTATCACAGCTACGCGCTTCTTGAATCTTTCATTTCACAAACGGGGGTTAACTGGAAGAGAATGCCTGCATGGTGCTAAGTTGTACAATATTTTTGTGTTATAAAGAATTTTTAATTAATCAATCAATCAAATTCATACCGATCTAATGAGACAAACACTTTAAAATTCACAAAACTATTAGCTAGCGTTTCCGATCCAGTGGTAGACGCAGTTACGTAACTGCAGCCTTTGAGCTGCTAGACCTTTGCAGGATGCTCGTGCAATTTTTAGCAAACCTACTACTACATGGATGGCACTGGAGATCGCCCATTTGTCCGGACTAAGCGGCAGAGATCTCGGGACAAACCACGGTTCTTACATCCAAAAACACAACATGAATTTTGCTACCTACCTTGTAGAGTCTCTCTCGGAGCGTGGTGCAAGAGATACGATCAAAACTTGTGTTTGAAGTGGAGAACTGGAGTGGAGAACAAGAGAAATAAAAAAATCGCGAAGTCAATTATCTAACCATAGAAGCTAGAGGATGCAGTATGAAACTATATTTTCCAACCAATTTTTTAGGTTTACAGTGAACTCCAATTTCACGGTTAAATTCAAATGGTTATGTTAAACTCAAATTTACTGGTGGTAGGACCTCTTGTGAATCCGCACGGGTAGGTACCACTACCCTGCGTATTTCTGCCGTGAAGCAGTAATGCGTTTCGATTTGAAGAGTGGGGCAGCCGTTGTAACTATACTTGAGACCTTAGAACTTATATCTCACGGTGGGTGGCCCATTTAACTTATAGATGTCTATGGGTTCCAGTAACCGCTTAACACCGAGGGCTGTGAGCACGTTCACCCATCTAAGCAATTAAAAAATAATGTAACTTTTAAATTTAACAGAAATGTATTTATATACTTCTAATGATGAGGATTCTAATTACAATGATGTCCACTACCAATTAAATAAATGTTGGTATAAGACCTTACATTTATTATGGCAATCATTGATGTCTGTACTAGTTTACAGTGAGCTCTTCGCATACAAAATGTACTTTAAACACAGTAAATGATCACAGTTTTACAACTCATACACTGGAGAAACGCCTTTGATGTCGAACGACACCGCGGCCCGTGTAGGTACTTAGTCTATCATTCGCAAATGTGCAAGGGATGTTTAAATATAAAAATAAAATAACTGTAATTATTATGCAATCACTCAATATTGTCCATCAAAATTTACAAGTAACTTATAAACTTTTCATATATTTTTTTATCATATTACATTGACATGTGTTGTACCGCAAGGTATTTACGTGACACTTTATTTTTAGATGTTTCCAGATTTTTAGTATGAAATACGAATTTTCAAAATCAATTCAATATTCACATTCGGATGAACAATTTTATCATAAAAGCTTGAGGGAAACGTGAGCATAGCTGTGGTCGCTGTGGATTAAATTTATCTTTACTTAATATGTTAAATAATTTCATTTAAATATTGTTTCCAACAAATGGAATTTCTGCCTAAAATGGGTGTCCGTAGTTAGGTTAGGCTAGGTCAACAAAATTAATTGGAGGTAATTGTAGCCCGCTAAAAGGACCACGTAAAGTACTGTCTGCACGTAAGTAAAAATACTTGTGGTTATGTCGTTAAATGATAAAGAATCTTTCTGATAAACATTTGTGTTTATGTACGCAACGCTTCAACATAGAACTCCAAATATACAAGAAACGATCCTTCTCAGGAATATCAAAATTAGTTGAATAAGATTTCTGTGGTTGAACTGTTTACCACGCCAGTATGTGTAAGCATTGATTTATCTTGTGTAAAATCTCTTTATCATGATAAAACATTGTCAAAATCGTCATTACGTCAGCTTCACAACATAATTAAAATATTTGACACAAAAAAAAATCCGGAATACTCGCTGGATCTTATTAAAACTTGGTTCTCTGCAAATCCCACTGTATTTTTTTGTGTTTGTTTGCTGTATTTTGCCGAACATAATTTCTAGATGGCCGATTATTCAGCCTACACGTCAGTATTTAAAATTGAGCAAAAATAGGCTCTTTCTTTAAATCATCACACATCTGGATAATAGCATTAAATGCGAAATGGATGAGTACGATGTACATACACGATAACGTCTGCCCTCAGCGTTTGAGTGCGCAAAGTAAGCGAGTTTGGGGGCCGCGATTCGCGTCGCCCGCCGCTTCTCCGAATCCCCAATTTTACTCTACGCAACTACGTTCGTTTCCAAACTGTATGGATTGTAAAACTGTAGTATTATTTAACGGGTTCTTACCATGGTTTTAATATTCAATGAGGCTTAAACTTAAAAAAAAATGATATTGGCACTTTTCTGTACTTACTGCTCTGAGAAATAGCATTGTTGACTTAAAACCATATTCAACCAGCAAAATCTCTTACAAAAAAAGTCAAATGTTTTTTTTTTTCATGTTCCCAAATATTGCGAAAATCTAGTGTAGAATGATGAAATTTTTTAAATACATTTGGAATTACTAAAATAAAAATGATCTTCTGAGAATGAGAATCTTCTTTTTTTTTCATTATATAAGTATAATCACATTTCGACTTGGAATAAAAATTTCATCACTACAAAACATTCATATGTATAGCTACCTACTATTTATTACACGACACTGTAAGCATCGTCACTGATTAAAAAACTTGAACACAATAAAATTGACTCTCAATTGACAACAGAATTGACTCCCAAAATTGTATAACGCTTAGGTCTTTGTTGTACCTACATATTTTATATCGGTACATCGGCTGCGTAAAGTGGTATCTATGATCGTATATTTTATTTATCACTGTTTGTACTTCGGCGCATTCTATTCATTTATAGTCTTTTTTCATAATTAACTAGCTGACCCGGCAGACTTCGTAGTGCCTCAATCGATAAATAAAAGACCGACGGGGGACACATCAAAGGAAAAACAAAATTGTTATTTTTATTTAATTCATATATTTTCATATTTATCTACCTTTCAAATCTTCTCTGGACTTCCACAAATAATTCAAGACCAAAATTACCCAAATCGGTTCAGCCGTTCTCGAGTTTTAGCGAGACTAACGAAAAGCAATTCATTTTTATATATAGAGATTAATTAACCAATTTACATTTTCAAACAGCGTTACCAGACCAGGGACCTACGATAACTGGATCAAAAATCCGGTATCAAATCGGCGACCGGGTGCAGGTGAACTGCACGTCAGGTCGGTCCAGGCCCGCCACCAGGCTCGCTTGGTACATCAACGGAGAGCCGGCGCCTACCGCCGCCTTACTGACTCCAACCCACCAAGTTCATAGCGACGGATTGGAGACGACCAGTTTGGGGCTCGATTTCAAAGTGAAATCAAAGCATTTTAGGAAAGGAGACTTAAAATTAAAAGTATGTATTTTTATTACTATCCCATTAGATAAATAGACCAAAAGTTTTGCTCATTGCCCATGCTCTCGTCGTCCCGTCTACAGCGTTAAAAATACTGTTTTATTTGACAAAGTTTTAGCTTGTCCTTTATGTCAGGGCCCGGAAACTGCGATACTTTAAAACAAATATGTTTTCTGTATGAAAACTAGCGACATCTTGTAGCGGATGTCCCTAAACTTGTATGTTGTTAAGGCATTTCATTAGTGTATAACTATTGTAAACACGGAAAATAAAAAATAATGCAAGTATTTATTTTTATAGGCGAATTAATTAAACTTTATCAATTTGTGGTTTCTGAAAATTTACAAAATCCTTCATTAGAAATCAAATATAGGATAGGTAATATGTTACTACCATCTACAGGAGCAATGAGAGACTAATCGAAATGAAGCCATCTAGTGGCTGACGCCCGTAAACATTTTTGTTGAGTTCTTGAGTTGCATAGCTATAACTAATTTATGTGTATTATCTATGCTTTATGTATCTACCTAGATAGTGTGACTTAACATAAGTTACGCCAACTTCAAGATATTCGATTAACTTGAAAACTTACATATACGTACCAAAGACCGGACCCATACAATAATTTAATTTGATCACTTTAATTCGGGTTGCAATAAAGTTTTAATTTTATTTGTGTTATGATAAGTTTAATTTTTTTTACGAAATTGTTATAATCACATCACGGGTAGTAAAAATAAACGAAAAAGAACAAACATATAATATATAGCGTAAATTTAAAATTTTCCATTGTGTCAATTTTTCAAATAAGATATCAGAGGTAAACATTACCTACGGAAAAACTAATAAAATATTCATCCTCAATCGGAAAACACTAAACCTTCTTAAAGTTGATCGTAAATAGTTATCGCTTCAGGGATTTGATTTTTCACGAAAACGCAATCTGAAGCAAAAGTGGCTGATGCACCCGGGAGGACTCGTCACACGAGGTCGTTAACACCGTGCGTCAGCTGATTTTCGATTACGTTTTGTGTACACAATGGGCAGTTCAAAAATGGGCAGTGTAAAAGATGCGTGAAAGCCCTACAATAATTCCACAAATAGGAGCGTACTGCCCATAACAAGAAAACTTTACAAAAAAATATGTGCTAAATCAGGACTGTTGCTGTTGCAGCATGAACAATAATTAGAAAAGAATTCAAAAAATCGTATATCCAAAAATAACTGATTTAAGTTGTTTTCTTAGATCTAAACGTAATCTAAATTGATACCAAATATAAACTAACAAATTTACTTCGAATTAGTTTCTGTACTCCTTTGAATAAATTTAGTAAAGAGCTTTCGAAATTCGGTAGGACTATATCATTGAAATATCACTGTCTCTAAAATTTAATCGAAACATCTAAAATACAATCATGAGTAAAATTGTTGACGTTAACATCAGAAGAAAATAATAGACAAAGAAATAACTTTCCAGGAAAATCTGAATTTGCTAACAATGAAGCAGTTGTTAGAGACAAGTTTGACATAATTACTGATGAAGAAGCTGAGGCAAAGCCGTCTAGTAAGAAGTTTGCAGACGAAAATGATCTAATATTAATAGTTTATGGACATGAATATCGATTTTTTCTGAATGATATTGCTTAATACAAGTTTGAATACAAGCATCCGGCCCACCTGATAGTGAGTGGTTACCGTTGCCCATGGACGTCAGCAACTCCAAGCCGCTGTCTACCGAGGTGCCATGAAAACCTTTTAAATTTATCTTGTTTGTAAAATACTGATAGTTTTTCGATTAGTTTGATCTCCCACCTCACTATCAGTAATTTAGAGAAAAAAATTAATGTTTAAAATATTTTCACATCCAATCAAATCAAATCAAATCAAAATAAACATGTTTGTGTGTTTTGCAAATGATTATGATTTCACTGATATACATATACAATAATTTGAATTGGTTAGCTACTATTTCAATTCACGGTGAGATAATTCTGTAAAAATCTTGAATCAATATCAAAAGTACATAGTGTAGAATCTGAAATATTATACAATCTTGCCGACTAAAATAGCCTAAAATAACCTTTGACCCAATTTTTTAACTAACTTAATAAAAAGTAAAGAGCTCATAAAAGAAGGCGGCTGAAGTTTCATTGCTATTCAATGTAATATGATTAACTAATGTCAACGATGAAATGATAAGCTAAACTACTATTTAGGTATAACACCTCGCTTGATTTCCTTTCATCATCATCATCATCATCGTCCACGGACGTCTATTGCTGCCTCTTTCCAGTTTGGCCAAAATAATCGGCCTTGGGCAGCCCGCATCTAGCGGATTCCCGTGACCTTTTGCACGTTGTCGATGTACTTTTCGACTCCAGTGGAAATCTGTTCTTCGAGAAATGTGACTTGCTCACAGCCTATTCAACCTCGCAATTCTTCGCGCTATTTCAGTTTCCTTGGTTCTTCTGCGAATCTCCTCATTCCTTATTCAATCTCGCAGGGAAACTCCGAGCTCTCCATTCCACTCTTAGACCTCTCCATTGCTCTTTAAGTGATTTTGAGCTTTCTGGTAAGGTCCACTGTGAGCAACCACTTCACACTGTCGTGTGACATTAGTGGCAACACACACTGGTCAAAGTATTGAGAATTGAATTGGATCATTTCCTTCACAAAAAATAACTCTTAAAATATTTAATGTTATTCCCTAAGTTTTCAGACAACGGATTTGCAAAATGGCTTGTACAGTAGTTTCAAAACTATTTTATAATTGAACTGAAGTTTGGTATAGTTGTTACTTGTGCCGTTGTTACACAAATGGCCAATATGACACTAGCATTATTCTGCTTGTTCAGTTTGGGAATAAATTGAATTAGTATTCAACAGTCTTAATAAATTTTTTATATGTCAATAATATTTTCAGTATAGACCGCTAACATATACATATAAGATCAATTTTGAAAATACTTAGCTTTAATTGAAGAAATATTTTTTGTTTGTTGATTAGTCCTTTTGTTTCGATCGATTCGCATAACGAAGGTCCGATATAACTAAATTAATGTGTAATTCATTGCGAGAAATGTTAATGCCAAAATAGACATTTCATATTTTACGGCGACGTGAAAGATTGGTATAATTGGAATATAACACAAAGCATCTTCACAACTTCAACTGCTTAAAAAACAGTACACAAATTCGTAATTCAGAATATGTATTTTAATCGAACTAAAATTGTTCTCTATTGCAGTGTCTAGCAACAATAGCAACGGTATACTGGAGAAGCAATGAGGAGAGTGTTCAGGGAGAGAAACTGAAAGGTTATTCTAGGTCTCGGGAGCTGACCGAGGGTGCTTCCCGAGCTGATCGCGTCCAAGCAGCAGGAAAATTAGGGGGCTCTGCTCCCGCGCTTCAGCTAACCCACTGTTTACTAATATTCAGTGCTACATTACTACAAACGCTACCAACACGATTACACGTGGACTTTGTTTAAATACGCTTCAAAATTAATATGGAGAAATCACTGAACATACACTATACTTTATAAACAATAAAACAGACCGACTTCAAAATGTAGTTCTGTTTTTTTTACTGTTTCATATGTATTCAAAATAAAAATCTCATTAATACTATCATCCTCTTTATTTTATTCAAACATTATTATAATTTATAAACAATTTTCCGCAAGACCGATTAGTTCTGCATCGAATCAATTAAATATTTTCACACTCATTTAACGCTTTTCTGATTGATACAATGGAATGTCGATCCTGGTGACCAAAATTTCGGCTAAAAGCTTCCCTTCATTATGAAATAAACCACTTATCAATTATAAAGCAATAACGTTTTAAAAATCGCGAACATAATTAGTGTTCGGTATTTTCCATTTTAATGTTATATTTTTTTCTGTCAGCTAAAAGCTTCCATACCAGTTTCTCACTTAGTGTCTAAAAATTAAAACAAAGGATTCCTTGCATTTTGAAGTCGGTTATTTCATGTTTTTTTTTTATTGTGATGAATGTGCCATTGGAGTTGCCACCTCAAGTAAGTTCCAAAGATTTATTAGCTTACCAAAGTGCGTAATGGTGTTTTTATTTATATAATTTATGTGCCTTTTCAGTATTTATATCAAAATTTCTTAGATCCGTGGGACTTCAAGAGGCTTTATGTGATGTTGTTCAAATTGAAATTCTGTCTTATACCTACTATGAGTCTATTCATCATAGTTCGGTGGTGATATTCAATATATTTTTTGTTAAAAAATGTACATTTGTACTCAAATGCACAAATGTACTCACGCGATATCCTAATATATGAACATAATTGGATCGAGCACATATCGTATTCTCAATGTATTTCCTACTATACTTAAGCCTGGTTCTCATGGTGATAACTAATAGAAACTGATCATATCGAAAAATATATGTATAGAGTTGGATCGGTTACTTAATGAGCAATTATTATTGAAACTTATCAAGTAGCCAATGATACTAAGAGAATGAGAACGCGATCCCTTCGATTAATTTTTATAATTTCATTTACCTACACCAAAATATTATAAATAGCGCTTAGAATCAGGAACTATTTTTTTTTGTACTCAGCAAAAAATACTGTGTATACACCGTTATTGTAACATAATTTTAAAAATAACAAATCAACTGATATATTTTAAACGAATTGTTTAATATTCTCCTAAATGAATTGAACAGGTGAACTATTGAAAACATTTTAAAGTAAAAAGTAAAACATTTCAATCACTTCCACCAGTAATGACGAACTCCTAAAATATTTATTTATTAGTAATTTTTTACTGGCAACATTCTACATAATACAGCGCTCAATTATCAAATTTCTTATTTTGCAGACCGATTTGCTTATTTTATTTAACAATCATGCCCTATTTAACAATCATAGTATAATTCAAAATAGCGTAAATGACACGCATATCATGAGGTGAAAACACCTTAGAAATACATATTACAAAGAGCGTGACGTAGCAGACGACTGGCGTGACGTGGCGTGATGCGGGCGTGTGGGAAGCAAGGTGGCGTCGTGTCTATACGTTTCTTTGTATGAGTCCCGTCTTTGCATTTAATTTTCAAATTTCACCTCCTCTACGAAAAACTTCAAAGGTGTCTGTCCGTAATACATACTACATCATTAGAATATTCATTCATTACCTCCTCTTTTATTGGAAACTCTGTTTATTTCAGCAAATACATTAGATGCATACATAAGAATAACACTGCATTTTTAGTTTATTAAGCCTATATGATAGGTATTGATACTGTACAGTTAAAAATATTTACCTAAAATTACTACATAAATTAGGAACCTAAAGTTGTTATATACTTGTTTTGCATATAAAATCGAAAATATTATTTTGAAATATTGTTGGCTTACTGTGTATGTATGATATTCTTAAATGAATTCGGGGAAAGTGTTAAAATTATGATAATTTTACGAATTGTGTGAAAAATAAAATATGAAATATTTGTGTTGTTCGTTTATATATTTTCCTAGTTTACGAAGGCTAGTCACGGACGCAGTTTCAGAACGATAAATCGTCACTAATTCTTAAAATAAAATAAAAAACCAGGACCTATTTTTAATCAATTTGGGCACCGTACTGTCGATCTATTGGCTAAATTAGACAAATAGCGCCGAAGAAATGATCGCTTATAAACATTTTTCTGAAATAGCAATGCTTTACAATAGTATTAATTATGGGCTGCTTAAAAAACTACTATCAATGAGTTTGACTGTGCGATCCCTATTGCAATGTGGTTGGTTGTGAATTAACTCATAAAACATTTTATATTCCATCAATTGTGTATATTGCTTGAAAATAATTGCTTTAAAATAAGTCATATTAATGTATTGAAATTGTTAGTGGCGGCAAAATTATAAATTTATACAGAGTATGCCGAAACAGGCTAAGAAATACTATTTAGGTTCGACCTTACGTTCCAAGTTGGAAAAGGGCTTTCGCGGTGTGATGTCTGCGATGATAGGCTCTGCCAACCACTTAACACCAGGTAGACGGTAAGCTCGTCTAGCCATTATTGTGCAAAAAAGAAAAAAAAGGTACTGTAAGTCGCAGTAGACAGTGGCTTGGCTCTACCCTTGGCGTCACTGACGTCCGTAAATGACGATAACCACTGGCCATCATGTGGGCCCTATATCCGTTTGCCTAGAAGATTAATAAATAAAAACTAAAAAGAATTCACAATGAATTCACTTAAATCTATATTTTGACGGAAAGCTAATGAACTAAATTTTTTTGTATCCAAAATCCTAGCTGTACAGCGATTTCAAGATTATAAAAAATCGGAGCAATCTACTGACGTATATCAGGATTTTACTTTTTTGTTTCTCTTTTACAGCCAGAAGTAATGTTATAAGGTCAAGGTTTCCGTGCGACGTAATGCCCACTTCCCATCCGGCTTATAACAAAAATTTATACAATTTTTAGCATTAGTTTTTTTTTTTTGTACATAAAGTGGCTTTGTGAAAAGCAATAGTAAAAAAGCTAATTTTGTTTTATCAAAAAAAATCGCGGTAATCCTTCTATTAAACATAAACTGAATAAATGTATTATTATTTAGTAAACATGAATAATTTTGTATGGTCACGGTGTGCAGTAACATTGTTGCTTATTGTTAAATATGTTTGTAGGTATTAAGAACAAATTTGTAAATAATAAAAATATGTAGCTCAAGGTAAGCTAATATGAATATACTATATTGTGATCCATAGTTGTGGTTATTTTATTTTACCTTTACGAGTTTTCATCTTACCTAAAATTTTATGTTTTTTTTCCTGAAATATGCCTCAATAAAAAAAAAAAAATTGATGATTTGATAAGTTATACAAGCAAGAGGTTTTAGTTAAAGGACCTCACACGTTATAAGCAATGACGCTATAAGTAATTCGGCAGTTCGGCAAACCTAATATTTTGGCAATCTTTTGATTACGTAGACGCCGCAGACCAAACATAAAGTGCCACTGTCCACATTCAGACATGAGGCGGTAATCTCAATTATATTGTGCAAACTTTCTCAGTCTCCAAACTGAGTGAATGACTCCAATGAATGATTGCTATGCGACGAAGATTGGTATGATAGTGGTATTTCGGGAGGCAGAAGATTACGCAAAGAATACTGCTGTACAGATAATTTATTCTCTAAACTACTAAAAGAGCAGTAGTGGCTGGGTATTGATTATTCTATCAGGGTAAGATTATCTGACCATAAAACACGAATAAAATGTGTATGTTTTATATGTGTCTGCTTAAAATACGTAACTATATAGTTCAAAATATGGTTATATGTGTCCGGTCTTTGCGAATGAAATTAATTCAGACACACTGCTTAGTCCATCTGATGATGAGTGCTCACCATGGCTCATGGATATCAGCAAAAGACACGACCAAACCTCATAGCGCTCGAGAAACATCATGGAGCGGAGTTCATTTTAGAGTCTAATATGTGTATTATGAGTATATCTAATCTAATATGAGTATGCTGGAGAAATAATCTTGGGAAACGCACTGTGATTGAAAACAATGGAATGAACCATTATATTCGGCGTGAACTATATATGTAAAGAAAATCTTTTTATCATTTAAAACCTTTTTAGAACTCTTTAGTTTTAAAAAAAGATTTTTCTTAGACGGAATCACTCACCTGTCTGGCATTCAGTGGAAAGAGAGCAAAATTTTAGTATAATAATACTGTTTAATTTTTTATATTAATTTTAAAAGAAATTAAGGACTTTAAATGTTGTTTTCTTATTACACTTCACAAGAATTAAGTTCTTTATCATTTATTCATTCTGAAGTGTTCCATATAATTATTATTATTTTTTATTGCCAAGATGGGTAGACGAGCTCACGGCGCACCCGGTGTTAAGGGGTTATTGGAGCCTACAGACATCAACAACGCAAATGCTTCCTACCTTGTGTCATGAGTTCTAAATTTAAATTTTTTTATAATACCAACGGCCTATTTAATGACCTTTGTACTATTCAGATTGGAATGTGAACTCATTCGGACTCACAATCGTAATTAAAGTCTTGAGAATTTAAAAGTGTCTGGATCAACCAAAAAATAATATTTTTTATTTGACTGGTTTTTTAATAATACATTAAAAGCAAAACTGTACCTAAAAATATATATAAAAAAACAGGAAGGAAAAATATTTTATTTAAATTTCCAGTATTACAGCTACCTTGAAGAATATGAGGTGTTTATTAACTCGAGGGAAAAACGAAAAATATATTTTGAGTAACAAACACGATATTGACTTACATATGGACGGAATCATGCAAAATATGTAGATTCAAATTACATAATTCTTTTATACCGTGGGTTATTGAAATACTTGTTGAGGTATTCTGGTTGGTTTTGGACCACAGCCATAATTAAAGACTATAAAATTGACGCCACAGCCTTTAGTACATTCTGAATTGAGTTCTACGTAACTTATAAGCTTTAAACTAGTGTTTTAATTAAAACGACTTTTACGATTTAAGCTCGCGTCTATTAATTTTCTTTTTATTATTTCGCATAATTCGAATAATTTACAGTTTCTATCGTCACAAATGTCTAAGATATTTATTATTCGTTAACTCAGAAAATTTAAAAAAAAACGTCGACATTTGAATATCGGGCTAAGGAGTTCCCGTATATCAAAACAAAAATGTCTAGTGACTTTTATATAACTGAATAGATTTGTAGATTTTTTATTTATTTATTGCTTATCTAAGCATCCGAGTGGACGAGCTCACGATCCACCTGGTGTTAAGTGATTACTAGAGCCCATAGACATCTATAACTTAAATGCGCCACCCACCTTGAGATATAAGTTCTAAGGTCTCAAGTAGAGTTACACTGGCTACTCCACCCTTCAAACCGAAACGCATTACTGCTTCACGGCAGAAATAGGTAGGGTGGTGGTACCTACCCATGCGGACTCACAAGAGGTTGTACCACTAGTAATTACGCAAATAAAAATTTTTGCGGGTTTCATTTTTATTACACGATGTTATTCCTTCACCGTGGAAGTCAATCGTGAACGTTTGATGAGTACGTATTTCATTAGAAAAATTGGTACCCGCCTGGCATTCGAACACCGGTGCATCGCTACATACGAATGCACCGGACGTCTTATCCTTTAGGCCACGACGACTTGGCGTTTATGACATATTCGTTTCTTTGCACTCATAAAGAACTAAGTAACACTATTGATGTCTGATTTTTGGAGTTGAATCTTCACTCATAAATAGGGCGACAGAAAAAGACGAAAACTTACGAATAACTACATTGCCAAATGTTTTCGTATGATTTAAATTTAGTTTCATTTTATTGAATTAATAAGCCATTTGTTGTTTTTTTCACGTGTATTCGAAACGCTTTTTCAATCGTATTTTTGACTGGGTCTTTTCGCATGACGTCATTTAAGGAATAATTCTGATTCATATTTTTCCTGTTGGTTTCGGCCAGCTTTATACAACATTTTCATCCCTACATCGTATTAAGAAGTTTTCTTTTGAATTATTTCGCTTAAGTAAGAGACCTGAACATTTGGAATTGATGTAATATTATAATAAAAGTAACTTATTACAATATGTATGTTAATTTAAACTAAATTACTTCGCCAGGTTTTTAAAACTCACAAAAAATGTATGTAATTCGTGTCTTAGTTTTCCGCACTTTCTGCGCACTGTTGATAGATTCATAGCTGAATGAGTCTTTAGCTATGTTTAATTGTCTCATCACGAATTTATTTAAAACCTTTTTTTTGATTCGATATAATAATTAATGATTACATCATATTTTAATGTATATATTTAGTATTAATATTCATCAATATTCAATTGATCTCAAATCGACAAACGCAAATAATCCAAACCTTCGATATAACAAAAGTAATGTTGTACATATTTGAACACTGCACCAGGCTCCCATAGACAAAGCCCACTGAGTTTCTTGCCGGATCTTCTCAGTGTCTCGCGATTCCGATCCGGTGGTAGATTCTACGAAGCACTGCCCTTGCTAAGGCTAGTGTTAGCAATGACCCCAGGTTAGAGCCCAGAGAGCTTACCTACTCCTTAGGTTACGCTAGCATAGCCTCTCAAGGCAACCAGCTTAAGTAGGAAGAATATAAAAATAAAAAAAGAACCAGGCTAGCGATGCAACCAACCAATTCTGCATGAAAGAGATAGAAACTGTGCACCGCATACTTTATTACTCTTGTGGCCTAGCAAGGACAAGAATGAAAATCTTAGGCAACCGTTCACCGGACTAAAATGGACTGTATGCCCTTATCTCCAAATGCCATTTCAGGTTTTATGCGAGCGCTGTTTCAGAGGAAGAGAAGACAATAGGGAAATGACACAAAAGAACCCAAGGGACGTAATATCGGGAAACTGTTTGCGCAATTCCCAAAATGGCAAATAAAATAACGCTATACAAAATTTAGTTATACAACTTAAACGGTTTGGCTCCACTTAACAGCGTCTGTTTAATTTGGTCGATACAAGCAATAAACATTAAATATACAAACCACAGATACGTTTATAAGTACAAATACGAGAATTATAGAGGTCCGGCCGTTATTGGCCTCGCTACGAACAATTCGGAATAAATCATAGTTTCCCTTTGATTAGTCTAACCGCAATTCGTTACCGCTGCGGTGAGAACAGATTCTCTTTATTAATACCTTTAGGCCTATATTATTGTTAACTACAATTTCTAAATTACGTTATTGTCTATTTACTTTGTTATTTTCGTCACAATTCAGTCTTTGAAACAGTTTCCCGATGACTTCAGAGGTTTTCTAAGAAAATCTGAGTACCCGATTTAAATTATCACTACTTGTCAGCAGAATTGTTTGGCTGTCCAATATTTCCAAGCAATTGTTGAATTATGTAATTATTTCGATCTATTCATTTCAAATAATATAAGTAGATTTCGAATTATTAGTTCTCATATCTCAGAAAAGTTTACATATCTCTGTAATTTTTTATTACTCCAAACAGCAATGAAATATACTAAAATCTATAAAGTGGTGGTTTTGAAAATATTGAATATTCAGTTACTGTTAAGACATACATAACCCAAATCAATACCAAAACACAGCAGAGTTGCAAAAAAATCTAAAATAAACATTAAGTAATGAACTGAATAAGTGAATCGTGCCTTCAGCGACATATTGAAGATCAACCACCCCAGAAGCCTTTACTTAAATGTAGAACGAGCGAATCGCGTCGAAATATAATAACAGATACTTATTACGGTAAGAGTGCGATATTACATTTTTAGGGAAATATCTCGACAAGTTTAAAGGATTTCAAACTTTGTATTTATTTGTCAAAGTCGACGTCAGGTTTTACATTGTGGTGTCTTTTATATTACTTAGTCCCACGTTACCCCATTAGTACCCTGTGGAATGTGCACTCGTCGGATTATCTCCTACAGCAAAGAGACAGAGCGTGGAAGGTGAAGTGGAGGGTGACAAGAATGAAAATTCCCACCACACGCTAAAAAAGGAGTCACTTTGTCGAGTTGCGGAAAAGTATCCGACTTTCAAGGTTCAATGTCGGTGGCGTATGGAGTGATGCTTTATGCTGTAGTCAGTGCTAATTAAAAAAAAAACTTTTTAATACGCGTCAAGTGTCAGGCAAAAGAATAACGCTGTGTAATAAATAAATAAATTTGGTAATATCATGACTGCGCGCGTGTATCTTTCTATTTTAGTCGTCTTAGCATTTTGGTTTCAAATCTGAGCCTACTATCACACAATTGAGATTTCGACCTCAATCAACCCTTTAAGTACGGCTATACGTCATGTGTACCTTGTCTTCCTACCTCAGATATTTAGGGGCCCATATTTACTACTAGAAATTCACGTTCGTTCTTAGTTTAAAACATGTATTTTTTTCCTGTTTTCTATTATTCTGTACACATATTATGTATTTGTACAGCTTTGCGTTTAAACAAACATATATACAAATAAATATCAGTAGTTAAAGGGTTTATCACCGTGAGCTGAGTTTCTCGCCGGATCTTCTCAGTGGGTCGCGTTTCCGATCCGGTGGTAGATTCTGCGAAGCACTGCTCTTGCTAGGGTCAGTGTTAGGATCACTCCGGTTTGAGCCCCGTGAGCTCACCTACTAGTTAAGGTTACGCTGAAATAGCCTCTCAAGGCCATCAGCTTAGGTAGGAAAAAAAAAACCTTAAGCTCATCAAGTCATTTAGTTCAACAAAATGCAAATCACTCCACCAATTTCTCAAACATTATACGGAACAAACGTAAAATTGAATTGAATTGAAAAGCATAGAAGCAACACACGCAAAAGACTATGATTCTCAAAACTTGTTCCACAACTTTCGATAACTAATATAGTTTTGTGTCCCAGTCAATATTTAATAAGACAAAATAAATATATAACATCAAGCTCTAGACAACTTAAGGAAAGTATTTTTGTAGGTACAATTGACAACTAAACAATACATTACGCTTTTTTTTTTGTCAGGAGGAAATCATCGAACTTCCGCCCTCCACTGGGGATGGAGGGCGGGGCATGTCGGAGTTGAACCGACTAAAACCTCTTGTCGCTCAACAACCAGCATCCAAACCTCATCCAAACCTCGCATGAGACAGAACTCATGAAAAGGCAAAGGGGGAAAGTGAAGCGTTTAGTGCGGAGCACATCTCTCCCATCACCCTCCCCCTGGGGACGCCGGACTGGCGGTCGTCGGCCCCACGACCACCAGCTCTCTCGGTCGGCAGGCTATCCGAAGCCCGTCTAGATGGCGCCGGTTAGAATGGTCTACCCTACGGAATATCCCGCTGGGTCAGAACCAGCGTGGGTTGAGGATAGCCGGCCTTCCATCACCCGGATGCTCTTGCATAAAACGCGTGCAGAGCAGCTTGCACGTCGTCTTCTTAGGTCCCCTTCGCCGGTCTCCAGGCCGACATGTGAGGGAGACCCGAAACACTTAGAGGGCCAGGACTTGGGCAAAATCCGCCACCCTGGCCCCCGCTCGACGCTAACTTTGTTTTAAAACTGTGTTAGTTTTAAAATTATAGCCTATTTAATATTTAATCTTACTTAAAACCCTTTGTTAAGGATATTAGGTAATTTAATTAATATTATTAATATTAAATAAATAAATAAAATTGGTATGTATTTTTATTAAGCTGTATGTATGCTTTTTTGTTTTGTTGACTAATGCCAATAAATCTTCATATATCCTTCCATCTTTAGTTGTATTAAGTGCTATATACATAGATATTCGTGCAGTTTTCTCGGATTTTTGTTTTCTACGAGAAAAATTATAAAAGAATGGAGCTTGGTTGTTTATTATTATTAATCAAAAAGCTTAAAACATTATAAAAAAAATGTGTGCGTGTACTAGTGTACACACGTAAGAAGTGAAACTTCTTTATGGCCTTATTTTTCGAAAAATGATCTACATGCAACTTTCTAGAAATTGGTTAAATAAAGTTAAATTAGATAAAGTTTAAACAAAAGGATTTTATTATCATAGACATGAATACAAAACAGATGGCGCGTAACGGAAAAATGTGACGCGTAACCGAAAAATGTGACGGTAAATTTTTTTCCAACGCCGATAAAGAAGTTTCACTTCAATACATATTTTTAAAATACTATACAACACGGTAGTTAAAAGACTCTTATTAAGACCACTTAATTATGAGTTCACAGGGTATCTTAACAACAAAGCCAAGGGGGCTTTGATTATTACATTTAGCGAAAGATTGTAAACCGTTTTGTATTTATTATCATACTGGCCGCTTGATGGTGAATGGTCAAATCGCTCATAAGCGACAGCATTGTCAGGGGACACAGTCAAGTCAGTAATACAGCAAATGTTTCCTTCCTCGTGTCGTACATTGTCAACATATTCAAAAGCTCTTTATAGAACTAGTCCAAAGTTTTCCTGTTAAAATTAATCTTATCAAAACTATTTAACATAATTACATAGCGAGGAAGCAGCGTACTTACATTAAAATTCATATAAGTTTTCCGTTCCCCTGAATAATACAACGATTTCAAAACAAATATATTTGTGTTTTCCATCATTTGTTCGACACGAAGCCGTTAAGATATTCACAGTTTGTGTAAATTCAATCTTGATTTATTCACTATTCTGTATTGATGGCGAAACGGTTTGATATATTTATAAATAATTCAATCGACAGATTTCTTTATATATATTTATGTTTAACGGTAATTGATCAAGCGCGGAAACGACAGAATCCCCACGGATTTATCGTTTGCTAAAAGATTTATATATTAGAATTAATTCTTGAGTGCAAGTCTGTTTTACTTTAGTCGAAGCGGAGTGATTCAATATTACTTATTAAATAATGTAACAGCTATTAACGTTGAGCATAAAATAATAAGATTTTCGAATTATGTTATTAGTTTTAATTTAATGATAACGATGATGCTTCGCTCACTTTTTCAATTAAATTCATGAACCTAAAGGTCAAGGTAGTAGGGTCTATTATAAGTCCGCATGGATAGATACCAGTTACCACCATCCTGCTATCTCTGACGCGAAACAGTTATTTGTTACGGTTTGAAGGCTGACGAAGCTGTTATTCAATTCAATTGAAAATTTGCTCTCATATATTAACGGATCCTTAGAGTGGCGGCGACAATTGAGACAGTTTACATCCACACGAAATAATATATTCTCTTTAGTACACGTTAGTAGTCGTAGTCGTTTTTAGTAGTCGTCGTGGCCTAATGGATAAGACGTCTGGTGCATAAGTGTTGAGGCGATGCACCGACGTTCGAATCTCAGGCGGGTAAAATTTTTTCTAATGAAATACATACTCAACAATTGTTCACGATTGACTTCCACGGTGAAGGAATAACATCGTGTAATAAAAATCAAACCCGCAAAATTATAATTTGCGTAATTATTGGTGGTCGGACCTCTTGTGAGTCCACCCTGACTATTTTTGCCGTGAAGCAGTAATGCGTTTCGGTTTTTTTTTTTATTTATTGCTTAGATGTGTGGACGAGCTCACAGCCCACCTGGTGTTAAGTGGTTACTGGAGCCCATAGACATCTACAACGTAATGCGCCACACACCTTGAGATATAGTTCTAAGGTCTCAGTATAGTCACAACAGCTACCCCACCCTTCAAACCGAAACGCATTACTGCTTCACGGCAGAAATAGGCGGGGCGGCGGTACCTACCCGTGCGGACGCACAAGAGGTCCTACCACCAGTAATTACGCAAATTATAATTTTGCGGGTTTGATTTTTACTGCACGATGTTATTCCTTCACCGTGGAAGTCAATCGTGAACATTTGTTAAGTACGTATTTCATTAGAAAAATTGGTACCCGCCTGCGGGATTCGAACACCGTTGCATCGCTACATACGAATGCACCGGACGTCTAATCCTTTAGACCACCACCCTGCGTATTTCTGCCGTGAAGCAGTAATGCGTTTCGGTTTGAAGGTTGGGACAGCCGTTGTAACTATACTTGAGACCTTACAACTTATATCTCAAGGTGGGTGGTGCATTTACGTTGTAGATGTCTATGGGCTCCAGTAACCACTTAACATCAGGTGGGCTGTGAGCTCGTCCACTCATCTAAGCAATAAAAAAAAAAAAACGTTACGGCGCGTAGAATACGAATGCAACAGAGATATACTAACAGCCAGTATTTATACAATCATCTTGACCTATTTTAATATAAACTTAGTAGGTAATATTAAACAATGTTCATCTTAATTATTCTGCTGATTATTTACGTACAATTATTATTTAATAATATCGAATTAAGTAACATAAATAACATTAAGGCTTATTGCGCCGTAAGGTTTATTGCGCCGGAAGCTGTCAAGCGGAAGGCGCCAATAAAATATTATAAGTATAAAGAAATATGAATGAACTATTTACTTGATTATGAAATTACTAATTATATTATAAGACAATAATAAGTTCTGTATAGTTCCTAAGTTCATAAATAATTTATTAATTGAGGCCGGAAGTGTTGCTCGATAACACATATTTTAAGGCAGGTAAACATTCTCGTTGTTATGTCCATAAGCCCCTGTGACCATTCTACACCAATTGGACCGTAAGCTCGTTAATCCATTCACCCAATACAATAAAATGTACATTCTAATGTTATTGTAGAACCAAAATAGTACAGCTGAAATTAACTTTATTACTTTATGTACTTTATCTGTAAGTTAGTGAACGCATATTACGTATTATTTACAAAAAAAAGGGTGCGTGTACTTATGTACGCACGTAAGAAGTTATACTTTTTTTTTATTAAATTTATTTCTTTTTTTTTAATATTAAATAATTAATAATAAATATTTAACGTTAATAATTTAATAATATTAAGTATGAATTACATTAAATAATAATTTTGACATTTATATTACTAAAAAATGAATGCTAATAACACTTTTTTTACGAGTGTACATGCGCGAAAGTTCACCTGCGGCTATATTCAGACTCGCCAAGTTACGTCGGTCGTATTGTAATGAGTGATTTAGTGGGCAACTTCATTCTGTTAATTTTGTGTCACGGTGCGCGCGCATCGTAAAATTTCACTCTCATCAATTTTTCATAACGCGCCTAAAGAAGTATAACTTCAAAAATCACAACAAGGGATTTTATCTTCTTCTTGCAAATCTTTATTAAAGGGCGGAAATATTTTTTTTCTCTTATGGTTTTTGTTTTAAGTGTTGACAGTAATGAACCGAATATTTTACTGTCCTAATATTGTTAAGGGGTGCCAGTTCTTTCATCAGCAAAAGCTAAGCCACATTTTAATAAATAAGCATTTACTGCTGTTAGAGTTTCACTTATTTAACTAAACATAAAATGATAACAATAGAGGTAAGAAAATCGGAAGATACAACAAAACAAAGAAACAAAAATACATTCAATAGAAAGTAACATATTATTGATACATAAATTGAGATTACAAAAAACGACTTATCGATTGGCCATTAAGTTGAAACTAAGCGCACATTTAAAGCCCTCCTACTACAACATCATGGTAAGTGAACGACACAGTATGAGTACGAAACAATCGCCTATCGACAAACGCTATTATATATAAATGGTGTTGCGTGATCTAAAATCGTTTGCTGCTTGCATGTGTCTGCATTCAGCTATATTATAATAGAGGTCCTGTCCCTACTGTTTTCAGTATTAATTTTTGTATTATAGGATTAAGTTTTTTTTTTTATTGCCCTTGTAGGCAGACGAGCATACGGCCCACCTGATGGTGAGTGGTTACCGTCGCCCGTGGACTTCAGCAATGCCAGGGGCAGAGCCAAGCCGCTGCCTACCGAAAATTATTAGGATGGTATGGACATGTGATGAGACAATATGAAGTATTAGGATGTTATGGACATGTGATGAGACGAAATGAAAATGAGGTTGGTAAGAATGTTAAATGTGAATGTGGAAGGATATAGACGAAGAGGTAGACCTAAGAAGAAATGGATGGATTGCGTGAAAGATGATATGGGTAAGAGAAGTGAGCGAAGAAATGTTATATGATGGAAGAGTATGGAAGGAGAAAACATGTTGCGCTGACCACAGGTGACTGGGAGAAGTGCAGGAGAATGATGATGTCTATTAAGTATTGGTAGTAATCGTGACACATACATTGCGACCCCGCCTATTTAATTAGCAGTGTATTTTTATATTTGCGAAGTACTAGTACTACTACATCATTCACGTACCTAATTTTATTCCAACACATTGATGAGAGTAATGATGACTGATTAAAATAGATATATGCTTTAACAAAAACCGACTTCAAATAGAAAAAAAAAGATATTCAAAAACAAATTAATATACACTAAAAACAATAATCATCGAAATCGGTTGGCGTGATATTGAGTTATCTATCATTTATTTGTCGCGCACGTACTTAATACAAATTTAAGACTTGTATAGTTTTCTCATGGATACCATTATCAGAACGGGAATAAATTGAAATGGGAAGACACGGGAAGCGTCAGCTTTCTAATAAAAAAAGAATCATCAAAATCGATTCGCCCAGTCAAAAGTTATGAGGTAATAAATACAAAAAAAAGGAATTGAGGACCTCCTCCTTTTTTGAAGTCGGTTAAAAACAAAAGGATGAGGGCTTATTAAATCAAAACCCTACAATTAATTTGAAGCAAGATACGTACTTTTATAGGATTCAGTCTATCGTAAAACAGAAATACTAAATTTAAAACTAAAAGAAATTTAATTTACATTGCTCGGTTTAAATTTTCAAAGGCCAAATCGAACACTAAAGAATTTGATCTAAACAGATCTTAAAGTATTAAATTTGATTCGGAAAATTAATTTTGTAGAAGAAAAAGTATTCTACAATTAAGTATTTGCGTATTTATAAATTAATTTTACATTTTAGAACCTAAAATTAGGAAAATAAGGTATTCCTAGACAACGCCAGTAGGGCAATTTATATAATGTATTTGCAGCAGTATTCTCAGTACTGATTGATTCCAAAAGGATTTGTCCCTTAACTCACCTCAACTGAAGTTAATGCTATTACTTCGGAGTGTATCAATAGTAATTGTAATTACTATAGGCTATTGTAATGTTCTCTTACCTTAAAGCCTTATTGTACTGTTATTTATAATGTGGCTTGACTGTAATTCCTACTTTTAATAAGACAAGTAGTAACAAGGAGAGATGGCGCGACATCGTGAGACGCATCAAGTCTGCCCCTTCCAACACTACATGACGATCACGACCACTCTGTCAAGAGTGACACGACTGAGAAGAAGAAGAACCAATTATCACTGTATGTGAAATAGGCAAATCATAAAGACATTGGTCATAAATTCACTGGTGGTAGGATCTCTTGGGAGTCCGCAGGGGTAGGTACCACAACCCCGCCTATTTCCGCCGTGAAGCAGTAATGCGTTTCGGTTCGAAGGGTGGGGTAGCCGTTGTAACTATCCATCCATCTAAGCAATAATAAAAAAAAAACATATTGGAACGAAGTTCCTTATCGCGCGTTGTGATACGGAAAAAATTCTTACGAAAAGTTGTCACGACACTTTTTAGATCCGTCATTCTGACCAATCAACGTGTAGGCGCTTATCGCGTGACATTTCTCGTATCCGATTGGTCCGCGTAATGAGTACAGTTTCTCGAGATAGCGTTTCAACAATAGTAATTTAGTTCATAGTATTGTTTTTTTCTTCTTCATAATGCCGTAATTTATTATTATAACTTAAAAAAAAAATTACAATTCCTTCACTAATTAATCGAAAGGAACTTCGTTCCATCCGGGTGTCCCTTGACACCTCTGANCGTATCCGATTGGTCCGCGTAATGAGTACAGTTTCTCGAGATAGCGTTTCAACAATAGTAATTTAGTTCATAGTATTGTTTTTTTCTTCTTCATAATGCCGTAATTTATTATTATAACTTAAAAAAAAAATTACAATTCCTTCACTAATTAATCGAAAGGAACTTCGTTCCATCCGGGTGTCCCTTGACACCTCTGAAGTTTTATTATATAATAGCTACCGGCTTATAGTGCAGCCCTACCACAAACAATTGCGGCACGTCCGCCCGCCCAACGCAACACGTTGCAATCACATTAACGAAACAACAAACATATTCATTAAACTCAATTGTTTGTTTCGCATTACAATACGATAGTAAAGTGTTGTTTATGATACAATTATCGAATGTTTGAATGCGATTGATTGGTGCGAGGTTGTTAATTTAGTTACTGCTATGACAAACGGGACTTATTAAAAATCTGAAAGATTATAGAGGATACTCGAAGTTTCGCTATGATATCGAATCAAGAAGAAATAAGGGGATTCGCAGAAGAACTAAGGTAAATCGCTCGAAGGATTGCGAGGTGAAGTGGCAGCTGATCCCATCATCAGATCTTGATGATTACAGGACCATTCGGGAAGTCTACATGTTCAAAAAAAAAATTTATGAGAATCGGTTCAAACATTCTCGAGAAATCGTTGAGCATACGTAGATAAAAAACGGTGGTCGAATTGATAACTTCATCTTCATTCCGATAGAGGCACCCGTCACGCGCGGACGTGCTCATCGACCACTCGATCGCCCGGCCTTTGTTCGCCCGGCTTTTGTTAGCCCGGCCATTGTTCGCGCGGCCTGTGTTCGTGGTACATCTGCCGACCAAGTGTTTTTCCTGGAAGTTTTTATTTGTTTGGTTTCCTTTTGTTATTTCTGTGTTCGTGGTACATCTGCCGACAAACTGTCTTCCTGGAAGTGTTTAATTGTTTTGTTTCTTTTTGTTATTTCCGTTTTGTTGTGATTTTTCTTTGTCCTGCAGTAATCGTGCCGCATCGCCACCTGTGTTCAATAGAACCGCTCAGGTCCGAGAAGTTGGGGCCTCGCCGCAAGGCGAGTGTTTTCTAAGACCCAGGGTAGCCCCACCTGGGCACGTAGACATCATGGACGCTGTATTTGCGGAATTTCTCCGGCTTCGCTACCCAAAGCTCACTTCCGAGTTTCAGGCCTTCAAGGCCGATCACAC
>NW_021011540.1:988987-1299995 GCF_003987935.1 Bombyx mandarina
AAAAATAAAATAAAAAAAAAAAAAAAAAAACAAAAAAAAACCCCCCAAAAATGTCCTCTGGGGGAAACGACAAAAAAAAAAAAAAAAAAAAAAAAAAAAAAAAAAAAAAAAAAAAAAAACTTCATCTTTTGAAGTCGGTTATACAGCGTGATTTTGATACCTTAAATAGCTCCTTAATATTATATTATTCAAAAACATTTTTACTTTCTACGTAAATGAAGTCGCGGATAAAATTTTACGTTATGCCAAAGTAACTTTTTTATTTTTTTTTATTGCTTATTTGGGTGGACGGGCTCACAGCCCACCTGGTGTTAAGTGGTTACCGGAGGCCATAGACATCCACAACGTAAATGCGCCACCCATATAAGTTCTAAGGTCTATTCCACGCGGACGAAGTCGCGGGCAAAAGCTAGTTCTTATATTAAGCGTAATGGAAGCGATTAAACTATTCTTCGAAGAATTAACTTCCCTCACGATTTAAGCACGTTTTACGGCTTAAATGATTAACCAAATTTTAAGACGTCTATGCCCAAGAAACTTAAATTTATCGAAATCTTGGATATTATCGAAGTAATGAAATAAGCTCATAATAAAGCGGTTTATGAAACGGCCAGTAATTTACTTGTTTTTTTTTAACAATTAGTAAAGGAAGCGGCTCTAGCTCTCTAGGCACACATCCAAAATACTAACACCTACAATCTAATCTGGGGAAAACCAAATAAATACCTATTAATCCACTCTATACTACAGTGACCCCTACTACAACGCGAGACATACTACAACGCAAGACCTACTTACAACACGAGGCCCACTACAACGCGAGGCCCACTACAACGCGGGGTCTACTACAACGCAGGGTCTACTACAACGCGAGACTCACTATAATGCGACGCCTACTACAACACGCGACCTACCAATAAAAACAATATTAATCTATTATTTGACCACAGACTTTAAGCAATAACAAAAGTTTCACAATTTATAACAAGCAAAAAGTATATTTATAAATATGTGTTTTGTCAAATACATGGTAGTGTGTTTAATGTTTGTGGGATCCAGTCCGTATATTACAATCGACATAGCCTCAGGACGTTGACTGAATACCGGCCGTTTTCATCCAGCAATTTTTTTTTTATTGCCCTTGTAGGCAGACGAGCGTACGGCCCACCTGATGGTGAGTGGTTACCGTCACTCATGGACTTCAGCAATGCCAGGGGCAGAACCAAGCCGCTGCCTACCTAATGAAACCAAATAAGTACACTTGTATAAATGGCGAATGAAAGGCAATTACATGCAGCAGAGATGCGAATATTGCGATGTATGATGTATGTAGTAACGAGAATGGATAGAATACGGAATGAATATGATAAAGAAAGTGTGAAAGTGGCACCTGTGACAGAGAAGTTGAAAGTGCGCGTTTATAGACATGTGATGAGACGAAATGACAATGAGGTTTGCAAGAGTTTTAACTGTGAATGCTTTAGCGGAAAAGGTAGAACTAAGAAAAAATAGATGGATTGCGTGAAAGACGATATGTGTAAGAGGGGAGTGAGCGAAGAAAAGGTATATGATAGAGGCGTATGGAAGGAGAAAACATGTTGCGCCGATCCCAGGTGACTGGGAGAAGAGCAGGAGAATGATGATGGGTGTGAGATTTCACGGCCCGCCTGGTATTAAATGGCTACAGGAGCCCATAGATATTTAAAACGTAAATGCCACCATTCTCCTTAAGATATGACTTGTAGAGTCTCAGTTTTAACAGTACAACGGCGGCAAAATAGTGAAACATGGATATAAGAAGAGCAAAGATTAGATTTTTTTGTTTGTTACCGTTAGGTCCAGATAAAAGAAAATTCAATAAGATTATTATATAATAAATAACAATTCATGAAGCGAAGCGAGGTCGGGTCGCTAGTAATTTAGTAATACAAAATGTAATTGGCGCATTACGAAAACGTGCTATTTATTCCGAAAGTAGCCCTAAACGATCCAAGTTATACCCAAACATCCGTGGGCATTAAAGCGATTTCCGGCTATAAACTACACGTGCATTGTTACAAAAGTACCGTAAGTACCTACCTACAATTTTATGCATGTACACAATCCAGAGTATCTATGTAGATTGTGTGTGAGTCATCAGTCAGGGCTGAGGGGAGGGCGCGTGTCTCGCAACACGACCCTCCTGTCGATAAGGAAGCGAGGGAACAAATTTAAACGGGAAACGCCTGAAAACGGCTCACGCTATTGTTGTACAAAACTCGTAGGGGAGATACGGGCAGGCCAATATCTCTCCGACTGTTAACATCGATATTTATTTTGTGTGTGAATTATAAACAAGCGTCCATCGGAGGACGTTAAATAAACTTTCGTAAAATTAATAGACGTTTCACAATTACAAAATAAGTGTATACCAAGATTTAAATGAAAGGTTTGTTGTTCTATAAACAAAGGGGGTTTGAAGCGAAGCTGCTTCAATGATTGTGGATCGAAATTACAATAAAATTAAAATTAAACAATGATAAAATGGATTTTATTTTTTGTCAGCTTATATTAATTATAGTATATTATATAAGTTGTATAGTAGTATTATAGTAGGTATTGTATTTGAATAACAGAAGTCATATTATTATGAAATGTTAATATGACTTTATATAATATAGTATAATATATATAGTATAGTATAGTATAGTATAGTATAGTATAGTATAGTATAGTATAGTATAGTATAGTATAGTATAGTATAGTATGTAGTATAGTATAATATATAATATATATTATACACAAACGTCTGTCATCTCAATAGTCGTTGGCGCTACCGGGGTAGTAGCTAAAAGTATTACAAGATACCTAAATAAATTGGACAGCAACATTAACGTTGGTATCCTACAGAAACAGGCAGCTATTCACACATCAATTATACTTAGTAAGGTGCTTGGAGACACAGTATTCGTACATAACACACAAGAACACTACACACAAAAGACGCCACGACCGCCAGACATACAACAGCCACTCGACACACAACATTCATCAAACACACAAAATCCAACAGACACCACTCATACAACGGCAACACAACAGCCAATAACGCAGCGAGGACGACGAGGAGGACGACGAGGAAGAAGAGGCACTACTCACGCACAGTAACACACGCTGGGGTTCTCTACATCATTTAGTCATTTTCTATTCTTTTTTTTTTCACATAAAATATCATTAAAATTTTGGGGTATAGATATCTTTTTTCCTGTGGGAAACGGGACGGGATATTTATCAAAGCCGACACAAGTCGAGGAAGAAAAACCTAAAGTATTATATTATACTATATATATTATATAATATTGTCCCTAATTAACAGTAGAAACGAATATGCATATCGAGCTTTTTATTTTAAGCGCTACAATAGTTACGTTCGGGTGAATCGTGAAATCTGGCAAAAGTTTTATCAAAGCTCAACAAGTGGTAAGTTGGAAAACACAGAGCCATTACAGTACGTGTAAACTTACAAAATTTAATAGACCGTAATTATAGTTATGTACTTTTTAAGCAAAACATTTCTTGATAAGCTAGACTTAGAACATCAGAAGGACAACGTTTCGTACTTACCCGTACCGGTAAAATGCAATTAATTTGTTGAAACATTCGACATTCAATATATAATGAAAAAATACAGAATACGACTTTTAACTGTACGTGCCTGGTTTGGAAACTGCGATTCTTTCCTGCTAATAAATTCTCTTCGATCAAACGGATATTATATTTTTATTAGATTTCCCTGTAAAAAACCATCCTTTTTTATCTCATAAAAAAAACGCTGATCAAGAAAAGGTAATAATAGTAGCTGCTTATATGGCTTCAAATTACGACTTACACAGTATTTGCGTAATTACTGGTGGTAGGGCCTCTTGTGAGTCCGCGCGGGTAGGTACCACCACCCTGCCTATTTGTGCCATAAAGCAGTAATGCGTTTCGGTTTGAAGTGTGGGGCAGCCCTTGTAACTATAGTTGAGACCTTAGAACTTATATCTCAAGGTGGGTGGTGCATTTACGTCGAAGATGTCTATGGGCTCCAGTAACTACTTAACACCAGTTGCACTGTGAGCTTGTCAACCCATCTAAGCATTAAAAAAATAAGAAAATAAAATTATTAATTGGTATTCTGTCTTCGTTGTGCGACAATAAAAATATAAGTCCTCAAAATTGTATAATAACCATTTATTCTACAATGTTCAAGAAGCATTTTTTGTCTGTTATACTGATTATAATTAACTACATACATCATTAATAAGGCAAACCGCGATCTCAATCTTAATTACGATTAACTGGAAACTCTGTTTCCCAGAAATAATTGTTAATTTCTACATTAAATAGCAAGTGTTTTAATGTAAGTACGACTTTTCCACTTGAACAATTTCGTGGTTTCTGATTAATGTGTGATGTCACTTACGGATTGTAATGTATGACAACTTTAGTTATCTCTTTAGCCTACGGCCTACGAGAGAATTTGATAAATGCAAACATATTCCTTACTAGCTGACCAGGCAGACTTCGTAATGCTTCAATTGATAAATACGAAATATGTAAAAGACCTAAGCTTTTATATAAAACAAACAAAAGTATCCGTCCGACGGGGGACACATCAATTTTGTTTTTAATTGTTATTTTTATTTAATTCCGAGCATTTTCATATTTATCTACCTTTTAAACCTTCTCTGGACTTCCACAAATAATTCAAGACCAAAATTAGCCAAATCGGTCCAGCCGTTCTCGAGTTTTAGCGAGACTAACGAACAGCAATTCATTTTTATACATATAGATAGAGATAGATAGATCAAAATGATTTCAAAAAAGTATATGCATGATTTTAAATGAAAATGCTCGCATCGATATCTAGTTAAATTTTTTAGGACAACATTTCTTTAAAATATTTATTTAACAACATTTTTATAAGCAGAATCACGGGCTTATGCTCAAAGCTTGAGTTTAGCTCCTCATATAGTTTAGAATTATTTTATTGTTTATTGGATTATTATGTATAAATTCATTGTAAGAGACTGTTTGTGGCCTAAATAAATCAAAAGATTGACAGTGGCGAACTTGGCCCATGGAAAAGTGCATGTTTCATTCAATAGCTGACTTTAGAGGTTTGTTTAAATAATTAAATTATTAAGGCTAACTGATTTAACTTTGTATGGGCTTCATATTTTAAAATTTAAACATATTCAGATACAAACTAATGTACACTGCTATGATAGATTTTTCATATAATGACAAAATCGATGTTTTCCTTGTAAATAATATAGTTATAGCAAAATGAAAAAAAAAAATAGGCAAAAATAAAACAGTTCATTATTACCTTGTCTTTGTCAACCGAATCGTCGTCAATTCGTCTTTTTTTAGGAGTTGTTGACGAGCTTTATCGTTTGCTCAATTCTCGAAGCAGTTGGTTTATTTCCTAAATTACAAGAAAATCTGTCAATAAGAAGAAAAAAAGATTACGTCTAATAGGTAAAATTAATTTAAGCCTTGAATTGTGAACGATTATGGTCTTATTTCGTTCACAGGCCAAACATTAATTATTATAGACGTCAAAAAAATAAGATATTTTACAACAATTACAATGCTTTTTAGACTAACAAAATTTTATATATAATCCAATTCTAAACTATGTTTAATATTGCGAGTCTAAGCTAACTATGTAGGAACTGCTGCGATAACAGCGTTTTGATTTATTAGACTCCAGTAATAGATTCGTCCAAGGAATGCGTAGCAGCTACGCATTCCTTGGACAGCTATGAGAACCAATGTCTCCATCCTCGAAGAGTTGAAGGTCACCAAGCGCCTGCTGACTATGTGCCAGGAAAGGATCCGGAGTTTCTTTGGGCACATAATGCGATCCTCATTGCACAGCCTGGAGAAACTCACAATTCTCGGACAGATGGAGGGGAAGCGCGCTAGAGGAAGAGCGCCANTGCACAGCCTGGAGAAACTCACAATTCTCGGACAGATGGAGGGGAAGCGCGCTAGAGGAAGAGCGCCAGCTAGATGGGTTGACCAACTCAAGGAGGTGACTGGAGGCCAGATATGGGGAGCGGTACATATGGCGCAGAACCGGACCGAGTGGAGAAGATTGACATACAGTCACGATCCTCAGCATTGAGGGAACGACCAGAAAGAAGAAAGAATAGATTCGTATCAACTCGAATATCCTACTTGTTGCGGTTAACTAGCTTACTCGGTCGTGACTTGCATTCAGTGAAATGGTGAGTCCCACGTGGACAAAACATTCGTATCCCCGCGCACCGATGGAGCCTAGGAGTGGTACGACGCGACGTGTTTAATGAGTCTTTGAACCGACTTTGAACCGTTTGACAACGTTAGATGTAACTAACGGTCACTAACTAAAAGGTCCTACCACTTTATTGGTGAGTCCGCATGGGTAGGTACCACCACCCCGCCTATTTCTGCCGTGAAGCAATAATGCGTTTCGGATTGAAGGGCGGGCAGCCGTTGTGACTATACTGAGACCTTAGAACTCATATCTCAAGGTGGGCGGCGACATTTACGTTGTAGATGTCTATGGGTTCCAGTAACCACATAACTTCAGGTGGGTTGTGAGCTCGTCCACCCATCCAAGCAATAAAAAAAAACTAAAATAAATGTTCATTCAATTACTAACATTGCCTGAAATGAATGAAATGGTGTACTTGTGTATGTGTGTAATTGTTGAGGTGGGTTCGTGGCCAACACCATATATAATGTTATATAGAACACTTTAATGTTATAGCCTGTTAATTTGTATAATGGTAGTTTACTGACGTTGTCCCGGGCGTGCTATTACCTACTCTAATTTCTTAAGTTCACACAAAGCAAGTTTGCAAATTAATCTGCCCAACCTTGCTTTATGACCCTGCCAGTAATATTCGATGGCCTTGTTGGTCTAATGGTTAATGACATACAACGAGATCCAGGTTCGTTTCCTGATCAGTATCCAGAGTAGATATCATTTTAAAAAATGAGGACATATTTGGTATTTGTATATGTATTTCCGGCTCCAAAATACACAGGAATATCCTCTTTTTGGCCGGAGGCCCGATCACCTGCGGGGTCTCCACGACTAGGATGCGCGTGGGATATGTGGGGCTGGACGGTCCACAGATGCTGGGAGCAGACCGCGGGCTTAAGGAAGTTTTTTTTAGTAAGCCCAGATTGATTCAGTACACCGTAACTTAAGTATTAGGTCCTTTTTTTTCCTACCTAAGCTGATAGCCTTGAGAGGCTATTGCAGCGTAACCTTAACTAGTAGGTGAGCTCACGGGGCTCAAACCGGAGTGTTGCTAACACTGGCCCTAGCAAGAACAGTGCTTCGCAGAATCTACCACCGCATCGGAAACGCGACCCACTGAGAAGATCCGGCGAGAAACTCAGTAGGCTGTGTCTATGGGTTAATTCACTCGTCGAGCGCTTCGTCGCAAGCGACGGGTTCGACGAGGACGGTGACCGGTATTAGGTCAATGAGTATTCTAAACAAAATTTACTAATATAACTACATCAATAAGCGTATAGATTTCCTTCCAACTCAATCTAATTCCATCCAATTTCCATCCTTTTTGCCTTCTAATCAGCCTCGAGGAGAGTTATTCACAATTTGACTGGTTGACGAGCTCACGGGGGTCAGCCTGAAAGAATCGCTAATATCTCTCCTAGCAAAGTCAGGGCATCGCTAATCTACCACCAGATCGGAATATCGAGCCACAGAGAAGAGCAGGCGAGAAACTTAGTGGATTTTTGGTAAATTTTCATGTTTGAACACTTCGAAAAGTGCGACCAATACACCAAAAAGCACCAAAAAGGATCCGAAAGGACACGCTCTAAGACGCAAGTCAATTAAGTCTCAAAGGACAAAATCCAGTAATAAACTTAAATTAATAAATTAGTTCCACGTTAAATTATAGCGAACCGAGAATTGTCCGTTCCCACGTCAGAAAACTTTATTGCAATGAGATTAAAACTTAGTTACTTTGCCTGGCTGCATCCGTACTTTAGAGCTTGAACTATAAAACTTGGAAGTTTTTTTTTTTTACAATAATGCGAAAGCCAAGCTTGTGGCTGGTTAATTCACGAGAAAAATTCTGGTAGGTTTTTGTGAAAATATTCTCGCGTTCTGAAGATCGGTTTTCTCATCTAAACAATAAATTGCTTCTCGAGTACTAACCACTTCAGGTATGGAATATTCATTTTTTCTGGCTTTAAATTTAAATGAACACCAGACNCTCGCGTTCTGAAGATCGGTTTTCTCATCTAAACAATAAATTGCTTCTCGAGTACTAACCACTTCAGGTATGGAATATTCATTTTTTCTGGCTTTAAATTTAAATGAACACCAGACGATGACCGAGCTTTGCTCGGTATTTTTTTTTTGATAAATTGTATTTTTTAGATATTATATTTAAATACGAATTACATATTGATAAAATGATGACATATTCCAAGATCGTTTAGGCATTCTTAAGTGGCTTCGGGTGGCTTAACAACGCCATCTGCTGAAATAGCTTGCTCTCAATTATGAAAAATAGTATTATTATTCGCCAATAGATGTCGGGAAGAGTCATAAAGTTGATTATTGATAAAGTTGATTATTGAAAACACGAACAAAACAACATTTTCTGAAAATAAATCGTAGCTAGATTGATTTATTGCCCCCGAAATCCCCTGTATACGAAATTTTATAAAAATCGTTGAAACCGTTTCCGAGATTCAGATTATATACAAGAATTGCTCGTTTAAAGATATATGATATAGCCCACTGGTGTGATTAGTGCAAGTTTTTTAACTTGTCGATCGCGTAAACGCTAACTCAAAGCTGTATATGGAATTGGAACAGTGCCCCTAACGGCAAACGTAGTGGAGTTGTTCCAATAAATTTGAGTTAACTTTTACGCGATCGTAAAGTTAAAAAACTCACATTAAGCACACTGATAATGAGTTGGCGCACAACTGTCAGCAAAGTCAGGAGCAAAATTGAAACGCCGCCACGGATCTAAGTCAAACAGTTCATAAATAATCAGCGGTTCTATTTGTCCATCATAAGTGTAGACAACAAGATGGATACAATACGCCCATTTAACACTACTGCAGTATATACTACAGCATAATCAAAATCTAGATTGCTTTGGTATAATGATATTATGTCTTTTTTACTAAATAAATTGAAATTATACTTTAGATGGTGAATTATACAACCTTAAGGAAATTAAGAGCGCAATCACCATCGTCTTAAATATACTCTTAAAATATATCATTATTGATGTCTTTCAATTGATTAGAGTGGCGTCTGGCGATATCTCATTTATTCGACTACATCAAAATAAACATTTTATTACATCCATAAAAATACGTTTACCGTTAATTCCTTTAATATTACGAAAGATATAAATTATCTTAATAGAATTCTGTCGCTATCGCCAACAAAACGTACATTCGCAGAATAAGCGGTCAATTAACCTATGCAAATTAAAATTAATTCTAAAATATTCGCGTCCCAGCAAACGTCAAGGGATAACTGAGGTGAAAATATAACTAGTTTGACCCGCCTCCGAGCCACTGTTCTGATTAACAGAAGTTTTCGGACTGTTTCATAAACGAAATGTATTTAAAGTTTTACCTACAGAGTCCGGAATCAGCTTACGTATATCTTCTAATGGTTTGGCGGTTCCATTGTCTTCTAATATCGAGGAAAAAGTATAATCATAAGAGATATTGGTGGTAGGAACTCTTGTGAGTCCGCGCGGGTAGGTACCACCGCCCTGCGTATTTTTCTACAGTGAAGCAGTAATGCGTTTCGGTTTGAAGGGTGGGGCAGCCGGTGTAACTGTACTTAAGATCTTTAGAACTTATATCTCAAGGCGGGTGGCGCATTTACGTTGTAGATGTCTAGCTCCAGTAACCACTTAACACCAGGTGGGCTGTGAACTCGTTCACCCATATAAGCAATAAAAAAAAGCATATCTTAGGGGCAAAATAAATAAAAATTTAAAAACGGTTTTTAGGCAGAGACTTGATTCTTGGTGTTTCTTGGTAATGGTAAAGAGTGACGGTTATCATTGACTTGGTGTTTGTGATGGTAGTGATGGGTGATCATTTACCATCATGTGAGCCATATACTACAAAGGCAAAAAAAAAACTGCGCGACCAAATCGCAACTTCACTTACAGTAAATGAAAATTAACGTAAAGAAAAGTAAATAGACATCACTATTATTGAGTAAATAGGGAATCGATAACTTTGATAAAATAATTTCAAAGTCAAAAGTGAATTTATACATGAGGCCTTCATTGGATTTCATAGAATGTTACAAGTATGCGAACTCAAAATTTAATTATAAAAATAGAGATACGTCCAGTGTTGAGGGCCAGGCGAGTTTAAGGCGAGGCTGGAGTTAAATAATTTACGATCCATTTTAATCCCTAATGACTTCTAGTAATTACAATTATACAGAATAATTACCACAATAGTACATAAAGATTCACGCATTCAGACAAAAGACTTTACTGGTGGTAGGACCTCTTGTGAGTCCGCACGGGTAGGTACCACCGCCCCGCCTATTTCTGCCGTGAAGCAGTAATGCGTTTCGGTTTGAAGGGTGGGGCAGCCGTTGTAACTATACTGAGACCTTAGAACTTATATCTCAAGGTGGGTGGCGCATTTACGTTGTAGATGTATATGGGTTTTTTTTTTTTTTTTTTTTTTTTTTTTNGATGAACCACTCCGCCATGGTATGGACGAGGAGATCCTGCGCCCTGGCGGAGTGGTTCACGTTCGCTTGAAGGAAGCGATGGACGTGATCCATTATTGAGGTATCACGTCCATCGCTCCCTCGTCTTCCGTCCCGCCTTGCGGCCCGACGGCCGCGGCGGGAACTGACGGGCCGGCTGTTTCACACGCAGCCGGCTCTTCCTCTGACTTCTTCTTCTTTTTCCCGCCACGCCTCCTCTTTGTGGAGAAGGGTGCGGAAAGACAGGCCGGACCCCCGGCCCGATGATCGGCCCGCCGTTTCGCTGCATCACACAACACGCAGTGCGGTGTTGCAGCGGTGCAGGAGGCTGCCTTGTGTCCGGGCTGACAGCAACGGAAGCAAAGTCCGCTGCGATCCACAGCCGACGGGCACTTGGCGAGGCCGTGCCCGGTGCCAAAGCACCGGAGGCATCGCCATGGACGTGCCTCCTGCAGCTGCACGTGGGCTATCACCCAACCCACGCGCAGCCTCCCCGTGTCTATGGGCTCCAATAACCACTTAATATCAGGTGGGTTGTGAGCTCGTCCAACCATCTAAAAAAAAAAACAAGACAACAAATGAATTGAACAAACTCGTGAAAAATTGATATAGTTAAAATTGTAAAAAGCTGTTGCCTAGGTTGCAGACCAGTTTAAAGGGTTTATAAGTTCACCTCCAATTCCTGCTTTATTACGATCGGGTACCTAACTAGTTTTGTTCCCGAAAATGAATTCAAGCTTCACTACATATAATTTTCGACAATTGTAAAGCATTCATTGCTATTTGAGAGGTAAGTTTAACTAGCAAAAATCAAAGTCGAAGTTCGTTAGAGTCATTTAAAACTCGGCAATAAAAATCTACTCGACTAGGGTATAACAAATCAAAAAACTTTTCCCAGTCTGTTTCACTTTGAATTTTATTTGCTGAAAGAAAACCCGCATATGAGTTAGACTCACCTTTTTCAGTATATTTTTATGAGCAATTTCTAATGTCGCTTGTTTCCCCAATAGCAATTCTTGAAACAATTTTGCTGGTAGCTTTAAAATACTTTTAATGTTTTGAAACCAATTAATCTTATACCTTTAAACGAGCAATTCTTGTATTTTAATATATATATAACCTGAATCTCGGAAACGGCTCCAACGATTTTCATATAATTTAGTATACAGGGAATTTCGGGGGCGATAAATCGATCTAGCTACGATTTATTTTCAGAAACTGTTGTTTTATTCGTGTTTTCAATCTATTGGCGAATAATAATACTATTTTTCTTAATTGAGAGCAACTCACCGCTTTAAAGACACATAAAGATGGCGTTATCAAAAAAAAAAAAAAAAATCGAGCAAATCTCGGTCATCATCTGGTAAAAAGTAAATACAAGAACCGAATTCTTAGCTCGCACCGAAACTGACAATCGCACGTTAATTTTCTCGTTAATCAATAACGACGTATTGCCTATTAATGGAGGCCCGATACACACGACCGGAGGCCCAAAGCACAACGGCCATTACTCGAACTCGCACCGTCTTGTTTGTATTAGCTTGAATCTTTTATAAAGACATCCCGTGTCCCGCGACCCGTTTCTCTAATGATGATTTACTCGTGCGAGTTCCCACGGGCGATGTAATTTTCCCTTACTGAGGCTAGACTATTGTCCGAGCTAAAGTGAAAACAAATGAAGAAGCGGCTCGTTTTAATCATTCATCCGAGAGAGCATCGTGAGGTGGTCTTATTGAGATTTATGTGTCCTTTTATCGGTTAGTGTGGTGCACCCCGGGGGAAACGTGTAATAGCTTTTCTTTTATGTTTATTTGAACTGTTTCTGCATTAGCATTATGTTATTGTACTGTTTTATGGGACAAGAAAGACGTATAAATAATAATCTGCGGTGTCATAGGATGGAAATTATTTAGTTTCTAATAGTATTTTACGAAGGCAGCTGATCAAATGACTCGCGTTATTCCCGTGAACATTGCTGATATGTCAGCTATATTAAAATATTCTTTTCGTGTTCGATTTAAAGAAATAGATTTTTCGTTAGCGCAGAATACTTTTTTTTTTATAAACGTTACAGATATATGCGACCATCGCTTTCGTTTTCTGCTATTTCTACTTCTCTCTTACTAACAAATCCCTTAACTGTTCTGTCTTAAATAGCGACCATACAACTCGTAAATCTGCAAGTTGAAATCGTTCTTATGGCCGCAAAAAAAACAATCTTGCGTGCTGGTTTGTAGGGAACACGGCAGCTTTGACTTTGGTCTCTGTTTCAAGATATTTTTTCAAGTAGACGGGCTCACAGCATACCTGAGCAAGAGACCTTGAGTTCTAAGTGTCGTTTTTATAGTACAACGGCTGTCCTATTCTACCGAAACACATTATTACTTTACTTCAGATTTAAGCACCGTACCTACCCGTCCGGATTCGTGTTAAATTGTGTAACACGATATTAGTCAACTACCCAATAATAAATTAAGGAATAATCACATTCTATTATTTATTTTTATTTAATTGCATTACGCTAGATTATCCAGCAAACTAATACCCCTCCTACGATAATTAATAATACAACTAGATGATGACCGAGCTTTCCTCGGTTTTTTTTTGATAACGCCATCTTGTTGTGTCTTTAAAGCGATTAGTTGGCCTCAATTAAGAAAAATAGTATTATTATTCGCCAATAGATGTCGGGAAGAGTTGATTATTGAAAACATGAATAAAACAACATTTTCTGAAAATAAATCGTAGCTAGATCGATTTATCGCCCCCGAAGTCCCCTGTATACTAAATTTAATGAAAATCGTTGGAGCCGTTCCCGAAATTCAGATTATATATATATTAATATACAAAGATTGCTCGTTTAAAGGTATAAGATAACATTTTCTATCCATGTATCATTTGAAGACTCTACATGAATTGTTTGAAATATTAAAAAAAAAATAACTTAAAACATTGAAATTAATTCTATAATGCCGACACCTTTTCACGCCCCACGTAAAATGACCATAATCAATCAACGGAACGTTTGTTAGATTTGTTTTATTATGCCAACTAAATGTTAATGGGGAACACCGCCGGATACCACTGTTCGCACCTGGATTTAATCAATCAAAGTACTATGTAGGTTCATTTAAATTCTGACATAATTATTAAGGATTTAATGTGTTGCTACACTACACAAAGGGCGCGATAAAAATGATTTATTTTTCTATGATCTTTTGACATCGGTATGAGTGCTGCTCCAAGACTGCGTGAAAAGACTTAGTTAAGACTTACATGATTTAGATAGGACTGAAAAAAGGTAAATAAGATATATTTTTTATAAATATTTCTTATTATATTGTTTTTCTACTATATTTATCTAAAATCTTATTAATTATACAATATTTGTTAAAAAAGATATTAAAATTACAATTTAAACAAAACCCTATATAAGAACAGGTTGCCTCTGCTGATAGCAGTGTCTACGATACAAGCCACCAGTGGTTATGACTCCAGAGTGAGAAACCAGCGCAGTATCGAGGATAACTGCCTTCTGTATCACGCCCCTAACCCAGCGAGAGTTCTTAAGGTTTTCGCTATCAAACCGTATACCGACACAACTATTGGAACAATGATGGTTGAATCAACATGCCGCATGGCGATAGTCTCGTGGGCAAGGTCTGTTTTATTAATTTGTCATTTTCTCCCTTTACTAGGTTCTCGTCGTGAGGAATGGTGGTAATAAGGCAAAGCAGAATCAAGAAAGAAGATTGTTATTGTATGTAGTTACCACATGAAACCCTCTGAAGTACATACAAAGATGATAAGTTCACCTAAGTAGAATTTCAGGACTCCACACAAGGAACATGTGCACAGAAAGCTAAGCTATTTTCGTAAATCCAGAAGAGGATATAACTATATAATAGAATTTTCTCGAAATGGTCCTATTTAGAATAAATATTTGCTGAGATGAACCTATTTTCTTATTGAACTCGCGCACATAAGCCCTAAAGCGGTTCCTTAATGAAAGGTAACAAAGAAAGCTACTTCTTTAATTTATAATGAAATATTAATTTGAACATACTATGTGTTTCAGGGTAGATCCAGGTCCCGAGGGTGTTCCGGACAAATCCATTACAACAGAATCGAATTACAAAACTCGATTCGGGAATCGTATTTAATGATTTCCCTGAATATTATTTTGTAAACCGCAACCGGATAATTTTGTAACGGAAGGGTATATATGTATATCGTAGGGCGGGAAACATAATATGCAATCGTACTAATTTTTATATTGAAAATAATCGACGCGGTATCTAGCTTAGTTATATTAATAAAATCTTTGTGTGCTACCCACCTTTTTATTGTACATACATATCACATATCGCATTCAATACCCAGCTGGTTTTAAGAGGTTTATAAGAACCATCACAACGTGAACTTCGCAGACGAGCAAGGGTCCCAGGATCTTTTGATAGATGATATGAATTTAAAGCTTTTCCTGAAACTTTCATCGAAATCTCTACAGGCATTTCGTGGTCTCTTAGTAGCGTACATAGCCACTCTCTATAAATAAGTCATAGAAGTTCAGCTGTGCCCCTGACGTTGCTGGCGTCCATGAGCGACGGTACCCACTCCCCATCAGGTGGACCGTATGCTCGTCTACCTACAATGGCAATAAAAAAAGACATATTTCGTTATTTCATCAATACGCGACTGTGCAGATGTAGCATGACACTAAACATTGCACGCCTCAATCTCCATCCATGCGGCTTCCACGTCATTACGGATCCTCCCGATCCAGTAACGGTGTTTTTAGGTACCTCAAGCACCGATCACCGATGGGCTCGGCGAGTAAATTAACACAGACACAGCCCACTGAATTTCTCGCCGGATCTTGTTAGTGGGTCGCGTTTCCGATCCGGTGGCAGATTCTGCGAAACACTACTCTTGCTAGGGCCAGTGTTAGCAACACCTCCGGTTTGAGCCCCGAGAGCTCACCTACACGCTAGGGTAACGCTTATATAGCCTCTCCAGGCTATCAGCATAGGTAACAAAAAAAAAGCGGCGTCTATTAATTCATTGACGTTTCCAAAATCTGCCATCCGGGAACTATGAACAGAAAAAACGATATATGAAGCAATGGTCCTTAAATATAAGGACTAATCCAATCATCGTCGCTCAAGGACGACAGCAATGCCAAGGTCACAAGGTCAAGCCACTGCTTGTCAAATTATGTTATACCATTAAAATCTAAGTTTTATTTTTATTTTGTTCATTGTTCTCGTCAACATTTTTTTTATTGCATAGATGAGTTCACGAGCTCACAGCCCACCTGTTGTTAAGTGGTTACCGGGGCCCATAGACATCTATAACCTAAGTGCCGCCACCCACCTTGAGATATGGGTTTCAGAATAGTTACAACTGCCCCACCTTTCAATCCGAAACGCATTACTACTTCAGTGCAGAAATAGACAGGGTGGTGGTACCTACCCGTGCGGACTCACAAGAGGTCCTACAACCAGTAAAAATCATAATCACATACCTGATGTATATAGGTATGTATATGGCTAAAAATCGGTCTATATTAAAAGTATAATCTATTGTTAGGTTGTCTTTTGTTCTGACCCCGAATGACGTCACGCTTAATGATGTTGTGTTCCGAGAATTTAAGAGCGTGCGGGCTACTAACAAAAATTAAGAGCTTTCGTTCCCCCATTACTGTCGCGTTCTTTCCGACATTCTGTATGTTCCATTACACATCCAGTGCCCTTTAATAACCACGGTATACCCACTTTTTATCGTTAGCGGTGATTCGTATATTTAAATCGTAAAAATAATCATTTTTATTTCACGGATTTCAATTCACGGAAAATTCCATACGATCTATATCGGCCGCCGCGACAAGATCTGTTTTCGATATTTTGCAATTTTTTTTACAGTCTCCATAAATGCAGGATCAAAGCTTTTTATACATATAAGCTAAGTAATAAGTAAAGCTAAACTAGCATAGCACCGAATTTTTTAATATATTTACTGACGAAAATCTATTCAGGTTTTCAGGCGAACGCAATGGAATACAAAATGTCGATTTATTTGCAAAAAAATACTTTAATATGTACAGAATTAGGAGTTCCTGAAAAAATAACTTACTACTAATTATGTATAAATTTATATTAGCTATTGCTCTCTAATGTGAAAGTTGCGAACATTTGCCTTACATCCCAAATTGTTTTAATATTCCTGCTACTTTTCAATTCTATATTTCACAAAATCAAATCTCAAAATGCCTAAAGTAATTTTATTAGATATTTCAGTGCGAACTAGAGATATATGTTCCGTTTGTACAATGGACCCTCGACGCATAGACCGCCCCCGAATTAATTAATGCAGCCCGAAGCTAATATCAAACGCTACGAAATACTTGTCCATATGTCACCACTGTAATTATGATGCTTTCCTTTGTATTAAACAAAATGAATTGTCAGGCAAGTTTTGAGATTATACTATAATGTAGAGAAATATACACATTTCTTATTGAGCAGTCGCGTTGAATAAATCATGCTAAATGCTATAAATATAGAGTCAAATAAGACTGCAAAGAACAGAGCAAGCTTAGGAGCATTGAAATTAGAAATATGCTACCGTGTCTTTAAATACGTTAAAGTTCGAGAATAAAAGACCACGCAAATGTTGTTAATTTATTTTCTATTAAAACTAATAGGCCAAACAAAAGATGGTATTTCTACAACCTAAGTGGTCTAAGATATCTTAGTACTTGTAGTTTTCTAAGTAACTTTTAAACGCAATTGCTCTTAAATGACACTACAAGGCGAACGATACTGTCCGTCGGGTTATACTGTCCTCTCAATGTATACTTACTGGCATATTATACTTAGTCTGGCCATAAATACTGTTACAAAGGAAAACAAAAAAAAAATCTATGGCAAATAACATTTATTACTTTTACAGTGTGTTAGTTTAATACATAAATATAAAACAATTTAAAGTATAAAAAGGTTATTCGAAGTGGTCTCCATTGGCTGCAATACAGTCCTTTAAACGTTGAGGCCAGTTATCAATAGAAGCACGCACTTTCCATGGGAAAATTTTTCACTGCCAATCGTACGGATTGTTTTAGGGACTCCAAATTATCATGGTGTTTAGAGCAAGCCGTACTATCTAAAACTGACCATAAATCATAATCCAGCGGATTAAGATCGGGACTAGACGACGGCCAGTCTTCAGCTCTGATGAAGTCCGAAACGTTCGTTTCCAACCAAGACTGCGTAGACCAAGCTTTATGACCTGGCGCCGAGTCTTGCTGGAAGGACCATTCTTGATTATTGAACATGGTGTTGTTAAGGGGCTTCACTACCTTCTCAAGAATGGTATCTTGATACACTTGTGCCGATGTTTTGATACCTTTTTCACAAAAGTATGGCTCAGTCACTCCTTCATAGCTAATACCCCACCAAACCATCACTGAAGTCGGATAGTGCCCACGTTGCACTCTATCGACTAATTGGGAAGCTTCCTTAGAGCTTTGAGCATAAATACGGTCATTTTGTTTGTTAAAACGTTGCTCAATTGTAAAAATTTTCTCATCCGTAAACAACATTTTTCTATGACCTCCCTTTGCGTACCGCTTCAGTAGTTGTTTCGATTTTACCACCCTATTCTCTTTTAAATTATCAGTTAAGAAATGACCAGTACGTCTCTTATAGGCTGCAAGTCCTAAGTCATCTTTTAAAATACGCGACATGGTTCTAGGTGCTATCTTCATCTCCCGAGGTAAAATCTTTTGCTTTCGGACAGGATTTCTTCGAATTCTTTCCCTTACTGCTTTGACCACCTTTTTCGTACGAACACTACGTGGACGGCTAGATCTTTTTCTGTCACAAACAGAGGAGGTCTCATTGCACCTATTAATAGCCCGGTACACAAACATTTTACTAATACCAAGCGTATGGAGAGTTTTAAAAATTGCATTCGGCTCCATACCTACTTTGTGTAATGCAATCACAGCGATTCGGTTCTCTTTATCACCCACTCCATTTTAATATCGCAAAATATTGTACAATGTATTGGCCCCAAAATGAGAACTCAATGAGCAATCATATAAAAATGACAGATTCCAAATTCAAATGTAATATTTTGTTTATTTTTAATTGTAACAGTGTTTATGGCCAGACTAAGTATATTTACTGGCAAAACGGCAGTTCTAGCTTACGCAACCAATATTAGCTACGTTAGCAGACGAGCAAGCAGCTTAAAGCCAAATTTATAATAATATGTCGTTAACATTTTCAATATATTAGAAACGTAACGTGTGGTGACGGAGTAAGAATACAATGTGTCACAACCCCTATACTATCCCAGGGAGTTGTAAGAACCGACTAAGGGAATAAGCACAAGACATCAATGCAAGAGAAGGAAAACTCGAAATTAAACCCTGTACCAACTCGTCTAGCCGGCGTGGTACAGTAGGCTAAATACCTTCATGGAAAGATCAATTGGAGAGGCCTATGTTCAGCAGTGGACAGTGTAGGCTGAGATAATGAGAAACGTAACGATATACATACAAGGGACTATGTACAATTGACCTGTTGAATTTATTAGAAAATTTATTTATTTAACGAGATATTTCAACGTAATTTTCACCAAATCATCTTACCGATCTAAAAATTGGTTCAAGTATCAAGAGCCCATGACCATACATTACATTTTACTTTTGTCTAAAATCGTGATTTCATAAGGGTTAAAAAATATTCCATTGATACCTAATACATGTTTTCCAAAGAGCGGCATCTAGCGACGTGTATTCAAACTAACGCAAAAGTAAAAGCCCTCGCTTTGAAATTAATTCAGGAAATTGACACCACAACTGAAAGCGCTGTATGAATTCGCTAATATATTGGTAAAAGAGCTTGCTATCCACATGGTGCTAATTAGCCAATGTAATCTATTGTATACAACAACAATAACTTTCATTTGTCAATATACAACTAGGAAGAGTATATAATCACTGCCTTAACTTTTATTTTATTGTATTGCTTAGATATATTGCTTAGCTATAGCATTACTTGAATATATGGTCAATTTATTTGTAATTTTTTTTATTGCTTAGATTGGTGGACGATCTCACAGCCCGCCTGGTGTTTAGTGGTTACTGGAGCCCATAGACATCTACAACGTAAATGCGCCACCCACCTTGAGATAAGTTCTAAGGTCTCAAGTATAGTTAAAACGACTACCCCACTCTTCAAACTGAAATGCATTACTGCTTCACGGCAGAATCAGGCGGGGCGGTGGTATCTACCCGTTCGGACTCAGAAGAGGTCCTACCACCAGTAATTACGCAAATTATAATTTTTCGGGTTTGATTTTTATTACACGATGTTATTCCTTCACCGTGGAAGTCAATCGTGAACATTTGTTGTAGACGTATTTCATTAGAAAAATTGGTACTCACCTCAGATTCGAACACCGATGTATCGCTCAACACAAATGCACCGGACGTCTTATCTTTTAGGCCACGACGACTTCAATAACTGCACTGGAATCAACATAGTGACAAAAGCAGACTTCATTAATTTATTGATTATACTGGCTCCCGTACCACGATTCCTTGTTCGGAGATCGCAATCAATATTCGCATTCGATATTATGTATTTCGGTATTTTGATATAGCACGAACGTTAAATATATAATCATAAATACTTTTTACTGTTCTTGAGTTTTTTCACGAACCTCTCTAACCGTGTCGTCGTGACCACGAAAACTGTATAGTATTTGAAACATCGGAAATAATGTGATAACAATAAAAAACGCGATATTAAACCTTAAGAATAGTTTTAATTATGTCTACGTCTCGAGAAAATCCAAAGCAATACTTTGTTAAGATATTTGGTATTAAGTATTTCGATGTAGCAACAATCTTTATTTGAGTTATTTGGTAATGCTTGCTTGTACAATTAGTCTTAGGGCTTTATCCGTAGCCATGCCACGGAAATTCATAACTTAGGGCCTTTCAGTATAGGATATTTTCATTATTTGCTCGTAGGATTTCCGTCGGAACATAAAATTTCATACTCATGTAATGAATTCTATAATCACAACCATATGACGTGTTGAAAGTCATACATTAATTTTCTAATAAATAGCGTACTGTGCTATCACAAGCATCAGCCATTATGAAGAAATAATATTGTTTAATAAAATCTAATACGGGACATTATATGTTGCGCATTGCTAATGGTTATGTCTTTTGCAAGCTCGCGAAGATAGATTAGACAAAGATAGGCCAAACTCCCTTCTATTTCTAGCGCGAATCATTCGATCGGTCTTTTTTAAAACGAGGATAGTAAAATCAATATAACAATACTATTAAAATATTGCCCTCATATAATCGGAGATATACATAATAATATCCTTACGGATATGGGCTGCAGAATAAGTGGTCAATTAATCATATCGTTCAAGCTTGATTGTCTTATTGTTTAACTGTGAAATGAAATGAAGTTCTTAGCCTCATTAAAGAAACTAAGTGAAACTTGTTATGTTTTATGGATTCGGGCCAATCTTTGAACACCAGCAGAACGATTGGAGCTAGTCGAACCGTCTACAATCATAAAAAAATATCCACAAATTCTACGCACATGTCAACCGTGACTCATGATTGTTATAGGGGAAATTGTTATCCAATTATTCATCAAAATTTTACCCCAAGCTGAACGTTGTTTAATCTTTCAATCTCTTTCTAAAAAAAACCGACATGTTCCATTATGCACATTTTGGGATACTTTTGACCGTAATAAAAACTATCTATAGAATTTTCGGTAGAGACTCTTATAGAAATATCCAGGTATTTTTTAAATAGCTTCATTTATTTTAGAATTTTTTAATTAAATAACTTTCATACAAAGTTGTAATCAACCCTACCAAATTTATTCACATTAAATTTTATCTCCACCGCATCTTTTCATCAATAAACGTCCTTAGTTTAGTATTTTCTTCGGTTTTCGCTTGTCGCAAACATAAGTAAAACTGCTTTTAATGTTTAAGGTTTTCGTAATCATCACCGACGTCTGTTGGACAGTACGTAGAGATAATAATAGTTTAAATCACATACTTATTCTCTCGGACAACTAAATTATCATTAAAAATAAATACGGAACCATAAAATTATTCATATTCATGAGTAGAGGACTGTTATGAAAATGCATAAATGATAATATTAACTGGCGTACTTTTGTTTTTGACATTGGCAGCATTGTGGCGCGCATGCGTTGGCCAAACGCGACGGATTTAAATTTAGAAACGCGGCTGGACATAATTCTGCCGTCCTATTTCAATAGAGACACAAACGGGTTTTACACAAACAGTACGTAATTTCGATTAAAAATTAAAGCAAATCGTACTTTAAAATTATGTAAAGATTATGATTCTGATTCGAGAAAATTACCATTAAACTATTGTGAAGTGAAGTGTAAATAGTATCAGTGACAAAACTGTGAAAATGTATTGCATTACAATCCTGATAATGTTGTTGGTAAAACAAGGTAAATTTATCGGTAACGCGACGAATTGGTACAGTTTTTGCTTAGGTCAAGAGTTTGCCCGTGACCGCAAAATAAAGAATTCGGACCGACGTGATGTGTGGAGCTTTAAAATATATTTCAAAGCCCCACTAGATTTAACTGCGAATGTACTAATTGAAATACCGTTTAAGCTTTTCAAAGAAGTTGTCATTTCTATAATTATATTTAGTGAGGAGAAAAAACAGTGATACAAGTAGATTTTTTGAATATACATACTTTTGTATCATCTTTTCGTTTTCTTAGAGTGTTATTGAATTCGTAGATAAGACAGTAAATTGTAACCTTAAAATTGAGGCAAGAAATATTGTTATATACTCAATGATTAGAAAAGGTTAACTTATACTTGTCTTATTGCTTATTCCGTCAATGCAACCATGTTTAGAAATAAATTAATTTACACACGAGGACGGTGATTTCAAAAAATATCACAAGTCGCTCACCTTTTTTTTTAACTCGACATTGTCACCATTATCATTTAAACACATTTGAAATTGCTGTCGATTTGTTAATCTACAAAACTAAACGAATTTAAATGTTAGTTTACACATAATTACGCGAGTAAGAATTAGTAAACGTATACAGTCAAACCTGGATAAGTGAGAACTGGATAAGTGAGAAAACTCTATAAGTGAGAGTAATAGCCAGGACCCGTCATTTTTAGCTCCTAAAACCTCTATTAGCGAGAAACAGAAACCTCTGTAAGAGAGAGTCGTTTTTCCCTCATGGACCTCCGTGAGTGAGACTGCTACTTATCTATACCTCTATAAGCGACAGTCGAGCTTTGTTTATTTATATTATTTAGGAGGAACAAATGACAAAACAAATTACAAATTTAACATTTGCTATTTTGTGACTCATTCTTAACTTTCGTGGAACTTCCTACCATTGTTTTTGGATTGTTTTCTCATCAATATTGAACCTATTCTATTTCGTGGAACTAAATAACGTTGTTATTTATTCGATTTCTTTTCGAATGGACACGTGTCCCTGTGTACCGTCCTGTTTGTCGGACTTACTCAGTTTATCGTTAATCAATTGCGAAGGAAAGTTCTGTTCTGCATCATGTTAAAACGGAAAATCAAAGTACTGCCATTAAGTGATAAACTTAAAATAGTGAATGCGTTTGAATCCGGGAAATCGCGAAATTAAATTCAGAGGGTGCATTAGCGAGAAACTCGGGTTAGTGAGAAACCTCTATAAGCGAGAATAAGATTGTGCTCCCTTGAACTCTCGCTTATCCAGGTTTGACTATATGAAACCAACTATGCTATCAAATTTATTTATTATCTCTTTCAAAAAAAACACGCCTTATCTCCAATATGTTTTTTTACCAAAGTAACCCTTTTTTTTCTTTTGAACGTAAACCATAAGTTAAAGATATCTTGGAACAAAATAATCCTTTATCAACTTACACTCAACGAACAACAACTATTAAAGGGATATAAATTATACTTCCGGCAATTTGAACATTTTTCATCAAAATGAAAACCGCTTTTACGACTCAATTCTCAGTCGTTCCTAAAACTAAAAAACGCATTTGAAATATCGGAAAGAATAAAATGAAAATAAAACGTGCAGTGCTATACCATTAAACATTAATTTTAATTATGTCTACGACTCCAATAGACACAGTCCACTAAGTTTCTCGCCGAATCTTCTCAGCGGATCGCGATTCCGATCCGGTGGTAGATTCTGTGAAGCACTGCTCTTGCTAGGGCTAGTGTTAGGTTGAACACGTGAACTCACCTACCCGTCCGGACGTATCTAGAATAGCCTTTTAGGCTTCCAGCGATTAGGTAAGCGAAAAAAAAGATGTTTTACAGATATCGTGAGGTCTGTGCGACTCGTGGAACTCAGGGTTCCGACCCATGAGCGGGAAGGAGGCTCCGCGTTGCTCGGCTGCCAGTACGACCTGGAAGGGGATACCTTGTACGCAGTGAAGTGGTATAAAGACGGTAAAGAGTTCTTCAAATACGCACCGAGAATTCAAACGCCCATGAAACATTTTAAGCTGCCCGGTGTTCATGTTAATGTAAGTTTTCTTTCAATGCACACGCTTTCGGTAGGCAGCGGCTTGGCTCTGCCCCTGGCTATGCTGAAGTCCATGGGCGACGGTTATCACTCACCATCAGGTGGGCCGTATGCTCGTCTGCCTACGAGGGCAATAAATAAAAAAAAGTAACGATATAAGTATACCATGTCAACTAACAATTTTATTTAACGTGCTTTTCTATTTGCGACCCTTAAAACCTTTAAATTTAGGCCACGAATGTGTACGAATGAGGAATTAGTATTTCAGTACAATACAAATGACCTTTATGGATAAGGTCACAGTATAAATAGTTCAATAAAATCAAATACAATAAAATCAATTCAATAAAAAAAAACGGTAGGCAGCGGCTTGGCTCTGCCTCTGGCATTGCTGACGTCCATGAGCGACGGTAACCACTCACCATCAGGTGGGCTGTATGCTCGTCTACATATAGGGCAATAAAAAAAAAATTATTTTTTGAAAGCCTTATGTAATTGTATGTTATGTAAAGAATTACCTCGTATTTAATTGCGAATTAAGATTTATAGTGTCGTGGCTTAAAGGATAAGACATTTGGTGTATTCGTATCGAGCGATGCGGCTGTGCCGGTGTTCAAATACCGCAGCGAGGTACCAAATTTTCTAATGAATCGTACTTACCATATCTTCACGACTTCGACGATGAAGGAATAACAGAGTGTAATAAAACTCAAACCCACAAGAATCGACACTTAGACCTCATGTCGTAAGGTGGGTGATGACGTTAACGTTGCTAATATCAACGGGATTCGGTACCCAATAAGATTGAGGGGCCGAGAGCTCGGTTCACCCATAGAAGTTCACCCATAGAAGAAATCAAAACACTGCTTTAATTTTTTATCCACCTAGGAATCCCGATCCTCGACTACTGTTGTGGCTCTCGAAAATTTAACGCGCGAATCTGCAGGACTGTACGCCTGTGAGGTTTCAGGAGAAGCTCCTAGTTTTATGACGGCTCGTAGTGAGAAATATATTACAGTTCACTGTGAGTATAAATACTAATACATTAGGGTATAAAATTGATCTTATGGAGCGTCGCTTATGTTACTGAAATTTATGCTATATTGGTCTAAAAGTAACTTAAAAAACCTTAAAAAATCTTATATAAGTAGCGTCACATAGTGCACAAACTTTTTCTTTAATATCGATTCACTGAATGTCAAATTGAAATCGATAAAAAAATTGCTTAAACCACAAAATAAATTTTACAGAAAATGCTTTATTTTTATTGCATAGATGGGTGGACGAGCTCACAGTCCACCTGGTGGTAAGTGATTATCGGAGGCCATAGACATCTACAACGTAAATTCCGCCACCCATCTTGAGATACGAGTTTTAAGGTCTCAGGATACTTACAACGGCTGCTCCACCCTTCAAACCGAAACACATAACTGCTTCACGGCAGAAATAGGCAGGGTGGTGGTATCTACCCGCGCGGACTCACAAGAGGTCCTACCACCAGTAATTACGCAAATTATGATTTTGCGAGCTTGATTTTTATTACTCGATGTTAGCTTAATACTGATTAGATTTTTTCATTTCAGTAATACCCGATACAGGACCAAAGCTAACGGGCTTAAAAGACAAATATTTTCTCGATGATCTGGTAGTATCGAACTGCACTACAGCCCCCTCAACACCGGAAGCCCATTTGAAGTGGTTAATCAATGATAGGCCGGTTCTAAAGAGGTTCCTTCGCGGACCCTGGTACAGAGTTTCAGCGGACCGCCCCGATGCCATAGAAACTACATTGCAATTAAGATTCACAGTGACACCGTCAGATTTTGTCGATGGCGCCATGAAATTAACTGTACGTTTTATTCCCTACTAGCTGACCCGGCAGACTTCGTAGTAAGCCTTTGTATAAAATAAACTTAAAACAAACAAAAGGAATCTGTCCGACGGGGGACACATCAGAGGAAAAACAAAATTGTTTTTTTATTTTATTTAATTCCGACCATTTTCATATTTATCTACCTTTTAAACCTTCTCAGGACTTCTACAAATAATTCAAGATCAAAATTAGCCAAATCGGTCCAGCCGTTCTAGAGTTTTAGCGAGACTAACGAACAGCAATTCATTTTTATATATATAGGTTATTTAAAGCAAACAAATTATTATCTGGTCACAAAACTTTTAATTCAAAAACGAAATATTATAATGTTCGTAATTTTATTTTGTCCGTAATTTTATGTTATTTGTAATTTCAGTTTGAAACTTTTGGTAGCACATGTTTAAAAATGTTCGTATTTCGTTTCTAACATTTGTTACGTAACCTTTCATGGAATGACGAATTCTTCCGAAATTGAATGCTCGAATAAATATCTCTCTATGATTGTGATTTTAAAGAAATTATTTTCGTTGCCATAACATTTGCTCAGTTGTTCATAAAGGCAATCCAAATTCGATGCTAATAGCTCTGTTTCTATTATTATTTCAGTGTCAATCGACAATAGCACCACTGTATCAGCAAGAAACAACGTCCACTCATTATATAGATTTGCCACTCAGCCTAGAAACACCATCACCGGTTTCCTCTCCAAGTACAGGTAAATCTAAATTGTGTACAAATTTCGACATCATGGGTTTATGACTATTCGCTTGAAAACAATTTTTTGGATCTATCAGCAGAATCTGTCTTGACCTGTTTATTTTTTATAGCGTCTCATTGTCTCCAATTTAAAATTAATGTTGAGTTTGAAAATTTAGATACTCGATCTATTTGATCTAATATTCGGGATGATCAATATTTATTTGATCATAATAATGTTATGATGGAATACGGATAAGTACCGACACAATGTGTATTGAAGTAATTCGTTCTGATTTGAAGAATGAGACAGTTATTAAACGATTGGGATTTCGAAATTGAATGGTGGCATTCCGATAGATGGTGCATAAGTAACCACTTCCAAAGTACCACCAGGTAGACCACAAACTAGTCTCCCGATCAATTTTCAAAGAAAAATGCCACTGATAGGCTTCTGTATTTTCATAATATAGTTATATCTGCTTGTTGACTGTTTTCTGATGTTAATTGCGTTTTGGTGTGCAATAAAGTATGTTGTCTCTCTCTTTCAATATTTAATATTGTGTGAAACGAACATTAGAGCTTAAAAAATACCAAAAATAGTTTTATGTTTCACTTAAAGATAATCATGTTCTTTTCTTTACAGATCACGCCATCAAGACGAATTGGTCTATCTTAACTGTACTATTGTCCGTTTTATTTTTAAGGATATAAATATGGGTCCGTTGAAACACCTTGGACACCGCTTCGTGGAAAATGAATTTAGTCTACATGTATACTGTTACGTCAATTTTACGGAGCTCTAATTACCGTTTTGTCTAGACGTTGCAAATTTACTTTGGAGGACCTTAAGCATGCGTGAATAATTTTGACTTTATGTAATCCGAGAAACAGGACCTAGTGAGAAATGTGTAAAAAATTTAAGATACTCGTATTCCCTGGGGTCCAAGATGCTTTTCGTTGCATTTACGTACTAACTTTATTACTGAATTATAATTTTATGTATTTAATTTATGTAGTTTAATTCTTATTCTTCTTCTTCTTATCTTATATTATCAGCACGTTTACTAATAAATCGGTACTGCAATGAAATTGCGTCAATTTTTAGAAATAATTTAGAAATATATTATAATAGTAATAACTATATTTATTTTAAAGCTTTTATAGAATTACCATGTAAAAAAATACTGTCATCAAGTAAAATTGAATAATAATCACATTTTGAGAATAAAAACTTTATTTATACAGAAAATTGCACAGTCGTTTTTTTAATTATCGAAATCAATAGTGTTTTGCTTCCTTTAATATCCAGAGCCTCTAAGCCCATTAGGTCCACCACTTGGGTAACCATCACTTCCAGAAGTACCACCTGAGTTTCGAGAGCTTCCTCTTCCGCTGGCATTAGAAAAGTTACCTGGGTCAGCGGCAGACCCTCGACCATTTCCTCGTGGTCCGCCACTTGGATAGCCCTGGCTTCCTCCATTAAGTCTATTTGCGCCGTTATTACCCGATGAAAAACCTTGATTCCCGTTTTGTCCGGAACCTCCATTTGGGTATCCTTGATTTTGGCCATTCTGTCCACCACTGGGATATCCATTACCGGCTTGAGCATTAGAGCCTCGGAATTGACCAAATGTCTGTTCTCCTGATCCTCCAAAACTATCAACGTTGTTGCTCTGAAAACCTCCTTCATTGGGACCATTTTCAGTGTATCCTTGACTCAATCTTTGCGATTCCCCGAAACCTGTAGAGTAATAAGGGCTTGATTAATTTGATAAGTATTATATTGAACTACTACAATTCCGCATAGCAGCATTTAATACCAGTTGGTCTCTGAATCGGTCATTCCAAATCTCCACCAAAAAATATGTTACTCAAAATTTATAAAATAAGATTACAATGATAATAAAGGGCGCTGAATGAAAAAAACTATTTCAATTTATTTTCTTCGTTAGTCTCCGTGATTCAATGCTGTTCGGATCTACTGAATAAGTTTTATTATTATTATTTGGAATCTAGATTTCCTTATCTCTACACTTGTATGTTTTTGATACCCACTTCATAGGAAGAATCCTTAAATTAACACCTTCAGAGTGAAACATTCGCTTCAATTAATAGAAAAAAGAAAGAAGAAATAAGCTTTCAAGTTCAATCAAACTGTTAAACGAAAAAAAGTACACATACCACCCGATCCAGATCCTTGCCTTGACCCCCCATTTCCAGTACCTAATAAAGACGAAAAGATAAAAGGCCTTATTAATTTGCTGAGTTTTTTATCTCTTTGGACCGTACTTGTTTCTGATATTTACAAAATAAAATAAAAAGTAAACAAGGGAAGCTGACATAAAGCGATCCAAATATTTCTTATAAACGCTTACAAATAAAGCTAAAAGAGTTACCAGAGATATCTAAACCTATTGACGAATCCATAAGTGTTCGAATGGAAAAAAAACAATATCTGAGATAAACCATACTTGTTATGAAGCTACTACTGTGACTTCCTCATCATTTGTCCGATATATTAATTACCATAACTAGTACCTTTCTGCTGCAACCTTCGCTACGATTCCCTAAGACCACCACTCGGATAGATGATACTATCCTGCCTAACTCTAACGCAAAATAATCACACGGTACAAATTCGACAGAACCACAGATTCTTTACTGCAATGCAAGAATGAAGAATGAATGAAATGCAGCTGAGACTTTGGTATAATGCACCAAGATCAATGGTGGTAGTAGGTAAGAGTATCAGTAAGCACTAAGCATGAGATAGATAAGTCTAAATATTCGTCTGCTTATCGAAGCCATTTAAAAACAGTTTCGCAATAGTACCATACACAATATACACAATTCTACGAAATAATAATTATAAAATAGTGTACCCTAAACATACACATACTACTATTTCACAGCTGTGATCAACTCTTGCGATAAAAATAGACAAAGTTCATTTAAATGAACCAACACCCTGGAAGCGTTGAATAATTTTAATGGACTTCAGATATAAAGAGAAAACTCAGCATTAAGGCTGAGCAAAAAATAAACAAACCCTCATATCGAATCTGAGGCTTGTATCCTTCCAGGCCAGCCTCGTACTCAACAACCTGCTTCCTGCCATCTGGCAACACTACGTTATACTCCCCAGTGGCGAGATCGCCATCTCGCTGTTCTGAATGACCAAATTTAGTACCTGTCTGTTCATCGTCCACGTCATAACTAAACTGGTATTTTGCTGGTTCCTGAAATTTTCAAGTATGATTCATCATTAAATTGAAAATACTCTTAATACTGATTTTATTCAAAATAGTTTGGTTCTATGTCATTTGGTTTCATCTTTACTTAAATATTGATAAAGGGTTTAAGAAAATCAAAGATCTAAAACTCTTACATTATTGTCATCTCCTCCAAAACCTCCATTTCCTCCTCCAAAACCTGAACCACTGCCGCCGCCATTACCATGACTAGCACCGTTACCTCCGAATCCAGGCGTTCCATACGAAGAGGATGGTGTTCCACTAAAACTACTCTGAGAACCATCGGTCAAACGAGCTCCACCGGCATGACTACCGAAGTTTCCATTAGAATTTGAATCCGAATTGGAAGACCGAAATCCAGCAGTAGAAGGATTATAAGAACTACCAGGCTTCTGATCAAAACTCTGATTATCTGGTCCAAAGCTACCGCCATTAGAAGATCCGCCATTTCCAAAAGATTGTCTGCCCTGAGAATTGCTTGTCGGATGACTATTACTACTGGCACCAGGTTGGGAATGTCCACCGGTCAATCCCGAAGAGAATCTTCCATTTTGATTTGGAGTTCCATATTGTGAGTCTGGCTTTGCTTGTCCGGAACCCTGGCGTAGTTGTTGGCCTTGAGAAGATGACCCCGAACCAAAGCCTCCGGAAGAAGGTGGGCCATATTGTGTGTCTACACTGGATTGACCAGAACGACTAGGAGGCAGATAAGAGCTCTGGGGTTGGTTACTGGGACTAAATTGAGCTCCTGAACCTTGTTGATTATGTCCAGGAGCACCTCCTGAACCGGGAGGACCATACTGAGATGAAGGCCTTCCGTTTGCACTATTTGAAGGAGGTAGGTAACTGTTTACTGGTGGTTCACAACGGATTGCTGACCAAGCCAATATACTAATAAAGAAAGTTGACTGCAACATTAAACGTAAACATTATTAAAATTTAATAAACTATAAATTATCAATTCTTAACTAAAGTGTCAAAACAATTTTCACTCACTAAAATCATGTTTGAAGAGATCTCATGAAACTCAATATGGTATTTAACAAAATAAATCCTTGTGTGGATGTTTGTCACTGAACTTTGAGTTTGGAATACATTAAGGTTCACTAGTCCGTGCTTATATAGTCGGGATGGAACGGGTGAGCGTGATATCAATGGTAATGTAACACGCATGTCGTCGTGGCTTGGTCGAGTATCGTGCATCTACAAAGAAGCTCTCAAAAACAATTGCAAACGAAATTCAATTTTAATGAGCTATATTTTAATACCTATTTTTGCTAGCATCCTGCTCATTTATTGAAATATTCGAATATAAACAAAGCGCCATTGTGTGAGAAAATATTTCGGGCTTATGAAAACTACAGATATTGAAGTACACAGATTCGCGAAACTAAATAAAAAAAAAATCTTAAAAATCTTCTAAATCTGTCTTTACCTTCCTGGGGGACCGGCTCCTTGAGCTATATAATGGCTGCTTGGAGTCGGGACGGTTTCCGTCGCTCTGGCGGACGGGTAGACTTGTGTTGTTGAGGAAGGAGGGGCGCCCGGTGGATACAGCCGCCGGGTATCGTCCTATCGTGCTGCTGGACGAGGCGGGAAAATTGCTGGAACGTATTCTGGCTGCCCGCATCGTTCGGCACCTGGTCNTCCTGTGGAAAAAAAAAAAAAAAAAAAAAAAATCTGTCTTTACCTTAACAAGTGCACCTTTCAAATATGTAACATAAATTTTTAACATAATCTTTAATTTAAAATTACATTGAAATAGTTACCAACATTTTCATTTAATTCACCTATTGTTGTTGTATTAAAGATAATACAACCATTAAAAAAAATTTGTATATCAAGAGATATACAAAATAAAATTAAAAGTTAATTCGAAGAGATAGTTCGTTAGTTTTTCTGTTTTTAGTTTCCAAAAGTGTTTTTTTTTATTGCTTACATGGGTACACGAGCTCACAGCCCACCTGCTGTTAAGTGGTTACTGGAGCCCATAGACATCTACAACGTATATGCGCCACCCACCTTGAGATACAAGTTCTAAGGTCTCAGTATAGTTACAACGCAACGGCTGCGCCACCCTTCAAACCGAAACGCATTACTGCTTCGCAGCAGAAATAGGCAGGGCGGTGGTACCTATCCGCGCGGACTCACAAGTGGTCCTACCACCAGTAAATATTTGATATTATTTGCTAGTACCTCTAATTTCAAATTATGTTCACTCAAAAACTGCAAACTTTAATATATTTCTCGAAGGCAATCAGTGTAGTACTGCTATCACCATATATCAGGTATTTTATACAGATTTATTGAGAGCACATTTACGGATGTACACAATACAATATTGGTTCACGACCTGAGATTTATCTACGAACATATTTGGTGTCAAGAAAACAATATTCGCACGTAAGACAAAAAAGTTTAAGTTCGTTTACTTCAAACAAAAAAAAAATAGTATCCGAATTCGCATCTGATTGTGTATTTTTTTTAAGCAAAAACGTAATGTCTTTACTATGAAGTTAATAATACAGATTTCGAAAGATCGAGAGCTTAATGTTTTAAGTGAGATTAAGAGAGAGAGAGAGAGTATTCTTTATTGTACACCAAAAAACAAATAAACAGTGCGATACATTAAACACAAAAAGTACAATTGGCGGTCTTATCGCTAAGAGCGATCTCCTCCAGACAACTATCAGGTGGACAAGAATCATTTGGAAACGAACTACGCGCGGTGTACCAATCCAGTGAAATATATATGCATATATGTACACACACATACATATATATATCCGTAAATATAGATACAATTAATACACAATGTATTATAATATAATAATAATTATTAAAAAAATGTAACATTAATTCTTCGGCTTCCCTCGAACGAAGTCGAGAGCTTTCACTAGTCAATGTATAGGGCTTTATAGTCAACATATAAATCAGAACGTCTACATTTTGTAAATCGTACGAATCCGTGATGAAGTAATCGGTGCCTTCCCGCCAGTTAACGCGAGTCGTGCCGACGTGTGATACCATCACGCAACAGCGGCACAATCACACAGCTCTAACGAAGACGCTTTTAATGATCCGGGTCATAATCTATATACATAAACAGGGAAAGACAAAAACAGTTATATAACATATTTTTCTTTGTCGTCAACAAAAGAAGATTGTTATTTTTTATTTACTGTCTATTGATAAGCTTTGGTGTAAGCACTTTATTTAAACTTTCTCGTCCTCATTAGGGTAAACAAGTTAAGTACCACGGTAAGCTTTGTTTGTTAACTTAGTTTTTTTTGTATCCATTGATGAGTTTTAATATTTGTTTAATAAAAAAAAATCAGCACTGTTCGTTTTCTTAGATAAAGTATTATTTTTAATACACAAAATTAAAAAAAAACTTTAAATAAAGATAACGCATTTTAGGATAACAAATGAAGAAAAATTGAGTTTCATATTACGTTATATTCAGGAGTCTACATAATTTATTTACAAGTCTAAATTGATCCAGGAATATTGGAACCATGCATATGAATGAAGCGACGGAGAATCAGTAATAACAATATAGTGACATGCAATTTTCGCACGTCATCATTATTACTCATGCACTTGCTATTCATGCAAGAATTTAAAATAGGACACTCATTTTGTTCGCTCCCTTAGTAATTACAAACCAAAACCAATGACTAATCTTCTAATATTTTGCACACAAATCTTGTGTAGATTGTCCACAAGGTGCTCTAGTTAGAATATTTCGAAATACTCTTCACAATAACTAGCTTGCCATAAATACTGAGACAAAGGAAAAAAAAATATATTGCAAATAACATTTATTACTTTTACAGTGTGTTAGTTTAATACATAAATATAAAACAATTTAAAGTATAAACAGCTTATTCGAAGTGGTCTCCATTGGCTGCAATACAGTCCTTTAAACGTTGAGGCCAGTTATCAATAGAAGCACGCACTCTTTTCATGGGAAATTTTTTCACTGCCAATCGTACGGATTGTTTTAGGGACTCCAAATTATCATGGCGTTTAGAGCAAGCCGTACTCTCTAAAACTGACCATAAATCATAATCCAGCGGATTAAGATCTAGACGACGGCCAGTCTTCAACTCTGATGAAGTCCGAAACGTTCGTTTCCAACCAACACTGCGTAGACCGAGCTTTATGACCTGGCGCCGAGTCTTGCTGGAAGAAACATTCTTGATTATTGAACATGGTGTTGTTAAGGGGCTTCACTACCTTCTCAAGAATGGTATCTTGATACACTAGTGCCGATGTTTTGATACCTTTTTCACAAAAGTATGGCTCAGTCACTCCTTCATAGCTAATACCCCACCAAACCATCACTGAAGTCGGATAGTGCCCACGTTGCACTCTGTCGACTAATTGGGAAGCTTCCTTAAAGCTTTGAGCATAAATACGGTCATTTTGTTTGTTGAAATGTTGCTCAATTGTAAAAAAATTCTCATCCGTAAACAAAATTTTTCTATGACCTCCCTTTGCGTACCGCTTCAGTAGTTGTTTCGATTTTACCACCCTATTCTCTTTTAAATTATCAGTTATGAAATGACCAGTACGTCTCTAATAGGCTGCAAGTCCTAAGTTATCTTTTAAAATATGCGACATGGTTCTAGGTGCTATCTTCATCTCCCGAGATAAAATCTTTTGCTTTCGGACAGGATTTCTTCGAATTCTTTCCCTTACTGCTTTGACCACCTTTTTCGTACGAACACTACGTGGACGGCCAGGTCTTTTTCTGTCACGAACAGAGGAGGTCTCATTGCACCTATTAATAGCCCGGTACACAAACATTTTACGAATACCAAGCGTATGGAGAGTTTTAAAAATTGCATTTGGCTCCATACCTACTTTGTGTAATGCAATCACAGCGATTCGGTTCCTTTATCACCCCACTCCATTTTAATATCGCAAAATATTGTACAATGTATTGGCGCCAAAATGAGAAAACTCAATGAGCAATCATATAAAAATGACAGATTCCAAATTCAAATGTAATATTTTGTTTATTTTGAATTGTAACAGTATTTATGGCCAGACTAAGTATTCCCGCCGACAGGTCAGATTGCGCATAGAATTTATAACAACATTAAGTCTGAGGGTATTTGGAAAAAATATAGTAAAGAGCCGAAAATAAGTCTCTAGTAATGAACGTCGTTTGAAGTCGTCGTGGCCTAAAGGATAAGACGTCCGGTGCATATGTAGCGATGCATCGGTGTTCGAATTCCGCAGGCGGGTACCATTTTTTCTAATGAAATACGACGTACTTAACAAATGTTCGCGATTGACCTCCACGGTGAAGGAATAACATCGTGTAATATAAATCAAACCCGCAAAATTATAATTTGCGTAATTACTGGTGGTAGGACCTCTTGTAAGTCCGCGCGAGTAGGTACCAACCACCACCCTGCCTATTTCTGCCGTGACGCAGTAATACGTTTCGATTTAAAGGGTGGGGCAGCCGTTGTAGCTGTACTTGAGACCTTAGAACTTATATCTCAAGGTGGGTGGCGCATTTACGTTGTAAGTGTCTATGGGTGGATGAGCTCACAGCCCACCTGGTATTAAGTGGTTATCAGAGCCCATAGAAATTATTAATATTAAAACTTTAATAAACGTTTGTCTGAACATTGAGTAGCTTTGATCAAACGATTTCTCAGTGAAACTCAAATACCTTATACTATGTGCATACGTCTGCACGTCATATCGTTTGATTGGCTTCCTAATGAAAACAGGACTGTGGTTTTGGTTCGTTCCATCCCTTTGACTGATCAGACTGGAACAACTGTTTGATATTGCACTGCCAATTCTCTCTCCAAAGACGAGTATTGCGCTAATACTGAACAACAGTTTTGGTTTACTTAAAATTGCTTTATTTTTCGCACATGTGCGATATATATAATACGCACTCACTAATCTGAATTACTGTTTTCATTGATAAAATTGCAGTTTTGTATGAGAGAAAATTTTCATGTATTTTTTTTTAATTTCCATTGCTCACAGTATTCAACCTTTGTATTTTATTTTTATCTTTGTATTTATATTTTTCAGCGCAGTGACTATTTGTCGAAGATTTTCTTGAAGAAGTCAGCTAGATGGGATAGCTCTTCAATCATCAAATCATTCTTCGTCCGAGTATTGTTTTTTTCCGGGAAAACAGCTGAATAAATTAAAAAAGAAAAAATGTGAGCAGTTCATACGCAATAAAACTGTAATCTTTAAAAGTAAAGTATCTCGTTTTCTCATCGGTTATATGCTACAGATATATGTTTAATTGTCTCTTTTTTTGTGTCGCTTTTCAGCTGTCATCGGATTTCTAGTCATAACGGCGCAAAATTACTGGTGGTAGGACGTATTGTGAGTCCCCACGAGTAGCTACTACCACCCTGACTATTTCTGCCGTGAAACAGTAATGCGTTTCGGTTTTAAGGGTGGGGCAGCCGTTGTACTGTAAAAACTGACACCTCAGAACTCATATCTCAAGGTAGGTGTCGGCATTTACTTTGTAGATGTCTATGGTCTCCGGTAACCACCGGTAAAAATCAGGTGGGTCGTAAGCTCGTCCATTCAACAAAGCAATAAAAAAAAATTGTTTTTTTAAGTTTATGCTCACTATAAATATGTTATTTATTAAAATAAATTGATTAATAAAAAAAGTTTCGTATTTTTTGTGGTTTTTATTTATTTAGTTTCATATAAAATAAATAGACGTTTTACAACAATTAAAATAAAATACTTATCGCAGTAGTGAAATTTAATATTTAAATTAAAGTAATTTCTGTTTTGTGTTCACTTTCACAAAGTTCACTGTTACAATCATTAAAACTTATAAATTTTGAAGAGCTACAAAGTTATATGGCCTCACACATAAATAATGGATAAATTTCGAATTTCAGAATACGATTTATATAATTACAATGTTAATTTTTCAACTAATAAACATATAAAAATAAATTTTACAGAGAAAACATTCATTCAGCATGGTATAAAATTATAACGTTTAATTTCTTAGAAATATGTAAGAAAATATATTGGTGGTCGTTAATAGTGCATTCATAGACTTGTTTGTGATTGTTCATGGTAGAACAAAAAATAATTTATCAGATCGAATCTATTTTTATAATATAAATCGATTTTTTTAACAAATAAGCTATAGTTTCAACACAGTGTGACCGGTTATCTTGAATAGTAATAAATATTTAACACAACAGGGCAATAAAGGGTATGTGGCATTACATAGACTAAATTATTCGAGATAGATGATAAGAAAAAATATAACAGTAGAAGAGTATCTGTATATTATATGATCTACTTATTTTTTCAATGATTATATTAAAAAATTCTCAATTTAATCAATAATTTCTTATTTTAATCAGATTACACGACGTTTACGTCTTCGATAATGGTATTAGCTAAATATTAGCTAAATATAATTAACCAAACGTGAAACGTAAAATTAATTTAATTTAATATTATTTAACGTTATTAATCAATCACTTCAGTAAACATTCATAAATATATAATATCATCACACAACAACCTTATTTTATTTAATACTGCTTCAAATATACAAAAATAACAAATCAACAATATTAACGTTAATTCACTAACACAATTAATCTTTTAAATTCTGCTATATTATAATAATATATAATATATTGTACATAAGTAGTACTACACGTCATACGTCACAGCTAATGTTCTAAATTCGAATCATCTGCCATTTTCTCGGATTACTACTACTACTACTACTACTACTACTACTACTACTACTACAGTTGATATTTAATCTTTACTGTTTCCTTCTATGAGAACCATCACGCCAAACTATAACAATCTACATATATGTACATGCAAATATGCACCGCTTAAAGCTCATAAAACTCACCTCACTCATTCACTCGTGATGCTGTAAGGATTACGTACAAATTGACTACGAGATAAACTGACTAAAAAGGGGTACGCATACAATTTCAAAGTTTTATTTTCAATTGTGATTTTTTTGTCAACGGTACCTACATAAAACATAGATATAATTTAAATTTACTTACTCCGAACATCGGACCTTTATGAAGTCAATAAGAAAATAGTAACGGAGCTATTACTTTTTTTTTAAATAGACTATTATTCGGTTCTATTTTTTTAAATCGCAGAGGTTAAGAACCAACACTGCCTTTTATATTTGTTTTCGGAAGCAGTTCCAGTGCTCCCTGAATAGCAAAATATATGACCGCTTAGATACAGAGCGCACTAAGAAACCTAGACACCCATATTATTTACACTCGAAAAATGATACCATATACGGTATAAGGCAGACGGATTTAAAAAAAAAAACTAATGCTACGAGATGTGTGTAATTTAACTTCTTCAAAGATACGACCGGATTTTATACTAGTCAAATCATAAAACGTATATAGGAAATTCTCAAAAATAATACTGTTAAATTTAAAACACAGTTGCGACAGTCTGCATTTGCACTCGCTCTTTGGATTTCTTGCCGCGGAAGTGTTGTTCGATCTCGGCCAACGACTTGCCTTTGGTCTCCGGGACTAGGAACAGAACGAAGAAGAACGCGATGGCGCAGAAACACGAATACATCCAGAACGTTCCGGCTGATGTCAATACCCTCTGAAAGAACACAGTTATTTTCTTAACTCTGATTACATTGCTTTATGCGATTATTATATTTATTTATTAAATCGTATCAATAAAACGAAATACCATATTTTTTCTTCGCTTCATTAAAATGGATCAAGAATTTACGAAAATTAATTTATAGCAATTTTACAAAATCATTTTAATGTGTACTTTCCAATCTGTCTGTTCAAAATTCTCCCGTTTTAAAACATACTATTATGTTATTATACTTTCAACTTAAAATTGTGCCACACTGTTATGTTATTATATAATACTTTCAACTTGAAATTGTATCAGTATAATTATTACAAATCGATTTACTCTTTTTAATTCGTCATATTGATACAGAAAAACTTAAGAAAGAAATTTGAGTCTTCCTTAAGATAAATAAAATGCCAGCTGCATTTGAAAAAAAAATGTTTCATCTTAGCAAAGGTAAACTCAGCCGATTTTTTTTTCTTTTTTTTTACCCTTGTAGGCAGACGAGCCCTGATGGTGAGTGGTTACCGTCGCCCATGGACTTCAGCAATGCCAGAGACAGAGCCAAGCCGCTGCCTACCGCTGTCCGGTATCTATCCTATACACAATAACATTGTCAACTGTTAAGATAGAACTCACTTCAAGAGCATGATAAGACTTGATGACGGTGAACATGGACAGGAGATTGACGGCGCTGGCCATGGCCGAGAGCTGGGACCTGTGGTGCGCCGGGAACAACTCTCCGAGCAACAGGAACGGGAGACCACCAAATCCTAACGAGAACCCGACCATAAACACCACCAGACTTATTACGGGTAGGTATCTGAAAGTAAAAAATATTGAACATTTAAATATTTTAATTACTTTTTTACAATAATATTTAATACAGTTTTAATTAATAATATATATGATGATCACTAAATAACCTAGCCGTCCATGCGTATTTGGAATAGTCTCATAGGCTACCAATGATTACGTAGGGAGGGAAACCTGACCAAAATGACCAGTAGGTTTAAATGATAGTTTTAATTCTACTTGTAAATAGTTATAACATTACAATGACACACTTACCCCAAGAATGAAGAATTTTCGAACTCAAAATAGAATGCTGCTCCCATAGAGCCCATGGACATCGACATGATTGCCGCAGAGACGAGCAGCAAAGGCCTTCTGCCCGCACGGTCGACTAATAGCGTGCTTACACCGTTACACACCAACTGAACCAAGCCAATGATAATCGTCGCTGTCATTGCATCTAATTTGCTACCTGGGAACAGAGAAGCTCTTTGAGGATAATCATAAAAAAACAAATACTTTTCTCTGCCTAGACGTACTTTATGAGAATACCTATGTACATATGGAAATGCAAAATGTGGGTAGTGAAGAAAATTATCGAAATTACACAAATCGAAAACGATATCTTAAAAAATAATATCCAAATATGAATCATTCCGATCAGCAGTCAGATTATTCAAAATGTTCAGGGACAAAAATGTTTAACGAAATTCATTGATCAAGTAATATTGTTTTAAGATTTAAACGAACTGTTTTTTTATTCATTTGTAAAACCTAAATTAACTGGACTATATCTATTACCATGTCTCACTAAAATTATATCAGGCGCGCTTACATTGATATGCGATTTTAAACTTTAAAATAGAGACGGTAAGCGAATACAAGAGTTGTTTGAAATAGCGAGCTATTTTTATGTTAGACTTTCAATTGATATCCGATTTTAGTCACATCAGGGTATTCTACTTATACCTTCTTAATTAACAATATTTCCTATCTCTATTAAATTATACTGGTTTCCCATCTCTAATACATACTGGTACGGCGAATTGTAAGCTTATATGAATTTATCATCCTACTATATAGTTGTATCCGTCCGCTTCGCCGGGCATTTAAAATTAGCATTATTATTTCTCACCCCCACGAAGAGAAAGAACGGCCCCGCAACTGGTGTAGGGAGTCCAAAACTCATATAAATATCAGCCTATCCATTAAGCGGATGCATGATTCAGTAGTTATAACGAAACATCCGTAAAAACCACTGTAGATTTATATATTACTATAGATTTATTATTGTCTGAAGAGCATTTTTACGTTCCGATCTGAAGAGCGAGTCGGCCCTATTGCAATGCTGTAGATAAATCCAGCTCACATCTCAGGATAGCGCATAGTATTTTTTTTATTGCTTAGATATGTGGACGAGGACTCCTTGGTAACCACTTAACACCCAATATGAAGCCCACCTGGTTTTAAGTGGTTCCTGGAGCCCATAGACATCTACAACGGAAATGCCGCCACCCACCTTGAGATATAAGTTCTAAGCTCTCAGTATAGTTACAACGGCTGCCTCACCGTTCAAATCGAAACGCATTACTGCTTCACGGAAGAACGATGTTATTCCTTCACCGTAGAAGTCAATCGTAAAGATTTCTTAAGTACGTATTTCATTGGAAACATTGGTAGGCGGAATAATCAGATAGTTTATTTTTATTAGTGCAATTTTACTCACCAGCACTTTCGAAGATTTCCACAGTAAAGAAAATGACAGCATCGATACCACTGAATTGTTGGAAGAAGAGCAGTGCAAATCCAATGATGAGTGGTTTAATCACCACTGAAGAGAAGAACACTTTGCGAGTGAACAGACTTGGCTTTTCATTTAGATCTTCAGATTTTCTGGTAATTAAAGCAAAATTCCGCTTAGATAAATAATTTATAAGCACACTGATTGACTCACGATATTTTATTTGGCTGATAGACGAATTAAATATATTTTATTATTTATTCGTATTGAAGCGAGCCGTATTATATTTTATCATTATCTAAATTTTATTTCACCTCTCATCTTCATCATCTATCTTTTTAATCAGCCTTCTCCTGGCCCCTAATTTGATTTCTGGTAAGAGAAAGCTGTATGATGAGTTCATCGTGCAACTTTATTCTGTCGTAAAGCGACCATGCATAGCAGCCAGAATAACTCAATAATACCAAAAATACTTGTTATGGTTAAAATAACTGTAATCTCTATGCAATCCGGTTATCGACGTAATTTCGTGACAGTGTTTTGTGGTGTTTTTTTTTTTGAATGAAGGATTACTGGTAGCCCGGACACATTTGCAGTTTCAACGGGACAGGTGGGCTCAGCCAGGACGGGATAGGATTTGTTAGCAGCTGCCCGAACGCCTCTAAGGAAGACCTACAACTCGAGGACTACTGCTTTGCTTATTAAGTGTGGTGGTACTCTGGTACACTGGAGACACCATGAGCCGTAATCTAAAGTAATAAAAAACTTACTCGGGTGTATCATCTTCAACAGCTGCGGTAGCGCGAGCAGAAAGATGCAGCCACTTGATAGCGGGAGCGGGATCTTGGCCTTGCGCCTCCAGCCATACCGGAGATTCCGGTAGCGAAAATAATGCCAGGAAAAGGGCAACTGAAAGGATCAACAAATATTTATTATTAAAATATGAAGTGGTTACGGTATTTCTACGAAAACAAATGACAACCAAATTAGTACTTTCCGCTAAGGACGTCGATTGATAAGTCCATATTTGGAAGAATGGTGCGCGGAAAAAATGTCCTCTCTTAAAACGCTCATTTATTCTAGTAGATGGTAAAATAGAAAAAAAGAAGACTGATCAACTCTAACACTTCTTCCCTAATTTTCTTATATTTTCAATAAAAGTTTAGAGACTGAAATCTAAATAAATTAAGCAAGAAAATGCTTCTTAAGGCGTATAATTGAGAAATAAAATGCAATTAAGTTTTTAACATTTTAAGAAGGATTAAGATCTTTTAATATAATTTCTTGACTCACGCTACGCGCACTTGTTAACTTACGATAATATGTAAAGTCACGTTACTTAATTTGTAAATTAAAAAGGACTTTTGAACCAAAATTAAAATATCTTACCACAAAAGAACGCTGAGAAGAAAGCTAGATATCTCCAATAAAGCCAGTTTCCGGCAACGTAGGATAGCAAAATGCCCAAAGACATGGATAGGGTCGGTAGAGAACCTAATCGGCCACGGATCTCAGGGTCACAGCATTCGCTCACCTGAAAAAAAAAACCGTCAGTCAGAAATATACTCGTGGTCCTCCTCACCATTCCCAACGGAATATTCCGTAAATCCAAAACCATATCTATACTAATATCTAAATATATAGTGATTTTTACGGATGTTCCGTTATAACTACTGAACCATGCATCCGACTGACTTGAAACTTGGTATCCATTTAGAAAATACATGTACTTAATGGATAGGCTAATATAATCAGTGTGGGACTCCCTACACCAGTGTTGCGGGGGCGTTAATGATGAGAATCTTTGTAGGGGTGAGAAATAATAATGTTAATTTGAAATGCCCAGCGAAACGGATGGGTACAGCTAGTATGGATACAAAACATGTTTATGTAACTATACTGACTCCTTAGAACTTATATCTCAAGATGGGTGGCGCATTTACGTTGTAGATGTCTATGGGCTTCAGTAACCACTTAATACCAGGTGGGCTGTGAGCTCGTCCACCCATCTAAGCAATAAAAAAATAAATATAAAAAATCAACAAAATTTATTACTTACATAAACTTGAGCCGGAGCAAGAGCGAAGCCGACGCATAAACCGGAGATCATTCTTCCCAGCAGTATCAAGGGGAAGTATTTGGCCAGACCGAGAATTATCCAGCCCGCAACCCACAAAGGCGCAGTGAGTTGAAGAGTCCGCCGACGACCGAGCCTCTGCATTAAGACTCCTGATAACAAGCTCCCAACAAACGCTCCTAGTGGAGGAATCGCACCTGAAAACAACAATTGCCTGATAAATATACATAATATTGATTAAAAACCATTATAAACTTATTAAACTTATAAAATTATTTACTGGTGGTAGGATCTCTTGTGAGTCCGCGCGGGTGGGTACCACCACCCTGCCTATTTCTACCGTGAAGCAGTGATGCGTTTCGGTTTGAAGGGTGGGGCAGCCGTTGTAACTATATTTGAGACCTTAGGACTTGTCTCGGGGTGGGTGGCGTATTTACGTTGTGGATGTCTATGGGCTCCAGTAACCACTTAACACCAGGTGGGCTGTGAACTCGTCCACCCATCTAAGAGCAATAAAAAATAAATAAATAAAAACTGTTACTTTAATCAAACGACATTATTTCACTCAATAACTCATTCGGTATTTGAAATCCGAAACAAACGGGTATCGAGATGAACAGTAAACGATGTTTTCAAAACATTAAGTCAGCAATGATCGCGTGTATTTTATTATAGGCGATATATTAATTTAATCAATAGCTCTATTCAATAAAGTTACAAATGTTGAATTAATTTCGACATACCTATCTATGACCAAACAAAAAATGCAATCATAGGTATGTAATTAGAAAATGAATTTCGCTACATTTCTGAAAGCAATAATAATACACACAGAAAAACATATGGAACGAAAGCCAACCGTTAAATTATCGCAAATAATTCGATGAACATGAACTTAAATTTGAACAGCAACTCTAAAATTACGGACTTGTTTGTACACCGTGCTTTCATGGATCGTTCACATTTCGTGGTAACTCAACTGGACAGTAGCCTCTAATAAATAATTATTAAAAAATATGGTGTCGTTGACACTGAACATGCTAACGATTGAAAAAACACGAGAAATAAGTACAAGCATCGCTAATTCGTTTTTCGCCATCATTAGCATGTACACAAAGTTTTCTTTTGAAGCAAAACACATATTGTTTTTGACGAAAACATCTAAATAATATGCCAGAAAAGGTGCTTATTCGTTCTTTTTGTACCTAGAACTGTTCAAATTTTACCGTATTTATGAATGTTCAACTAATCAATAGTCACGTTCACTGGTGGTAGGACCTCTTTTGAGTCCGCGCGGGCAGGTACCACCACCCTGCCTATTTCAGCCGTGTAGCAGTAATGCGTTTCGGTTTGAAGGGTGAGGCAGCCGTTGTAACTATACTTGAGACCTTAGAACTTATACCTCAAGATGGGTGGCGCATTTACGTCGTAGATGCAGTGGCGTACCTAAGGGGGGGCGGTGGGTGCGGTCCGCACCGGGCGGCACTTACCCTGGGGCGGCATTTTAGCATTTACTTTTAGTTGTATAAAGAAATTTATTCATTTCATATTTATTTCCTTTCTTGAATAATCAATGATTATTACGATTATTATAAGTTTAATATTTGATTTATATAAATTATGATTAACTATATNGAAGAGTAGATATTATATAAATATGTTTACGAGTGCATACAAATAAGTCTAAAAAAATTTACTCTGTGTATTAATTAATATTGATTAAATAACTTAATAATTTATTTATGTGTATTAATTTATAAAACCACTATTTGATTGACTTATAATAGAAAGGGCGGCAGACTGGAGATCGCCCCGGGCGGCAAAAGTTTTAGGTACGCCACTGCGTAGATGTCTATGGACTCCAGTAACCACTTAACACCAGGTGGGCTGTGAGCTCGTCCACACACCCATCTAAGCTATAAAAAAAAAAAGTAATACTCGGGTCATTAACGGCCTAGAATTTCCTAATTTATTTATCACCACAAAAAAGCAGACGGACGCACAGTTTATCTACCGTCAAGGGTTTACCGGAGTCCGTAGATAACAATACCGCCAATTACCGTGAGATTTGAGGTTGAATTTAATAATTGTTGTCTCGCGCTTCGGAGGGAGGGAAAGGGAATGCGCAAATGCTTCACAGTATGAATAGGCTAACTTAAAATATACGTCATTAGCTGCGAATTTTACGACGTCACAGACATTCATACGTATTCTAATCGCTTCGTAGAAATTTACGCAACGAATTTCATTCCTTTCTTGATCCAGTTGATAAGTTTTTGGTCTATGATAAGATATGGCCTACCCGATCACTAATAGCCAAGTCGCTGCCTACAGCTGAATCGTACCTGGAAACCTTGTTTGAAGAAAGACATGTTATAGAGCTCAAAAAATACCGTAGAGGGAAATACATCCTAAAGCCCTATAGTATGTGGTAAAAAGGTCTCTGAAAACGCACAATAAACAAATCAAATTAATTACCGATCCATGATTTCTGCTCGCTACTCTGTATGATGTGTGAGTCCTCGCTTTCTATTGAGGGTATGGCTGATGCAGAGTATCCTCGCACCAGGCCGATTATAAGGAAAGATAGTGACGCACCCAAAGTCAGCCATAGCTGGAACAAAATGTATATTTTGAATGTCACAATTTCAAATTAACGTTTAAAAAATTCACCCTGCGTCTTGTGGCAAAATTTTGTTTTATTCAGGAGGAAATCGTCGGCGCCACCTTGTCACATAGCAACAGGCACCGTGATGCCATGACCACCAAACCTTGATGGGCTGACGGGCTTTCTGAAGCCGCTCAGAAACCGCCTTCAGCATGTACTCCAACATACTCCGCGCTGGTTCATAACCTACATGGGACGGAGAGTGCATCATACGTCACCCAGCCTGTCCCCAAGCCCGCAGGCAAAGCTTAACTGAATTCAAAATAGATCATGATTTACATAAAAAATCAGAATTATTAACTTAGGTTTCAAGTCTTAATTCAGTGCACTTGATTTGCGCGAGGTATACGAATGATCACGCAAATTGACAATTGAACCAAGTTTATTTTATTAAACGGCGGTGGCACTATCATCCCGCTTGGGTATTTACTATCATCCTATTTCTGTCGTGAAGCAGCCATGCGCCCCTATACAGTAAGCTTGAGACATCGACCCCATAGCTTAAGGTCGACGACAACACTCAAGTTTTGGCTCGTTTGACAATCGTTTGAAAAAATAATTAGAATTTTTTTGTGCTATATATACACAATAAGCAGACGCTGCCATTCCTTAACCTTTGCTCTGTTTCGTTAAATATTTACATTGTTTTGAAATTGAAATGAAACGCAAGATCTCGGGCGAATGAAAACAATACTGAATGAATAAATGAAATCAAAACATAGCGCGAACCGAGACTTCGAGGCGAACAAATTTCACAAGCCATAAGACTAGTGTGAAAAAGGTGCAAAAACATCATTCTAGATGTACCAAGGTACGATCTATGGAAATATGGTAAAGTCCCTTCAAATGAACAAGTTTCATAATCAAGAACGGTTTTTACCAACGGAACTCATTCGAACGTTTCTGACTTCATAAGACTGAAAACAGAATAACGCCCGCGTTATTGATCTTCATGGGAAATTGTAGAGAACGACATGATCTAAAATACATGATTGTTTAGAGACCCTAAACCATTCCAGAAGATTGGCTGTACTGAATTTTCGCATGGAAAAAGTGCATTTTTCTGCCGGTACCTAGCCATAATGTTTAAACATTGAATTAAAGACAATGGACATCGCTTTGCGTGAACTCCGTATTTAAAAAAATCTAAATTATAATATTATATTTACTAGCGAAGACTACACTGAAAGATCTTTCATATGATATTATAAAACATATTTCAAAGTATATTAGAAAAAATCTTACTCATTACAAACATTCATAATACTTTTCAAAGAAGTGCAACTGTCATACAATCAAATCCTATTATAATATCAGTTCAAGGACATTTCCTAGGTTCAAATACCAATTTGCTTGATGGCTTATCTAATGACTACGAAAATGATTATCTATTTAACAATCACGAGATCATGCACATAAAAATGAATGCCAATCGTGCGAAATATTCCAATTTTCTCGTAAGTGGTACAGAAATAGCTATGAATTCATATTGTCGAGGACTATTGTTAAAAAGTCAATTTAGTTGTCGTATCCTGTAAGACGGAGCATATGATAGCTGTCTTCCGTTGAGATATCAAGGTGTACACGCTGTGGGCGACAGTCAAATGACACATCAAATTCAATATTTTTAAATCAATTGAATGGAATTCGTAAGCGGTGCCTGCTAATAACAAAGAAACTGATCTAGAAAACTACTAGTTAACAAAGTCTTATCAAAATGTTTTCTTAACTATTCAAATCAATGTCTATTTAAATCAAAAATACAATATTGTTAATATTACTTATGACCGTAATTGCATCTCCAATCAACGCTCATAATATGTATAAATGTGAAACTAAGTGTGTTTGTTCCGCTTCTTACATCTTAACCATTGACATGAAATTTTACAAAAACAATGAACAGAATTGAACAGATTTGCAGTAGGCAGCGGCTTGGATCTGCTCCTAGCATTGCTGAAGTCCATGGGCGACGGTAACCACTCACCATCAGGTGGCCGTACGCTCGTCTGCCTACAAAGGCAATAAAAAAAAAAGTACAGCTAAAATACTTATCCTTATCCTTAAAATATTTATCCTTAGTATTATCTCCAGCGACACTGTATGTAAAAGACAGTCGGTATATAAGACTATGCCTCAAAATTAATTCAAACTAACCGTTAGTGGATTTAAGACGTCTCTCATCGGAGAATATCTGATCTCAGATATTCATGAAGACTCAAATCTAATGTCTTCATGAGTACGCTCATAAATACTCAGAATTAGCGTACCTTTTTTAATATCATAACATTCATAACAGACATTGTTATGTTTTGTGTTATGTTTCGTTATTACATTATTACAGTTTGACAATGATATTCACCATTTTTTTATTCTGATTTCCCTAATCTTACTTGACTTGTGTTTACTTTCCCTGAAAATTGAATGTTTGAATGACATTAGCAAATTTTCATAAGCGAAATCGGTGATCTGCCGTTATAGCGAAAGTACCCAAGTAATTATCCTATAAATGAATTTTGCAACAGATTTGTGTCGATTTAAAAGTCAGACAATACGCTTCCAGGTGTATTATATAGTATGTTAAACATTTATGAATGCATGACTAATCGTTCCGACAACTATTAAAAATAATAATGGATGATTTGTTAAGACTAGAATATGTGCGACGAAGTTTTTTACAATATCTTTTTCAATTGAAAACGTTTTGTATCATGAACAAACAGTATTATACAAAAAATTAAACGTGGCCCGTTTTAGTTTTGCCTCATTGCTTTACATTATCCAGTCGATTAACATATCTTAAACTAATTTTGTATTTATTTATTACTAGCGGAATATATTAAGTCTAGATATAGATTGGGTAGACGGGCTAAAGAACTCTCGGCCAGGCTGGTTTTAAGTGTTTACCGGAACCATCGGCATGACAAAGTGAATTTTAGGTATCCTTACTTGAAATGTGAGGTCTACATATGGCACTATGGAACCTATTATAGATATATCTACTGAGGCTAAATCAACGGCTGCACCTAAACCTTCCAGTACCTGCCCATGCGAGATTTCTTAATACACCATACCATACTATAATATACTATAATATACATACCATACCATAATATATATATTCTAATTCATTCAAGGTTGATTAACTTTCTTTTTTCTAAGCCAAATCAACAATATGAACATATTTTATCTACAAAGAGAGAGAGAAAAACATTGAAAACAGTCCACAGGCAGGTCTAATTTGTACAATAGGTCTTATCGCTAAAGGCGATCTTTTTCAGACAATCGTTTTCGTATAGGGAAATTCTGAAAATTATATCGCAGGTATGTTTGAACGTACCATTTCAACAATTTCAAAGTGATTTATAAAATAACCAAACCTTAAAGGACCTTAAAGAAATATAAATACATATTTAAAATAAATTAATAACTACACTATTTATGAAGACATATTTTCTGAAAATTTTATTAATATGATTTAATATTTTATATTACATACACGAGTGGTCTATAAATAGTATAAAGATAATCGCTTTAAATTTAAGCAAAGTATTTCCTAAAAATTCGCCGTAAACATAACGACTGCAATGTTGTTAGCCTCAATGCTCCATTAAAACAAACTAAGTCAGTGAGAATCATCTGGGCGACCTTTGCAACTTGATCCAATGGCACCGCAAAATAAGTGGGCACTTTGAGAAAAAAATGTAATTACAACGTTTATGGCAAGCCCGCTGTATGCACGGAATACAAACGGTTTTCCTCGATAGGGAATCTCGGATTTCCTGTAACTTTACTAAAACTAGAGGTCCCGCAGTAGTCGAAATTCGACTATAATTAATTGGAATTGTAAGTTTGTACACTATTATGATTGTATTTTATACTACATTATAAAAAATATTAACAAAGACAAACAATATTTAATCTATTCTCAATTTGACAACAGACGTCAAGAACAAAAGTTTGACAATAAATAAATAGTATGCATGCGTGTGTGCGTTAAATACATGGTATGTAGTTGTGTAATGTTTTCTTTATTGATTTAATGTATCTTTTATGCATTATTTAAAAAAAATATTAGCATTGTGCACTTCTTCTCTATATTCTCTATAAGTGTGGAAAGTTTCATACTCCTCCGTCCGCGCAATTTTCGTAAAAAGGGATACAAAGTTTTTGCTTCACGTATTAATATATAGATGTTTCAAGGGATACTAAATGTCGTATATCTCCTATCTAATGTTAATACTTCCTTATTACAGATCTGCATAGAGTCCATTATTGTCAATTCCTTTGAGTAGAGCCTTGATTTTTTTTGTCTGTGGCGTCGATTTGTAAGCAATCGTACTATAGCCCATCTGTCAAGTGGTTACATGGGCCTATAGACCTCTTGTGAGTCCGCGCGGGTAGGTACCACCACCCTGCCTATTTTTGCCGTGAACCAGTAATGCGTTTAATTTTGAAGGGCGGGGCAGCCGTTGTAACTATACTGAGACCTTAGAGCTGATATCTCAAGGTGGGTGGCGCATTTACGTCGTAGATGTCTATGGGCTCCAATAACCACTTAGCACCAGGTGGGCTGTGAGCTCGTCCACCCATCTAAGCAATAAAAATAAAAACATCGTATATAAATGCTACTAGGAATTCCACTAGCTTTGGGATGTGAGGGGAAAATTCATCCGATTGCAATTAACGCGGAGATCTGTTCTCCCCATTACCGAACAGGAGATATTTGGAGTACTGATTTGAAAAAAAATGTCTTAGTAAAATGGAATTTAAAAAAAAATTATTAAGTTTCATGGTTACCTTAGCGCATGAACAGTATAAAAATTCAGTAATGCGACATTCGCAAAACAATTTTACCTTATAAACATTGAAAATTGAATCGTCACGACAGCTGCCATTTTAGATAAGCAAAGATACATAGTACCGCCGGCCTTGTCGTAAGGTTAAACTACAGAAATCTAAACGATATATTATAGCAACATTTATATGGCTCTGTCGAAATTGCCGTAATTTTAGGCCGTACCTTTTGATTATCGTGTATCGTCCGAAAACAATCAAATTAATAAATAGGAAATAATAAGATATTGTTTCTTATTAACGAAATCCGACTTCAATGGTATTATAGCCTAATATAATGTGTTGTAATTGCCAGAAACTTTAACGGAAGTGCCACAACCAACTATGCTAAGTCAGATAAACTACGTCCGCAATTGAAAGCAAAAACAAATTATTTATTTATTAACATTTCGTGTATTTATAAGGTATTCTATATTACTCAACCAAAGGTAGTGCAGAGTAAATAATGTAATGTGCAATTAAATATACCAACAAATATATGTACAAAAAATAAATACATACTATACTAATACTTGTAGAGAAATCTCTGGGCTCACACTGATAGACACCTACTACCTGTCTCTGTTATGAAGCAACCATGGTTTTCGATCCGAAAGCTGGGATATATATAATTTAAATATGAAAATTGAAATTTCGACCTTGTGTCTCATGGTCGGTGTCGGCAATCCCGTTGCGATGTCTATGGACCGCTGGTATCTATTTAAATGTAATAAATGTAAATAATCAAATCAACAGACATTCATTTTATATATTAGGTTATGTTAACAAGATAAAAATTGAAAATATAATTTTTGTCGTTTGTTTTTTATTTATTTATTTCAGAAACGGGTGAACGGATGAGGTCAGTTTCCGAATCCCACCGCACGCACACCTTGGGACATGAGTTCTAAATCTCAATTGTATAACTTTACAGTACAATGGCCCACCTATAAAACCGGAAAGTACTATGGTTTCGCGGTATAAATATGCGTAAATAGGCAGTGTGGTGGTATGTACCCGTGCGGGCTCAGAAGACGTCCTACTACCAGTACTTGCGCAATTTTTTTACACTTTTTACTTTTCTATTATTACACTTTTTTTATTACACTTTTCTCTTTGTATGAACAACGTGGAAGTATTTTTTATTGCTTAAATGAGTAGACCAATTCACGGCCCAACTGATGGTAAATAGTTACTGGAGTTCTTAGACATCACAACGTAAAGTTTTTCATGAAAATGTGTTTAATTGATTTTTTCCTACTTATTCACCGGAAGCCTCTTAGGCTACCGACGAATAAGTAGATAGATCCAGCTTCTCGCGAACTGGTAGGGGAGCTCACGGGCTCACCTGCGAGAATTTCCTAACAAACCGAAACGCATTACTGCTTCAAGGCAGAAATAGGCGGGGTGGTGGTACCTACCCGTGCGGACTCACAAGAGGTCCTACCACCAGTAATAGATCACATCGCCGGGTAATGTTTTAGTCCACCGACGCTACAAAAACAACAATTACCATCACTTTGTTATATATAATAATACATAATTATTAGTTTACAAATCATATATTTCGTTCCTAGTACCTAAATTTTGCTTTCTATTGTATCTGTACTGTTTATCTGTTTTATTATTATTGTATCGATATTAAAAATTGGGTGACAGACGCAAAAATATATGCATCAAGGCCAAAAGATCGTAGTCTGTGCAGCTATCACTCAAAAGATAGCGATATGAGACACAAGACATCTCGTACTACGATTACTACACTACTTCCATATCACTTTCCGTAATAGTAGTATTGAGAAATTTGTTGAATTGAGAAGTTTTTTGTAACTAGTTTCAATCATGAGAAGGTACGGGTTGGCGAGTAAATTAACCCACAAAGACAGCTCGCTGAGTTTTTCACCGAATCCTCTCAGTGGGTCGCGTTTCCGATCCGGTGGTAGATTCTGCGAAGCACTGCTCTGCTAGGGCTAGTGTTAGCAACGTCTTAAGGGTAGAGCCCCGTGAGCTCACCTACTCGTTCGCGACCAGCTTAGGTAGAAAAAAGAAGAAGGTACTGGTGCGCCGCTTCTAAACACTATCGTGCCAATTTCTGCCGCGAATCAATCATAATTCATGGTTTAAAGATTAGAATTAAAATTATGGAATGGCGACTATGACCTCTAGTTTTTGTTGCATAGACAGGTAAACGAGCTCGCGGCTTAACTGGTGTTACGTGGTTACCTGAGCTCAAGGACATAACAATGTGAATCACGCCCCCCTTACCTTCAGTCAATTGAGGATTATATCTCAATCGTGTGGTAGTTATGCAAATAATTTTTTTGGTAGTTTCATTGTTATTATACGATGTTATTCCTTCATCGTGGAAATCACTGGTGAGCGTGATTTCTTTGTTTCATTAAAAAAATTGGTAGCTACCTGCGGGATTCGAACTTTGGCACAGTGACTTCGCTCGATACGCACACCCCACGCGTCTTATCCATGAGGCCACAACAAGTTCAAAGGCTTCGAAATCGTAAGTGAGAGTGAATAAGTCAGAGTAAGAGTAAAGACTAACATCGAGTCTTCGAGAGTTTTCGTGTGGTGTGCAGAACTTATAAAAATATATCGTACTATTTTTTGAAGCAATTAAAAAAGTAAAAGTTTAATCGAAAAATTGCTTGTTTTTTTCTGCTTGTGTATTTTTCTTCCGTAAAATGTTTTTTAGCCTCGCAATGGACAAATTTGTATATTAATATATTTTTTTTACTACTTTATAATACGAAAATTAATAAAAAAATTAGAATCAAATGAAATTCACAATGAACCAATTAATTCAATGAAGAAATGAAATCAATTAAATTCAATTCTGATCTTTAAAACTATACTACTTTGAAATTTTATTAAAACTTTTCGACTAATAAGTAGACAGGATATAAAACTGTCGTAAATTGAATTTTATGTAAAGATTAGTCACCATTAAATATTTATCTCTTGAAGAAATTTAATACAATACAAAAAAAAAATACCTAAGACAAAACATCAAAACTACTATGAATATTTCTACGGCCAGTCTTTAAACCATAAAGAGGATTCAAATATTCGAAACCGCTTAATTCAGTGCGACCTCGTTAGTCCATGTGCGTCACTAAAAACCATAAAAGTTTTTAATAAAATAACAAAACGTCCGTCGACTGCTTTTGCCAACGAAACGATCGTCACTTTTTTTTAATTATCTCTTTTCCTCGTCTAGAAACACGTTTTTTAAAGGCACGTTTATAAGACAAACGCAATTCTGCGGCTGGTTTGCTAATTAAATTAAATAAAAAATATATTCAAAAAAAGCAGATTAAAGTCGTAACCGACGGACGCAATTTGATGAATTTATTTAGTCCTATCTCTATTCAATGGAGGAAAATAATAGAGGTTTTACACTGATCATGTGTTATTTTATATGTATGTAGTTACACACATTCACACTCATTGATATTTACCTAATATTATACATTATACGACTTTTTATCTTGTGTAGAAATGTTCAACTTTAAAATTACACAAAAAATTCTGGATAACTTTCGAACGGAAATGTCACTTTATTTATTTATTTTACTGATTTAGTACGTTTTCCTCCTTCGAGAACACGCTTTTTAAATTTAAGATTGTTGCTACTCGAAATAACAATATTGACCTCAACGTTGTTTCAAGTAATTCAATGACAATTGTTACTTAAAAAGATTAAAGCCACGGAAGTAGGTGTATTCGTGAAGTAGCTGCCCTTGAGCTGTTAGGTCTCCATTGGAGGCACTCGAGCAGCTGTTAGCAAATCCTACCCCTCCAGGCTGAAACCCGTGCTCGCCTGCCCTGGTGAAACTGGAAAGGCCTAAGGGCTACAGGCAATGCTTCCTTCATTAAAAAAAATACACCCTAACCGATGGTGGTATGGAGGAATTTAGTTTCGGAAACAAAGATCCAGTTGGAGTCACTGATCTAGAAGATTAGTTAAAGGACGCGTAGAATGTAGTCTTGAGTCCAGTAACCACTTAACACCAGGTGAGCTGTGAGCTTGTCCACCTATCTAAGCAATAAAAAAAGTCTACGCGTCTACGTGTACGTACGTAAATAGTCTACGCGCTATGTTGCTGTTTCACGAAATTTAAACTGGCTAGACATCAAATAATTCTACACAGTAAATGAATAATAGATTCCGTTCACATTAAATTAGTAGTTGGTCAGCAGCTTTGGTCTTGCTACAATTTACTTACCAATTTGAAGTCGTCGTGGCCTAAAGGATAAGACGTCCGGTGCATTTGTTGTTGCGATACACCGGTGTTCGAATCCCGCAGGCGGGTACCAATTTTTCTAATGAAATACGTGCTTAACAAATGTTCACGATTGACTTCCACGGTGAAGGAATAACATCGTGTAATAAAAATCAATCACTGGTGGTAGGACCTCTTGTGAGTCTGCACGGGTAGGTACCACCGCCCTGCCTATTTCTGCCGTGAAGCAGTAATGCGTTTCGGTTTGAAGGATGAGGTAGCCGTTGTAACTATACTGAGACCTTAGAACGTATATCTCAAGGTGGGTGGCGCATTTACGTTGTAGATGTCTATGGGCTCCAGTAACCACTTAACACCAGGTGGGCTGTGAGCTCGTCCACCCATCGAAGCAATAAAAAAAAATAAAAAAAAGAAATTTGATCGGTAGAGATCAATTTTAAATTCTATGACAAGTTTCACGTCTACACTGAAGATCATTGAGGCTTTTGAGGAACCATTTTATTATATTAATTTCAATTCAGATTTATTGTTATTTATCACTAAGCCAACCATATATAATTTGTTATCCGGTTCAAGGTTAATCTATGAACGCATCGCATAACTTCATTTGATTCAAGAAGACACTCCAGATGATATAATAGATCCACTTTCACCTATCAATAACGTTATCAAAACTTGAAAGATAACGAACACTACAATGTTATCGGTTTTTTTTTTAATATGACCGTCTGGATTTAGATAAANATGTTATCGGTTTTTTTTTTAATATGACCGTCTGGATTTAGATAAATGTTGATTTTTAACATAATGAACTTACTGGACTTTTTGGTCAGCAAGTAGATTATTTTTATCTCAACACAACTGGCATTTTAAGACGTCTTAGAGTAGGCATTGCGATATCACGTATCACGAAATAAGCAGAATTGTGATACTATCTAATATATCTATGCATAGAAATAAAATTGGTGTGTCTGTTTCTAATATTGAAATAGCCGCTTTTTACTACATGCATATAAATAAATATACGGTACAACACCAAAATAACATTTTTTACTATTTATGTCTGTCTGTTCATTCCGGCTAATCTCCGGAACGGCTGGACCGATTTTGATGAGACTTTCACTGATAGGTGATGATATAAGCAGTAACTTAGGCTACTTTTTTTAGACTAGCTTCGCCCAACGGTTACACCCGCGATACGACAATAAAAGTAACATCGCGGGACTCAGATATCAATAATAAAATTTAATGTTTCCGAAGCGAAGCGAAGGCGGGTCGCTAGTACACATATATGATGATATGATGACTACCCAAGTGAATTCGAAATTTAAAAAACGCTCTACCCGCGCTTCATATTAAGAATTAAGTAGATATCAGAGCATAGCTAATTGTGCGCATCTGAGTCGTATAAAATACTTTACGCATGGATACCTCACGGCGACCTCGTCAAAACACAACAGGTGAAACGAGTATAAGGAAATGAAAACATTGTTCTATCAACGATGACTGAATTTGTATGTCAATTAGGCTTACTACAATGTCTCATGAAGTCAAGAGAATGTCATCAATTTAATTATATAAAATATTATATTTCAAACGACTGAAGTTTTTTTTTCTTTTTATATTCACGTAAATTGTTTTTTTTTTAATGATCGTAATAAACGCCTTTTTTTTTTTCATTTTTAATTTTCATCGAACTTCCGGTTCCTGACCGGTTTCATTTTTTTTATTTTAAATAAAATTTTGGCATTAGATATGTATCTTAAGACCCACCCATGAGGTTGAAGTTTGAATTGTAAACAGCGATCGAAATATTTGTAGAATAATATGATAATATAATGCTGCCACTCCTACTCCGATGCCTCTATAAGTCGTTTTATACAAAACCAAAAGAAGAAATCGCGGTTGGATTCTAAGTTACAATACGACGCGAATGTTATTTCATAATGTTACAATGCGAAGAAAAGGGACAAACTATCATTGGCGGCGGTTACAGCAAAGTTTATTAGAGAACGAAGGAGACTATGGAGAGAATATAAAGCGGTAGGCAGCGGCTGGGCTTTGCCCCTAGCATTGCTGAAGTCCATGGGCGACGGTAACTACTCACTATCAGGTGGGCCGTATGATCGTCTACATACAAGGGCCATAAAAAAAAAGTAAACTAATAAGAAACGAATTAATCTTCCCTAAGCACGTGACTTTGGAATCTGAAAGATATCTGGCTTGTTATTTAAAATCATGTTAAACCTGTTGTCAAAGTTTGACAGTCTGTGAAGAATACATTTGACACTAATAGTATGTGAACGTCGAATTGTCAGCTCATATGCCAAAGCAGACTTCAAAAACCATACAATAGAATAAATTCATTTCACAAAGTATATGGGTTTGTAAGATCTCGTGTCTTTCTCGTTATAAATAAAAACAATCGAGTCTATTTTAATAATCTATCTGTGTTAGGTTGTGGATTTGGTAATGAAGACACCATGTCTTTTTTTTTCTTTTTTTTCCTATCTATGCTGATAACCTTGAGAGGCTATGTCAGCGTAACCGGGCGAGTAGGTGAGCTCACGGGGCTCAATCCGGGAGTGTTGCTAACTCTGGCCCTAGCAAGAGCAGTGCTTCACAGAATCTACCACCGGATCGGAAACGCGACCCACTGAGAAGATCCGGCGAAAAACTCAGTGAGCTCCATGTCGTAGTCTCCCTGTTTCTATGTGGAATGTTTTAAATTTCTTAGTGGGAGTAGTTGTGAAAATAAAAAAAATGTTGCGCACGTGTGACGTCATCGCCNGGGAGTGTTGCTAACTCTGGCCCTAGCAAGAGCAGTGCTTCACAGAATCTACCACCGGATCGGAAACGCGACCCACTGAGAAGATCCGGCGAAAAACTCAGTGAGCTCCATGTCGTAGTCTCCCTGTTTCTATGTGGAATGTTTTAAATTTCTTAGTGGGAGTAGTTGTGAAAATAAAAAAAATGTTGCGCACGTGTGACGTCATCGCCTCGTCGGTACGGTAACTTTCGATAAAACAGCAAGATATTCCTACTACTCTTTAATACAAGTCAATTCTCGATAATATCATATTATAACTTATTTCAATGGTTCAATATGACGTCACATTATGATAATTAATATAACTTAATGATCATTAAAATTTGAATGTTAAGTCTACACTTTTAATTAAAAATAATCGACACAGTCAAACTTATATACATTTTATAGCGAGTACGCAAGCGATATATAGGAAATGAACTTTCAAAACTTAAAAAAAAACAAGTTAAATTATCCATCTTTTTTTTTATTGCTTAGACGGATGGACGAGCTCACAGCCCACCTGATGTTAAGTGGTTACTGGAACCCATACACATCTACAACGTAAATGCGCCACCCACCTCGAGATATAAGTTTTAAGGTCTCAGTATAGTTACAACGGCTACCCCACCCTTCGAACCGAAACGCATTATTGCTTCACGGCGGAAATAGGCGGGGTGGTGGTACCTACCCGTGTGGACTCCCAAGAGGTCCTACCACCAGTAAAAATTATTCACGATGTTAGGTCAGAATAAGAAAGTTATTGTAAAAATTGTTATGGATCCATGATACGTGAACAAATTTCAGTGCAGATTTGTAAAAATTATATTACAAGACACCGCTACATAAGTAGATCAGACTAATAAAAAGTGTTAAAAAATTTAATGAAAAGGTATCCTTTAACAAAATAATATAATATGTATGTATACTTTTAATACGATAACCGTGGCAATGGCTGCCATTATGAAGGTTACCATAGTGACGTCTATCATTGTGACCTACAGTGTTGCAACTATTGCTTAGCGTAGCTGTAGGTGACTGTGAATAGGTTGGATGTGAAATGTTATATTGATGGGTGTGAATTATATAAATAATAGGAATAAAAGGATTTATTAGGATTAGGATTTCTGCCGTGAAGCAGTAAGAGACTTGAGACTATAGTTGAGACCTTAGAACTTATATCTCAAGGTGGGTGGCGCATTTACGTTGTAGATGTCTATGGGCTCCAGTAACCACTTAACACCAGGTGGGCTGTGAGCTCGTCCACCTATCTAAGAAATAAAAAAAAACTGATGCAAGAGAGTACTTGGCGGGAGGCGACTTAGCCACTATTAGGTGGGCCGTACGGTTTTCTGCCTACAAAAGCAAAAAAAATGGGAATCCGCGGGACACAGCTATGTATAGATGCTGTCCCGCATTTCTGGTTTCTACAAACTTACGCAATGTACTTTGTCATATTATATTAGATTATAACAAAACGCACTGACGTCTTCCCTAAATATTATGATCTTCCTCAAACGTTAAGTTATCAGTTAAACGCAATCTCTGAAAAATCGTAATCAATCATCGAAATTCAGTCATTTTTTTATCGTTCACTACATTTTTTTTATTCTACTGATTACTATCAAATTTTAAAAATCTTCTGGGTGCTGCAGGTGTCGGTAAAGACAAAGGCACCTTCTGCCGAACGAGTGATATTACATCGAGCCTCTACTTATGCAAATCTAGCATGTAAATGTCGTTAGCGCGATTTATGTCTTTTCCGGATTTCTTCTTTACCATAATAATTGGCGCTACATTTCAAAAAAAAAATGGAATCGTACAAACACGTTGTTAAAGATCCAGAAGCCGTTATCACAGCATAAATATCATCGCCCGCCGTAACACCCTACACTCAGCCAAACTTACACTGGAAAAATATTAACCTACCCTTCAAAACAGTACCCAGTATAAAAAATTGTAATTATCACTTACGTATATTATAATAATATCTAATGCATGGTGTCTTTGAATTGTTCCCGACTATAATACAGTTGCATTAAAAATTTACTGACACTTGGGGTCAATGGAACGCGGGAAGCGTTCGCTGCCTTTGCGTTACATGGCGTGTTTACGAAATATACACGTAGTGAAATCACAAGTAAATACTTCCAAAAATAAATCCAAGAGTAGTAATTTTTGTTACAGTTACATAAATTATCTCTTTCTGCTTATTACAATTGATTCTTGTTTCGTAACTAGCATTATCTTTGTAAACACAATACCGCGCGTCATAAATTATAATAGTGCTGCAAACTACATACACTTATTTTCAGGAAATTAATAGTGTTAATTCGCAATTTGACATGTTTTTGAGACGTGACATTGCAAGTTGGTCTTATCAATAACGACATTATCTACTTTAAATTGTACAAAAACGCACTTGTACGTAAAACAAAAGTATGGTTACGCAAATTGTCACTTCAGTTGCGTTAAGGTTTTGGAACGAAGTTCCTTATGGGACGATGCGGAGGGGTACCCTAACCGGGAAAATACGTCCGTAACGTAAGATTTTTATTATTTATGTATAGTCTTAGTATAATGGCTAGATAGTGTCTAATGTATAGTCTACCTGATGACGGTTATTATTATTCATATAAATAGCTATTTCTTTGTATATTATTATTATATATTTTTTATAAATCATTGTGAATAACATAAAGTTGATAGCTTTGTAAAGTATTTTTTTATCAATAAAAAAATCATAATAAAACATGTATTCCCGAATAATTATTTTCTTTATACCTCGAATAGAACTTAAAATTAATATTTTTATAATAAGGAACTTCCTATCCGGTGTCCCACGACACCACACATTTTTTTATTTAAAGTTTTTGGTCCATGGTGACGGAGATTTCATTAGCAAGAAGCAGGCAATTAAGAGGCTCAAAAACCATATCAAATTTGTCATCGAAACGTTTGTATGAAGTTGGAAACTTAAGTGAGTTTAATGTTGTAACGTTGCATTCTACAGAATACCATTTGCTACCCCTGATATATAAAGAAAGGTCCTTTTGGACTTCATTGAAATTCGTCATCCTTCGTGACAAAGAAAACTGTGAATTATTCTGAAACTTCGAAAATATAATAATACTAGCGACCCGTCCTCGCTTCGCTTCGGAAATACTGTAGCTCCTAAACAGTGAAAGAATTTTTCAAATCGGTTCAGTAGTTTGGAAGCCTATTCGAAACAAACAAACAAATCTTTCCTCTTTATATTATTATTATTATTATTATAGTATAGATAATGATAATTAAAACCATAACAGTAACTTTAAATAAGTCTACGACTCGCGTAAACTGAAGAAAATTCCTTTGGATATTTGTAGTATTCGTATTTCATTAAAGTTTTTTGTTAGTTGTATCAAATACAAAATTAGCTATGAATTTATTATTTGTATAAAAACATCGTAATTCGAGGGTGGTTATTTTAGTTTTAAAACGCGACATTTATCTTTGTAATTAAAGGTCCGTTTAATTTGGTAATAGGATCAACAAATCGATGTTTTAATTGAACTTCAATTAAGTTTACCCCATTCAAATAGATGAAGCAGTTTTTTTAGTATGATATTGTTGCCAAATTTTAAATTTTAAATGGCTCTCTTGTAAAGTTGCAAAAATTTCGCTTAAACCAAATAGGCTTTCACCCCTTCATTTGTATTATATATTTATGTATGTGTAAGAAGATTTACGACCACAGCATAAGTAATTTATGATGGCTATTCCCACCCCGTTCAAAGCACAACACGTTTTTTTTTAATTGAAGGATTACTGGTGGCCTTGAGGCTTTTCTAGTTTCACCAGGACAGGTGGGCGGGCAAAGGCTCAGCAAGGAGGGGTGGGATTTGTTAACAGCTGCCCGAGCGCCTCCGAAGGAGACCTAACAACTCAAGCGCAGTTGCTTCGCGAATGAATCTATTACCGGATCGGAATCGCAACCCGCTGAGAAGATCCGGCGAGAATCCGCCGGCAGAGCGGTGGTCCCTATGCGGGTTCACAAGACGCTCTACATATCAGTAAATATGCAAATCGAAATTTTTGCAAGTTTGATTTTGATTTCACCACATTAGTCCTTAGTGAAAGTCGTTCGATATGTGCATGCATCGATTAGGAACTTAAATAGAAAAAAATGTTGTGCTTGTCTGCGGGATTTGACCACCGGCACTGTCACATAGCTCCTACGCGAGTATATCGGGCGTTTTATACTCTAGGCCAAAACAGCTTAAAACATTTTACTGAAAGTAAGTTTTACTTCGCATTTAGTATAAATTTATTTAATAGAGCCTTTGTGACCCTATACTGATTAATCAATAAGTTAAATTCAGTTAAGTGACCAGCATCAGTAGCTAATATCGTTATCTATTTTCAAATAACTCCTGATGACCTATGATGAAAAACCTTTCGAAGATTGTTTTTGAAATTGATTTAAAAAAAAAAAACTCACATAAAACAAAACTAACCTGTTTCAGTAAAGCCGGTGGCAATTTCATGATGACAATATGAATATTGCAAATTTATTTGCAGTACTGATCTATAAGTGTCACTTAGTACTTTACGCGTTCAACAATCACGCGATATTAAATAATATTATCTTCTGTGCGACCGTTCGTACTGGCCGCCGAGACTGACTGCCTCACGATCAGCTCCCAAACATCTGTTTTGAGGAAGATATTTGTTATTGAGTGATGGAAGCGAGGCATTGTCAGCGCAGTCATGTGAGCTAAGCCTATACCGGGCTAGCGCACTAGGAGACGATAACTCGATAATGAATAACGCTCGCAGATTAACTGTGTCAACAAACATTGCTTTGTAGATTTTTATACTCATTTAATTCTATTTGAGCAACACATTGTCGAAAATGTTAACTAAATACTGCTGATTTTATTAATTTGCGTTCAAGAACTATTAACAAGTCGCAAACGGTATTAATTTACACTTGAGGGTAGGTAAAAATTTATATGCATATATGTAAGTCGTCGTGGCCTAAAGGATAAGACGTCCCGGTGCATTCGTTGTTGCGATGCATCGGTGTTCGAATCCCGCAGGTGGGTACCAATTTTTCTAATGAAATACGTACTTAACAAATGTTCACGATTGACTTCCACGGTGAAGGAATAACATCGTGCAATAAAAATCAAACCCGCAAAATTATAATTTGCGTAATCACTGGTGGTAGGACCTCTTGTGAGTCCGCACGGGTAGGTACCACCGCCCTGCCTATTTCTGCCGTGAAGCAGTAATGCGTTTCGATTTGAAGGGTGGGGTAGCCGTTGTAACTATACTGAGACCTTAGAACTTATATCTCAAGGTGGGTGGCGCATTTACGTTGTAGATGTCTATGGGCTCCAGTAACCACTTAATACCAAGTGGGCTGTGAGCTCGTCCACCCATCTAAGCAATAAAAAAATAAAAAATTCAACCCCGTAAGACATTATTAGATTTTGTATCTTTTGTTTTTTTGTCCCTACAACTATAATGTGTACGTTAAGTGAAGCCTATGCTGATAGGTCTAGTAAACTTTGCACAAAAAAAATATTTAAAAAAAAATAACTAAATACGCTTTTATAGAGAATCCAACTAAAAAAAAAGAAAATAAATTTTAGTAAATTTGAATTAAAAATAGTGTAAGAAAAAATGATTTTATTGTAAAATAACGTCATCGGTCCTTAATAAGTATACCAAATTTCGAGTTAATCCGACGTTTTGAAGGGCGTCGAAATCATGTTCAAAGATTCTGTTACATACATACGTCTGAAGCTAATAAATATTAATAATCGCTCGTTCCAAAGCTCTAGAACTATTCCATAATTTATCATTGAACAAGCTCTCGCAGAACTACCCGCTTGCTACGCTGCTGCATTACTGTACTATCGTCAAACAAGTCATAGTGGCCTAAAGACAAAGTCACGCGGTGTACTCCTATTGAGCGATGCGATTATTCCGGCGTAAAAATCCCGCAATTTTTCTAAGAAAATCCATACTTAACAGGATTTCGCAAAAAAAACTCCCACGATGGAGTTAAGCCATCGCGTAGTAAAAATAAAGCCTGCAAAATTAAAAATTCTATTACGCGTAATTATTGATGGTAGAGCGTCTTCTGAGCCCGCACGGGTAGATACCACAACCCAGCCCATTTCTACCGCGACGCAGTCATGAATTACGGTTTGACGGGTTGCAGGATGTTATATCATAAAATTGAGACTTCGGCCTTTTTTATTGCTTAGGTGGATAGACAAGCTCACGGCCCATCTGGTGTTAAGCGGTTACAGGACCCCATAGGCATCAACAAAGTAAATTCCACCATCCACCTTGAGACCTGACTTCTAAGTCTCAGTTTTTATAGTACAGCGGTTTCTCCATCTCTCAAACCGAAACGCATTACTGCTTCACGGCGAAAATAGGCAGGGTGGTGGTACCTACCCGCGCGGACTCACAAGACGTATGTACTTACCACTAATAAAAAATTTAATGTCTCAAGAGTGGTTGCATTCACGTTGTGATGTCCGTGGTCGCCGGTAGTTAGCACTAGGTCATGAGCTCGTCCAACTGTACATACAACCTTTACTTTTCTTCTATATATTAGATTTTGAATTGTTGTTTTTTTTGTTAAGGAGGAAACTGAGCTTGGACTTCCGGCTTCACGTTGACAGCGGTAGACCGAACATGTTGGAGATGACTAAAATCCATAGCGGCTTTTGTTTTGGTTTGACCGAAAAATTAGTACGTGCCTGCCTAATTTGAATGCCGACACTATCGTATCGGTCAATAAGTGCACACCGACCATTTTATCTGTTAGGGCAAAAATACTTCAAAACTAAACAAACTTTCTTCAAGACAAACTTCAAAACAAAACATTCGTTTGAAGTCGTCACGGCCTAAAGGATAAGACGTCCGGTGCATTCGTATCTAGCGATGCGACTGTACCAGTGTTCGAATCACGCAGGCGGGTCCCAATTTTTCTAATGAAATGTGTACTTAACACATGTTCACAATAGATTTCCACGGTGAACTAGTAATGTAATTCAGTTTGAAGGATGGGGTAGCTATTGTACTGTAAAATCGGACATTATGGAACTCATATCTCAAGGTAGCGGCATTTACGTGGTAGATGTCTCTGAGCTCCTAACCACTTAATACCAGGTGGGCCGTGAGCTCGTCCACCAATCTAAGCAGTAAATATAAATACATATATTATAAATACATATATTTGTATACCTTCATGTACATACTTACAATGTAACGAACTAATTTAATATACTGACGCTAGGCTATTGTAAATGATACCTACAAATATTGACAAATAAATCACTGTGACTTTTATGCACAAAAGATTTCGAATCAAATTCGTATATAACATGTTTTACACGTTTTATAAATTTCGCAAATTATCGCGGACAACTAATTTAAATTTTAAAATATGTTTTTTTTGTAATGACGTCAAAGGCGTCGATCGATTTTTTTAAAACTTGCAATAACGATCGACCTGGATCAAATAATACGCGTTATTTAATTTTCGGTAGGCAGCGGCTTGGCTCTGCCCTTGGCATTGCTGAAGTCCATGGGCGACGGTAACCACTCACCATCAGGTGGGCCGTATGCTCGTCTGCCTACAAAGGCAATAAAAAATAAATAAAAATAAAAGCATGAAGGACGAAATACGTAGTACAATCTCGAATTTGTTCAAGGCTATCGAAATGTTGCTCTACTCAACTACAGCTATGAATTATTTATTCGATTTAAGTGTTCAAAAAATTTCTACAAAAAAATCTGTACGAGTTTTAGAGTGGTCTGTTTACACCACATCCGCTTAATAACGATGGTTCGATGGTCTAACAACATAATTTAATTTCAGTTTTTTTTGTTTTGTACAATTTGTTTCATTTCAGTTTTACTCAAAAAATTCGGTCGACATATATTTTTTTAACTCTTCTATTAGTTTGACCTGTATTATTATATATTACTAGGCGTACTCGGCCGCTTCGCTGGACATTCAAAATTAACATTATTATTTATTGTCATTATTATTAGGGAGTCCAACACTCATATAAATATTAGCCTATTCATTAAGTACATGTATTTTCTACATGGATACCAAGTTTCAAGTCAATCGGATGCATGGTTCAGTAGTTATAACGGAACATCCGTAAAAACCACTGTAGATTTATATATTAGTATAGATATAGTATATATTTATATAAAATATTATTTTAACGTAACTTTCGCAAACTTCAAGATTTCACATTAATTTATAAATTTGTTCACGTATCGCCTAATACAACATATTCATATTATTATTTTGGGGCAATATTACTTTCATTATTATTTCGGGTTGGTATCAAAACGTTTTCAAACGCTTTGTGACCCTTGCCACCACTACAGATGGTAATATGCACGCAGTAATTAATATACTAAGTAATAACCATTATTAGACTCAGTAAAATAATAAATAAATTTAATTATTCATGTTCCAAGCTGGACGGTGATCATACAAAAAAAACATTGAAAAATCTAAATAAATTAACTTCTCGTTTTGAATATTATTCATAAATGCAGTATTATTATTTAAATTTATTTCTGCGGTAGACGTTTTTCTATTTGAAACAAGTATTTTTATTGTTTCCATTAAAAGTTGTAGGAAGTTTCTTTTTAGCACTGTTATGTAGGTTTATTATAATTATGCGGATGGCGAATCGGTCTGATTTGTTTATTCTTTTCGATAAATCAGTTAACTAGACACGAACTCTCAAAGAACGTAATGGTCAGAACCGTTCTTACGTGATTGGGCTCTGTCCGGCCTATACATTCCCCCTCATCCGTTTGCAGTGGTAACATCCTCATTTCATTTTCCAAACATTCGTGTCCTGATTTGAAAATGCAAAACATATTTCAAATGTCGTCAATTTCATGAAATCCCTCTTGTTTTTTTATTGCATAGGTTATAAGTGCTTTCTGGAGCCCATAGACATCTATAACGTAAATGCGACACCAATCTTGATATATAAGTTCTAAGGTCTCAGCATAGTTAGAACGGCTGCTCCACCCTTCAAACCCAAACGCATTACTGATTCACGGCAGAAATAGGCGGGGGGGTGGTACCTACCCGTGCGGACTCACAAGAGGTCCTACCACCAGAAAAGATAATAATATATCGTACACCAGTATGTATCCAGCAAAGCTTAAAGCTGAGCAAAGATGTAACTAAGAATGAGCTGATTAGTAATGATAATTATTAAACAAAGTACATAACTATTAATTAATGTACCGAATAAGAAAATCAAGGGACAAATTAATCACAGATTTAACATTTTAATTTATTAAAAAAAAGTCAGTTTAAAAGTAAAATTAATTAAATTTTTACTCTAATTGTCGTGATCAAGATACTAGATGTAAATAATGAAATGATTGTATGATCATATTAAGCTTGCAAAATTTTCAAATTTATCGTACATCTAGAAGTTTCTTAAAATTGCTTAGAAAGATTCCATTATATAGATAAACGTCTGGCTAATATAAAACGTAAAAAAATCGTTCAGACACTTTTCATGATGCAAAAACATATAATTTTCCAAATATCGTACCAAATAAATAAAGCAAACAACTTTAAAATCTATAGTCATATGCGGCTTTATGCCCATTCGCACGGTTGCTCTAATAAAATGGACACTTTAACGTTCAAATCCGAAACACGTGCCCGGAGTGATGTTAATTATCACGTGAACAGATAATAAATTGGTATATTATTTACATTACGTCTAAGCTTGTACACAAATGATGCAGGAAAATTTTAATAGAAACTGGTTCGATGGTTGATGTTTCATTACTGGATTGGGAACTTTGACCATAACCTAAAAGGTTGCAAATTTATTTTAGTAAATAGTTCGATGTAAGTATTACGTATGTATTACATTAACTCTGAAACAGTTAATGGAGAAAAGATGGCAGTATGCACAAAGTATTCATTCGCTCTTTGTTGATTTTGCTAAGGCCTACAACAGCATAGATAGACCGACTCTATATAGAATCCTCATGCGCTTTAAAATCCCACAGAAACTTGTGAGAATGGTGGAGGTTGCTACTAGGGAAAGTAGAATGACGGTACGAGTTGGCGCTTATCTCACTGATGAGTTTGACGTTGTGACTGGACTCAGGCAGGGGGACGCTCTGCCACCAATGCTGTTCAACCTGGCACTTGAACACGTCATACGGAAAGTGAACACACTTAATGGCGGAGTGTGGCTCAATGGACAGCATAGGGTGATAGGATATGCCGATGACTTCGCTCTACTTGGAGAAAGAAAGCAGCACGTTATAGACGCACTCAACTGCCTCCAACAAGAAGGAGGTTCAACGGAAAAATAAGGATGTGGAGAGGCTTTTTGGTGAGCCAAATATTCTGGGGGAGATGAAGGCACGAAGGCTCGGATGGCTCGGACATGTAGTACGTATGGAGCAGGATCGGACTGAAACGGGTGTGCACGGGTGTACCGGAGCGACGCCGCCCCGTAGGGAGGCCCAAGTACCGCTGGTCTGACGCTGTGGAAGGAAATTTACGGGAGCTCCAAGTGAATTTCAGATGACACTGTACTGTCAGTGCCAAAGAGATCTGTCCCTTATTCCTAGGACGGTATTTTTTTCATTTTGCCATCTCTCAGGAATTGAGGCACCCTGCTTATTTCTGCCGGAATCATGCCAAGCTGATGCCTACCGCTGACGAATAACATAATAACAAATTTCCACAATGAAGGATTAAGAACATATAGCAAAAATAAACACAAAAAAATTATTTTTACTTATTAAAACCGCTTCATTACTTTTATTTCTTTTAAATTGCTTATAACCTTGTCTTAAGCAATTAGCGTAACCCATATACATCAACAATGTATTATTATAAATGCCACCATCCACCTAGAGACATGAGTTCTAAGTTTCAGCTATACAGTACAACAGCTGCCCCACCCTTCAAACCGGCAAGCATTATTACTTTGCAGCAGAAGCTCTACCGCCAGTAATTACAGGTTGTAAACCGTATTGTAAACCCGCACTACTAGTGAATACGACTAAATCTGCCCTAAACCGGTTACCATCTAGTTTGAAGGATAATACAGCTATCACTCTAAAGCAATAAGCATCGTGCATGTTAAAATATGAATAATATATTAACATATTCTGTTTGACGTCTTCAATCACGTCATCATATTTTTGTTTTAGTCTTGTATGAGATTTTCGAAAAACCTCTATCGGAAAAGCATCCAAAAATTCCATATTTCCAATTTCGTGACATATAAAAATGTATAAAATGTATAACAATTTTGTAGACAATACTCAATTCGAACGGATTTTTTGGCGGAGATATACGACGCTCGTCACTAATCACTAGACCTGGTGACGCATCTTGAAGCTACACTATCAGCTGATAATAAATGATAATAGCACGTATACAATAGAGACAAAAATCTAGACCAAAATCAATTTTCCCGTGAAAATCACTGCGACTATGAGAACTTAAGTATAATTTGATTTATACATTTGATTTATACTATATTTATGTTCTACGTATGTATATATTTTTTTCAAAACACTCTGTTTAAGACAATACACAATTTATTAATTTCTTATATCGAATCGTCTTCAAGTCTTGAGTGTTACAAGTGATTTTTTTTTTATTACTTAGCTGTGTGGACGAGCTCACAGCCCACCTGGTGTTAAGTGGTTACTGGAGCCCATAGACATCTACAACGTAAATGCGCCATCCACCTTGAGATTTAAGTTCTAAAGATCTTAAGTACAGTTACACTGGCTTTCAAACCGAAACGCATTACTGCTTCACAGTAGAAATAGGCGGGGCGGTGGTACCTACCCGTGCGGACTCACAAGAGGTCCTACCACCAGTAATTACGCAAATTATAATTTTGCGGGTTTGATTTTTATTGCACGATGTTATTCCTTCATCGTGGAAGTCAATCGTGAACATTTGTTGAATACGTATTTCATTTGAAAATTTATTGTACGTGCGTAAAAACATTGTAGAATTTCCCAGAGTCTGCGATTTGCATAATGTGAACACTAGGAACAAAAATAGGCTTGCGTTGCCGGCGGCTCGAATTAAAAAAAAAAGCAACTCTTTCAGGGGGCTGGATGTACAACTTTTCAACAAGATCCCACAAAACGTTCAACTACTAAAGGCATATTATAAAGTTAAGGATTTTTTACTAGATGGCACTACGTGGGAATGAGGCGTTCGCTCCTGGCCTTTTCATTTTTCATTATTATTATTATTTATTTGAATTGTATTTTTTTGACTTGTTTTTTACGTATACTGTAAATATGTTTGCTTGTTTAAAAAAAAAAAGAAGAAAATATTTGAGAAAATCCAAAAAAAAGAAAAAAATGCCCGCTGAGTTTGTTTCGCCGGTTCTTCTCAGGACTGTGGCTTTTTTTGGAACCGGTGGTAGAGTTAACATTTTCTTTTACATTTTGACATTCAACAAGTGTGTTTTTGATGACATCCAAGTTGAAATAAATGATTTTGAATTTGAATTTGAATTAGAAAAATTGGTACCCGCCAGCGAGATTCGAACACCGGTGCATCGCTCGATACGAATGCACCGGACGTCTTATCCTTTAGGCCACGACGACTTCGAATTTCGATTTAGTCGTAAAATACCTTCACATAAAACAATATTTTGGACGGTGCACGTGCGACATTCTGGCACTGTGCTAATGCCAAATGGATGAAAAGTACCAATCACTCGTATCGATAGTATGAATCACTTTCCGAACCAAAGTCTAGCGATAGGAAATGTTGTGATCATCAAAACAGCGAAACGGCTACCATTGATTGCAAATTCCAATTGTAAACAGTTACTAAGGAAGCTATAATCGCCCGCATTGAATTTCTCAATTAACTACTTTTTGCTAGTGCCGATCAAGGCTATGCTTTGTAACTCTGTTAAGATTGTCACAATACGTGGGGCATTTTTTTTGTCTCATTCTATTACCATTAATTTGTATAGGTTAAGAGCATCTATCATTCTTTAGTAAAACTTCACGCTTAAAATTTTATCACGATTTTACAATTTGATTTTTTTGATCATTTTCCTTGACAAACTTAAATTGTGACGTATTTATTTTTACAAATTCAGTTTTGTTTTTGTTCTTGTCGAAATTATTTCACCAAAATGAATAGCTAAAGATTATTTTTATTAAATATACATAATTTTTTTTATTTTAATAAAATAAAAGTTTATGTTTGCGATTGATGCCAGAAAACTTGTCTGAAATCTCAACAACAACTGAACCATACAATACAATGTTTTTACCTAAATGTTTTAACAAATTATTTATAATTAAAAATAAATAAAAGACATATTTTTTTAATTAACTTAATAAAGAATGAATTAACGATCCATCTCGTGCTAAATGGTTGACAAAGCCCATAGACAGCACCTTGGGAGATGAGAATAAAGTATCTTAATATCTGGTGATTACAGTGGATGACGCACAACTTCCGGCCGTAGCCCTTGTAACTTAAAGAACGTCTAATGCACCCTATAAGATCAAGCGTTACCGTGTAGGATCAGCGTAGCCGAACGATTAACCAAGTCTTGGTGGAGATTCGCGAGGCTATCCATCATTGTGTCCAGTTTCTAACAGAACCCAAACGCAATAAATTAGCTAGTGTTGTTTGGTAAGAAGATATGGTAAATTATACCAGCATTAGACCATGACATTTTAGGACTAAGTTTTCATTTCGGATATGATGACCGCTTACGATTATCAAAAAGAATAAATAACCCAGTGGGTTAGCTACTCAGCGTTCTGATCCACTAGATTCAACGAAGCACTGCTTTTGCTAGGTGAGCAATTCACTTAGGTTGAACCCGTGAACCCACCTACCAGTCCGCGCATAGTTGGAATAGTCCCTTAGACTACCAACGATTAAGTAGGAAAAATAAATAAATAAAGAATCAATTTTCCATCGCAAGTGACATTGCGGCTCAAATCCCTTTGTCTTTATATCTGTTAAGCAACACCAAACATACCTTAACGCGTTCGTCGCACTGGCGATCATTTCTGCCTTTTATATTTTACCTAATATGACACAAATGAACCAAAATTGTTTTGATGCTAACATTGAAAGCTGCTGCTAACTCAACAGTAGATTGAGTTGGTAACCGTACTCGTCGAACTCGACAAAGAGGTCGAAGTGCAGCCTAACCCATGCATCAGCCCGCTGAGTTTCTCGCCGGATCTTCTCAGTGGGTCGCGATTCCGATCCGGTAGTAGATTCATTCGCGAAGCAATTGCTTTTGAGTTGTTAGGTCTCCTTCGGAGGCGCTCGGGCAGTTGTTAGCAAATCCCACCCCTCTTGGCTGAGCCTTTGCTCGCCCACCTGTCCTGGTGAAGCTGGAAAGGCCTCCGGGCCACCAGTAATCTTTCAAACAATAAAAAAAAAGTAGATTGAGTTTCGTCAACTTCGACTATCGCCTTTAATTCGTCGTTATTAGCTTTCCAGCGACCACGGCGTTCATTTTTAGATCAAAATTGCCATATCGGAAGCGTTCACGCCAATAACGAGTCGTGCGTTCGCTTGTTTGTTGTGTTCACTTCGTACACGTTATTAATGTACGCCATTTATGCGCCATTACTACAGCGACGGAACTCGTACTCCATAATTATTTGTGTATTTATCGTGTCAATATTGATGAAAAAGATACAAATGTAGAGAAAACAAAAGACGAATGAATAAATAAATGAATTTGAAAATATGGTATAATTTCATATTTTTAGAACAAAATTGGAATTTATAATTTGTTACCAACCACACATAAATTACTTTTCAGATATCCAGTATAAAATAGCAACTCCATAAGCAATAAAAAAGAAATTAAAAAAAACAGTGTACGGTGACTCCAATATTTTTTTATTATAAAAAGGTTACTGGTGGGTTGGAGGCCTTTCTAGTTTCACCAGAACAGGCAGGCGAACAAAGGCTTAGCCAGGAGGGGTGGGATTTGTTAACAGCTACTCGAGCGCCTCCAAAGGAGACGTAACAACTCAAGAGTAGCTGCTTGACGAATGAATCTACTACCGGGTTGGAATTGCGACCCGCTGAGAAGATCAGGCAAGAAACTCGGTGAGCTGATGTATGGATTAGGTTGCATGTCGAACTCTTTGCCGAATTCGACGAGTACGGTTACCGAGGTCCTGAAGTCTGCTTCTAGTGCTAGAGCTGTAGGCGTCTAATAATAGTGTTAGTGGACCGGAAAGATCCGTAAGGACATATCTAGGGCGATTACTGCACGAAACGGAGTCAGTCGATTCAAGGCCCAGATCGTCGTGTAGGTTGACGTTCCTGACGAACCACGGTGCTCCGACCGCTAACCTGCAAAAACGTGATTGGAGGGTTTCAAGGGTGTCTATGTGCGTGTGGGCCGCGTGCGTGAACACCGCGCTCGCAAATGTCATGACGCGCCTTACGCAAGTTTTGTGAAGGGACATTTTACTCCGCTTACAAATTAAGGGGTAAACCTGCCGAGGATAAACGCAGTACGGTCGCGGACAAACTTTATGTGTGGACGGATTGTCATGGATGCATCCAGGATAACTCCCAGTTACATAACCTTCCTGTCCCAAGACATGGATTGGCTTAAGAGGGTAATCGGGGGTGTTAGATTTCTGCGCCTAATGGGGGAGGAGATATGGGTTGAGTTCCGCCTTTAAAAGAACACCGCTATGCTTATCGCTAGGTTAATATCGAGGCGCCATTTCCGGAACCACTCTCCGGGGGCTACGGCTACGCTCTGGAGTTTACTCGCGACCAATATGGTGCTCCTTACCTCTACCTTCCATAGCTCTAATGGCCCAGTTAACGGTTCGAAAATATTTTCTTATTAATTTATATGTCGGAGCACGCCAGGTATGGCTGAGCGGTAGTTTCGTCATCGCTCGTATTCGATTGAACTCAGTTTAGAATAAAACTTTTTGAATAACAATTATTGAAACTCAACACACACAACTTTCACAATGACAGGGTAAACCGACAGTTTCGTTGCACATACCGACAGACCGACTGACTGAGACGGACGGAATGACTGTCTGACACGGAATGCCACGACTCTGTCCACGTACCGCCATTTTATACTGTGGCGTTACGTAGTCTACCCTTCATTTTNAGACGGACGGAATGACTGTCTGACACGGAATGCCACGACTCTGTCCACGTACCGCCATTTTATACTGTGGCGTTACGTAGTCTACCCTTCATTTTGTGATATTTATCAAAACAACATCTCATCATTTAAAATAATAATCAAAACCACCGTCTTTTACTAAAAGTCGTTATCCACGACAACTAAAAGTCGTTATCCACGACATATATTTAAATATTTTATTTTATTTAATTAGATATTTACCCATAAATTTTAATTCAATTATTATACTTTTTAAGTGTTAAAAAGTGAACGACGGCTTCGCTTAAAATATTTGAATGACAATGTAAAAATTTAAAAAGCCACGTTTTATGTATGTTCTTCTTTTTTGTGTCAGCTGATTTCTAAGATCGTTTGTTTCATTGAAAACAAACTTCATTCGTGGACACATAACTGACTGGATCAAATAATGGCAAAAGCAAAATTCACTAAAACTTATTGCTGAAATCATTAAAATTCATTTTAAAACAAAACATTAGCAATGTCCACCAAAACCAAAAAGTCAGTAAGCAACGATAAACGTGTCTGTGCACGTGATTTTTTATCGTCATCGTAGGCAAGTAACCCGTAAATAGTCTCGACATTCTTTGCAATCCAGCGCTTGGTAATTATTATGATTAGTAATTATTAAAATTATGAATTTCATTGAAATTGAAAGCTAATTCAAAAAACAGGTTATTATTCACATTTCTTTATTTATTTATTTAAGGATTACCGACAGGGTTTACAGTAAGACATAAAATAACATTGACATGTATAGAGCAATTGATAACTGCAACTCTAATTAGAGGCAATCACAGCATGCATTACATTAATATATCAATAGATATTTAAAAATACTATTAATAATAATAATAAATTAAAAACAAAAGAAAGACAACAAGGACAGTAATACCCGAGTACTCAGATCAAGGAACATTGATTAAAAAATCGATATAGAGTATCGATCTACCGAGCGCAATCATAGCACGAACCCTAGTTGTATCAATAACTAATCACTCTGTGCTGGGTGCATTATTTCAATGACGTATGTCTATTTCAATGTCACAAATATAAAAATCACGTGTGTAAATGATCTATGTGCTGATACTATTAACGATATTTTGCAGGTAAACTTCGGTTTAGTATTATCATGTAGGTCATGGTAAAGTTTAATTGTACTAATTTATATTTAAGGAAACCTTTTGCTGGTTGCTTCTTAAATTGACTATCGCAAATTTATAAGGACACAGTAACTATACAGTATCGATATTCCAAGATCACCGTTTATTTGTTGAACGTATTCATAAAATCATAATAAACATATTAAGCAAATGAAATAAATTTGCAGTTTCGACGCACGACTGGAGTTTTTTATTATTTTTTCAGCATGGCAACGGCTTCGATGTCATTTCTACCGGTATCGACTCTATAAAAACCTTCAATTATTAATTAAATGCATACGTATAAAATGGAGCGGGTCGAAATGAAGTTGATCTAAATGAAATATGTAGTAAAAGTAAGAAATAATAAATAACAATTACGTTTTTTTTTTATTGCCCTTATAGGCAAACGAGCATAGGGCGCTCACCTGGTGGTGAGTGGTTACGGTCGCCCATGGACTTTAGCAATGCCAGGGGCAGAGCCAAGTTGCTGTCTACCGCAAATGCCGCAAGTTATGGACGACTACATTATGTTTATTACTACTGAATATATATATTTGATACACACATTTAACCATTACATTACACTTCCATCTTTTAAGCATATGAGTCGACTATTATCAAAGCCGGCAATGTGACTTTTGGACAATTATTGGTAAATCAGAAAAACGAATTATTGACTTTGTATTCCATTGGCAGTCACAAAACTCTTCTGAACGACATCTTAGATAAATAACAGGTTAAGTTAATACTTTATTTAATGCAGGTTTTGAACCGTATTCTTTGAAGGAGACGATTATANTTACCGTCGCCCATGGACTTTAGCAATGCCAGGGGCAGAGCCAAGTCGCTGCATACCGCTGCCTGCAAGTTATGGACGACTACATTATGTTTATTACTACTGAATATATATATTTGATACACACATTTAACCATTACGTTACACTTCCATCTTTTAACCATATGAGTCGACTATTATCAAAGCCGGCAATGTGACTTTTGGACAATTATTGGTAAATCAGAAAAACGAATTATTGACTTTGTATTCCATTGGCAGTCACAAAACTCTTCTGAACGACATCTTAGATAAATAACAGGTTAAGTTAATACTTTATTTAATGCAGGTTTTGAACCGTATTCTTTGAAGGAGACGATTATATTCAAATCAATCTGTATTGACATATCAATAACATTTTTTTGTTCAAATGCACAGATTGCCACCTTTGATAATAGACGACTCACATTATGTTTATTATTACTGAATATACTATATATTTGATACACACATTTAACCATTATACATTACACTTCCACCTTTTAAGCATATTCTAGTAGGGCAATCGTCTTATGAAAATAATAATCATTTACAAAATTAACGATAATAATTCGATGATAACGAATAATCTTTAGATAATTACTTTCAGTACGTTATTCTGCGCTGTATGACGAGTATTCATAAAAAAATGTCGCTTCTCTATTTCTTTTTAGCGGTATTGTTCAGTAAAAGTGTGTCAGGTGAGACAAATTACGAATCAGTTTGGCTTTATTTTTAAAACATTTTAATAGTTACACGTGATTGGTCTAAAAAGATGTTTTTCAATCTAATTTCGAAACCACAGAATTACTCAGCATTCGTAACAATACGTATTTAAGTATTCATAACTTTGGATTTGAAATACATGAACCCCAAAATTAGATCTCTAATAGTTTGACAAGACTGTTCAAAAGTAAAAAAGATATTTCTTTAAGTGTTATAAATAATATGTAAATTAACCTTGTTTTTAAGTAGCGTAATTAAGCGGTGCTACTCCTAGCCAGTCTACTTAACTGGTATTGTATGGTTTACGAAACCCATGATACATACCATAACAGACGCCTGATTTAATATAGCGAATAATAGCTTTCCTACTCTTTGTGCTAAAAGACGCAAGGTAAATTAAAATAAGGCAGGACAACAATTCCCTCGTTCCCGTTTCTTCGCCGAGTAAGGTCGGCACAACATAATTTTAGTCATCCGGCAGTTTGCTATCAACCCTGCTAGGGAGTGATAGACTTAGGGTTGGCAAACGATGACTAGGGTCAGGGAGAAGATTAAGTTTGTAGACTATTAGGCGAGTATAGTAAAATTAGTATCAACGTATGACAGAGAAATACTTTCTGGTTAAGATGTCTTCCAATACGTCATCTAACCTCATGGTCTATTACAACTAGAGAAATTAATGTATCAGTCTGTAGGTTATATATGTATCAATCTGTAGATTTATCTTAAATCAGCTTTTGACGTGCAGGTCAATTCGGTCCGTTTGAACAAGACTTCGGCTATGTGACGGTAAGAGAAGGAGCTCACATGTTTTGGTGGTTATTCTACACAACAGCTCCAGTAGAGAAATATACTGAACGTCCACTCATCGTTTGGTTACAAGGAGGCCCTGGGGGCTCCTCCACAGGAATTGGAAACTTCGAAATTTTAGGTCCACTCGATTTGTCTTTACAAGAGAGAAATCACAGTTGGGTAAGAATTAAACTAGACAAGAATGAATTATTAGGTCTGCTTATTTTTCAAATCTTTGCAATATACTATTAATATATTAAATTAATATTTTTTTATGTGCAGGTGAAGAATTTCAATGTTCTGTTCGTTGATAATCCGGTAGGCACTGGCTTTAGTTATGTTGACAATGTGATGCAATTAACTAGGACGAATGATGAAATCGGTAAGAAAGCTAACCTTTCTTTTTTTTTTCGGGCCGGGGCCGAACCTCCTCCGAGGTCCCCACGCCTAGGGGGCGCGCGGGGTATGTGGGACTCAACGGTCTGCAAGGTGTTGTGAGCAGACCGCGGGCCCAAGGAATTTTAGGGCCCACAGGGAATTTTGAAGTTGTCGTGGCCTAGAGGATAAGACATCCGGTGCATTCGTATGTAGAGATGCACCGGTGTTCGAATCCCGCAGGCGGGTACCAATTTTTCTAATGAAATTTCGTTTCGGTTTGAAGGGTGGGGCAGCCGTTGTAACTATACTGAGACCTTAGAACTTATATCTTAAGGTGCGTGGCGCATTTACGTTGTAGATGTCTATGGGCTCCAGTTACCACTTAACACCAGGTGGGCTGTGAGCTCGTCCACTCATCTAAGCAATAAAAAATAAAAAAAACACTAAACGACTCCCCTGCACTCTTACACCCAACGTCCGATCTCCGTCCGAGGTCAAAACCCGGTCAGAGTAGGGGGGTTCCCGCGGTCAACACTACAACCAGACACGCGGCACCACCCCGAGGACGCCCGACCGACGGGTCATCGAGGCGATAGTCGAACGCCTGCCGGGTCAGAACGCGATACACCGCCGACCGAGTTAAGAAAGCTAACCTAACTTAATTTTGAGAGAAAAAATTCGAATTTTGATCAAATGGTTGGAAGTAAAGGGCACCATGCGGCAGATTTCCCGTAAGTGGGACCAACCAGGTCAAAGCTACAAAGATATTTCCACCTCTGTAAAATGGACAGCTGAAATAGAGGAATCGCATTTGATACTAAGACTTATCACTAAATACGTGACAGCGTCGACCACTGATCCAATCTTGGATCCTCCAATCCAATCACTGGATAACAAAGGAGAAGTAGTTTTGATAAAATTAATATAATTTTCAGCTTTAGATTTCGTTGAGCTAATGCGTGGATTCTACAATAGACGTCCTGAGTTCAACGATGTTCCTCTCTACATTTACGGTCAGTCGTACGGTGGTAAAATGGCCATTGATATGGGTCTCCGCATGCATGAGGTAAAACAAGAACGTGGCTAATTTCACAATTAAAGAACTTTTCAGACATCTGACCTCCTTCTTCCTTTTTTCCGGATTAGGCGGAAAAAGCAGGTACAATACGCTCAAACTTAAAAGGAATAGCGATGGGTAACGCTTGGATATCTCCAGTAGATTCTACTCTCACTTGGGGTCCACTACTGTTAGCTGCTGGCTTAGTAGACCAAGAAGGATATGAGGATATTCAAGCTGCCGCTAGGGAATCCGAGCGATTATTCAATGAAGGACAGTATCTTCAGTCCACGACTCAGTGGGCAAACACACAGCAGGTCGTATTCAGAAGAACTACAAGAGTGGATTTCTACAACATTCTCACTAAAATGGAAGTTTCCGCTTCTGTCCCAGACACTAGATCACCTATTGGTAAAAAAACTAAATTAATTTTCCTATTTGTATTCTGATATCATCTCGAATGTCTATCTACAGAGGAATACTCTGAGAAATTGTTCTCCTTTGCGGTAGTTCGTGGCTTGACTACGCCTTGCATTGCACCTACTACTAATTACATTTTCTGGACTTTTAGAACTATCGCGGGATATGTTGATCCGCGATCGACCATACATGTCTCCTGTGAGACAGGATGAATTAAATCTGAACACTTTAATGAACACTCAGGTCAAGGAAGCTCTGAACATTCCAAACCATGTGACATGGGGCTCACAGTCTGGTAATGTTTTTAATATGCTGAGGGAAGATTTCATGAAACCAGTCACAGAAGGAAGTAAGTTTTTTTTTATTGCTTAGATGGGTGGAAGAGCTCATAGACCATAACTTAGTCAGTAAGCAACGATAAATGTGTCTGTGCACGTGCTTTTTTATCGTCGTCGTAGGCAAGTGCGCACACCCGTTGAAGGTAAAATAGTCTTGACATTCTTGGCAATCCAAGCGCTCGGTAATTATTATTTTTTTATTGCCTAGATGTGTGGACGAGCTCACAGCCCACCTGGTGTTAAGTGGTTACTGGAGCCCATATACATCTACAACGTAAATGCGCCACCCACCTTGAGACATGAGTTCTAAGGTCTCAGTATAGCTACAACGGCTGCCTCGCCNTCCAGTAAACTCCAGTCGTGCGTCGGAGCGGACACACACACTTTTTTTATTGCTTAGATGGGTGGAAGAGCTCATAGACCATAACTTAGTCAGTAAGCAACGATAAATGTGTCTGTGCACGTGCTTTTTTATCGTCGTCGTAGGCAAGTGCGCACACCCGTTGAAAGTAAAATAGTCTTGACATTCTTGGCAATCCAAGCGCTCGGTAATTATTATTTTTTTATTGCCTAGATGTGTGGACGAGCTCACAGCCCACCTGGTGTTAAGTGGTTACTGGAGCCCATATACATCTACAACGTAAATGCGCCACCCACCTTGAGACATGAGTTCTAAGGTCTCAGTATAGCTACAACGGCTGCCTCGCCCTTCAAACCGAAACGCATTACTGCTTCACGGCAGAAATAGGCAGGGTGGTGGTACCTACCCGTGCGGACTCACAAGAGGTCCTACCACAAGTAAAATAAATTTTTAAAGTACTATCGAACTCAGGATTAGTGTTTGATTAATAATAAAATGAACGTTTTTTTATTACAGTCGAGAAAATTCTGAATGAAACAGACATTATTTTGACCAAATATAACGGAAATCTAGATTTGATTTGTGATACACCTGGTACGTTTTAAATTGATAGACTATGAAAAATCAAAATATTTTAAAGTAGTAAGATTTTTGTATTGTACAAACTTATGTTTTTCTGATAACTTTTCTAGGTCAAATTTTATGGGTAGACAGGCTTCGGTGGCCTGGATCGGAAGCTTACAAAAATGCTCCTCGTCTACCTATTTGGGAAAACAATAAACTAGAAGGCTATTATAAAGCCTTCGAGAATTTTAGATTCTTCTGGATCAATGTGGCAGGACATAGCGTAAGTTCAAAATTAAATCAAATTTTAATGAAAATACATTTTGGAGTATTCTTACTTTAGTGTTTTAATTAGATTAATCAAATATTTAAGGCTTTCAAAATCAACCAATTTTCTCTGATTTCACAGGTACCAAGGGACAACCCAGAAGGAACCAACGCTTTTCTACGCGATATGACTTCGTTTGGTTAAAACTACATTTCATATCGCTAATGCGCATTCTAAATAATAATAAGACAAATGTAACTGAAAAATTTGTTAATTAAAGGAATGATTATTTTATACATTAATGCTTCTTTTTGTTATTGAAAATATGAAACATTTTTTTTATTTATTGCTTAGATGGGTGGACGAGCTCACAGTGTTAAGTGGTTAATGGAGCCCATAGACATCTACAACGTAAATGCGCCACCCACCTTGAGATATAAGTTCTAAGCTCTCAAGTATAGTAAGTTACAACGATTGCCCCACCCTTCAAACCGAAAGGCATTACTGCTTCACGGCAGAAATAGGCAGGGTGGTGGTACCTACCCGCGCGGACTCTCAAGAGGCCTCTATAATTTGCGTAATACCAGCAGTAATTACGCAAATTATAATTTTGCGGGTTTGATTTTATTACACGGTGTTATTCCTTTACTGTGGAAGTCAATCGTGAGCATTTGTTGAGTACGTATTTCATTAGAAAAATTGGTACCCGCCTGAGATTCGAACACCGGTGTATCGCTCAACACGATTGCACTGGACNGCGGACTCTCAAGAGGCCTCTATAATTTGCGTAATACCAGCAGTAATTACGCAAATTATAATTTTGCGGGTTTGATTTTATTACACGGTGTTATTCCTTTACTGTGGAAGTCAATCGTGAGCATTTGTTGAGTACGTATTTCATTAGAAAAATTGGTACCCGCCTGAGATTCGAACACCGGTGTATCGCTCAACACGATTGCACTGGACATCTTATCCTTAAGACACTACGACTTCAAACAGTACAGTATTAAAAACATATACATATTATCTGTGTATTTTATTTTATTCTGTTACAAAAACCGAGATTTAGGTAAAGTACTATCTATGCTTATCTACTTTGCATTATGAAAACTATCAATATTACAACTAGACAAGATTCATAGCTGAACTTTCAAACTTCTTAAAATCAAAGATAAAAAAAGTTTACAATTAAACAATCAGGTTCTGTAATTCTACAAAGGCAATTAAAAAAAAACATGTTTTTTTGTACACTGACGTCTTGTAGTGAGTATTGCCATAGATTAATTTTTGCAATTGAAACGTTTTTTGATACGTTTTAATTGAAAATCCACCCAAAAAATAAGCAAAATTGATGTATGTCCATTACTGTTTTTTTTAAATTTTAAGTCTTCAGTTTAATTTGACCGCTAATTTTTAATACTTTGACCTTGAAAAACAATTCAATTATAGGTACCTTTGAACTACATACCTACATGGATAACACAAGACGGAGTTGTTATCACAGAAATTAGGATAAAGTACTTCACTGTCGATATTTAATCTTTCTTCAAATTGATAATAAAAATTAACGTATTGTAATCGAATATTTTCGTGATAAATAAAGTGCACGCGTATCGTGCGTAATTACGAGTATAATTTAAAAAAAATAGCAAAATGTCGAGGAAGACTAACATAATAATAGTGTCAGTTATATTAGGTTTTGTGGCAGCAGCTGTGATTGGATTTCTAATATGGTGGCTGGTAACTGATACAGAGGAATTTACCATAATCAGTGAGTCACTTTTAAATTTCGTAATTTTATTTATCGTTCAAAAACGAAACATCTCCAAGTCGGAGGTAATTTTGTTTTTTGATTGAAAAGTCTTACTGATTCGGTCATCATCATTCTCATGCCCTTCTCCCAGCCACCTGGGGTCGGCGCAACATGTTTTCTGTTTCCATACTCCTATATTAATAATATCATATAATCCATAATCATATACCATTTCCACGCTCACTCCCCTCGTACACATATCGTCTTTCAGGTCTTTTACTGATTCAGTAGAAGAGCGAATTTTAGAATATTAGTTTTCGTTGAAAAGTACCTATATACTTTTACTATAACTCGAAAACGGATATCTGTATAACTGATGAATAAATGAACAAACTCACGGCCCGTCTTGTGTTAAATTGTTATTGGAGCTAATAGACTACAACCCGAATTCTGCTATCCACCTTGAGACATGAAAAGTAGGTTTTTTTTTTATTGCTTAGATGGGTGGACGAGCTCACAGCCAACCTGGTGTTAAGTGTACTGGAGCCCATAGACGTCCACAACGTAAAAGCGCCACCCACCTTGAGATATAAGTTCTAAGGTCTCAAGTATAGTTACAACGGCTGCCCTACCCTTCAAACCAAAACGCATTACTGCTTCACGGTAGAAATAGGCAGGGTGGTGGTACCCCCCCGCGCGGACTCACAATAGGTCCTACCACCAGTAATTACGCAAATTATAATTTTGCGGGTTAAATTTTTTTGTCTCAATTGTAGTACAACAACGAACTCACATCCTTTTTAAGCCATGCAATTATAGCTAAAGAGAATAGTCAGGGCGGTGATATCAACCCGTGTAAGCTCACAAGCCCCACCACCAATTAGTAATATATTATGATGAATAAAACGTGAATACATACCTACATATTCATACATATTTTAACTCACTAACACTTAAACGTTACGCTATTGTCCATACCTCAGAAATGAAATTGTAATTTTACGGGTATTCCGAACAGGTACTGACAGGTAGAATTCATGGTTTTAGTAATAACTCCATTGTCTCCTGATATCTGCCGGAATAGAACACGAAATGGGCCACTGAAAATATCCATGGAAAAATCAAAATTAACATTTCATATTCCCCGTTTCTCCTTAAAAAAACTTCTCCTTCCTTTAAGTTTCTTGTTTTTTTTTATGATCTTCCGAACTTATTATCCGGAGTGACGTCATAATGTAAATCTTTACTTCTAGAACTCGAAGGTGAAGGCATTGGTGATATTGAATACACAGCAGCGTTTACGAGAATAAGAGGGAGCGGCGATATATTTTGGTGGTTCTATCCCACTCTCCCTGCTGTCAAAATCATAAAACCTATTATATTGTGGGTGGATGGCGTCACTGGTGTACCGCCTAGTCTACTGGCAAACTTCGGCATGTTCGGTCCGTACGACTTCAACTTGAACCAACGGAGCGATTCTTGGGTATTCAGTATTCTCACGATATTTTTCATTTCAATATTTTTCATTATTATATTTTTCATTTACATTTCAATATTTTTTTTGTTAATTGTTACATTTTTAAGCTCACATATTGTCACTTTCATGCAATCCATGAATTTCAGTTTAATTCTGGTCTATTAACTTTCTATTTTTATGTATCTGAAGCTGTTGTATTCTTTGTACGAGGAGCACTGCTGCTTGAGATACAGGTATTATCACCTAGTTCAAGCACAGATGTAAATTATGATTGTGTTTCTACTTCTATGTTAATAATAAATAAATAAATGATAAAAAAAAAAAAAAACTAGAATTTATTGAAAGGTTTTTTCAATTAATCACTTCTTCCATCGAAATCCAAATTTATGCAGATAAGTTTACGTCTCACTCGGTGATAACCAGTTACTATCGGGACTCATAGACGCCCAAACATTGTTGCCACCTCAGAATAAATCTCAATTTCATAATTGTAACTAGATTTCTCGCTTTTATTATTGTCATTTTTGATTCTTTGCGACGTTTCAAATATTTAACAAATTTCGTAGTCACCCCGACGAGACGACTCACTCCGTGGACCCAGAACAAAAATAGTACAACCTGAATTTTACTTGACGTTTACGCTATCATCAAAATAAACTTGTGCAATTATTCAGCTACAGAAATAGACAAGACATCGTTACTGGCATGTATGGCATTTAATTTTTCTTACACCGATTTCAGATTAATAATTATAATTTACTATTCGTGGATGCACCGCTTGGTACAGGATTTAGTACAGCCCAGAGCGACAGTCAGATTCCAGGGAACCTTGACGCGACTAGTAAGTAGAGAAAAACACTTGTGAAAATGTATTATCAATAGATTAGTGATATATTGCAATGTTTGGATTGTTTATTACAGCTGACCATCTGTTGTTTACCTTGGAATCATTTTACCGTCTTCATGAAGACTACGCAGATACCCCACTCTATATTTTCGGTGAAGGGCATGGTGCGCAAATAGCGTTGGCACTCGCCAGGAGGCTTGCCTCAGTAAGTAGCCTATTCTAATGGCATTTTGCGTTCCGTGAGCTTAGTGCGAGTTTTTTAACGTTCTCGACAGCGTAAAAGTTAACTCGAATTTGTATGGACTTGGTACGTTTCCCTACGTTTGACGTTAGGGGCGCTATTCCAAGTAGTTAAAAAACTTCTAATAAGCACACTGTACCGAAAATGTAGCATCATAGATAAAATATAATTGTACAATTAGGACTTCGAACTATAAATTCTAAGATGGGTCACGGCATTCAAGCTCCCAGCGTGAGGTACAAATATGTGATAAAAAAACTACAAAATATTCGAAAGAGATTACCCATCTTTTAATGTCCTAGAAACGTAAGAAAGTCAATCAACCAGACGTTCAGAGTACAGAATATAGTCACAGAATAGGTATATTTACAGTTTACGTCGTCACGGACGATTAATTCATTTTTTTATTTATAAAAATTTCAGACCGATCCACCTGGCAGGTTCCAGCACAATTTGAAAGGAGTCGTACTCGGTAACGGAATTGTTTCTCCTGCTCTCGCCTTGACCAAACTGGGATTTTATTTAGAAGAACTTGGTTACATCGATGCTAACGGGAGGGCGGCCATTGAGACACTTTCAGAAGACGTGAGCAGCTCGGTTAGTGGCGGTCAACTAAGAGATGCTTTTGACAAATTTATTACACTTGGAGATTTCGTGAATGAAAAAGCAGGTGCTGTCGCTGTTAACTTGGGGCATATAGTCGATAAATTGACACGGGAAGCGTCAAGAGGTAATTTATTTTCACACTTTAATTTAGTTCTCATGAAACATCCAGAAATATATACATAATTGGGTATGTCTAGGTACAATCTTTGCCATAAAGATAAGGGGATCTCTTTCAATTCAGCTCTCATCTACTTTTTGTTAATTGGTCTGTAGTTTCATTACGAGATTGTATTTTCCTTTTTTTTTATGGTTTTGATGATTACACAGATATTTTGCAGATACAGATTATTATGCTGTCATGAAATTAGACTGGTGATGAGCTTGAGAAACAGATAACGACACCCTTGAAACAGAACTAGTCAATTCATCCAGCTTGAGCGTATTAGATTTGTTTTAACGAGACTTAGTGGTCACAAAGATTGTTCCGTAGTGTTTTAAAACTTATGTTCTTTCTAGGCGAACGTACTTCATTATTTACTTTTTTCAATAAGCTATTAACTAAGCTATTATTATTAGTATTGATAATATAGCTAGTCTAGGGGTCCAGTGACAATAATTACAAAATTATAGCTACAAAAAAAATACTTTAAAACTAGATTATTTAAATATTTGTATTTTCTAATTTCAGATTATTTCGGTCAAAGACAATACATGCAGGAAAAATTCGGTTTAGACGCCTTTTCATTCATGCAGGAAACCGTGGCTCCTGCTTTGGGTATACCATCAGACGTTTCGTTTGACTACAACAGAGCTGCTGTCGTTGATGCATTCAGAAACAATTTTATGTCACCAGCCACACCTCACGGTCGGTGCACACTCTAAATAATCTATACTTAATATTATAAAGCTGAAGAGTTTGTTTGTTTGAACACGCTAATCTCAGAAACTACTCGTCCGATTTTAAAAATTCTTTCAGTTTTCGATAGCCCATTTATTGAAGAAGGCTATAGGCTATAATATAACATCACCGTAAGACCAATACAAGTGGAGAGCCAATAAAGAATGTTTCAAAATAAGGGTTTAAATAGCTCCTTAACATTCTACAATTCAAAAATATTTTCACTTTCTACGTAAATGAAGTGGGGAGTAGTAATATTTAGCGTTATGCCAAAGTAACTATTCCACGCGGACGGAGTCGCGGGCAAAAGCGTCTAAAAAAGATTCTTTTTTTACTAGCTATTTAATATCCCTTTACGTTTCAGTTGAATTCCTTCTTAGAAACACGGACTTGAAGGTGGTAATTTATAATGGAAATCTCGATGCCGTTTCCAATACACCAGGTATTTGCTTCGTAATTTTTATATACATTTTATCAACGATCTCATGCTATAGTTTGATTTCAAAATTAATTTGAAGGATTACAAAAACAATGACACAACTAATAAATAAATAAAAAGATTAATTTAATCTCTAAATAGTTCATAAATGGGTTGACGCGCACTTTGAAAAGATTGTCTTGAAAGTTTTGTTGTAAAAGTCTGATAAATTTGAAAAAAGTCAACTCTCCTGTTCCCCATTGAATGAAGTGCCAGTGCTATAGCGACATCATGTCATTGTTATTGTGTTCTGCCCAAGGAATTTACACGTCTTTATTTACTTTTTGATTTCAGGTCAACTAGAGTGGGTAGATAATTTACAATGGCCAGGTCAGGAAGAATTCAAAACTACTCCTCGACGAACTTTAGTAATTAACAGATTAGTAGAAGGCTATTTCAGGGAAACTCCGAGATTGTCATTCTATTGGATGAACGCGGCTGGTCAATCGGTAATTTATAAATAGTCTTTAAAAACTAGCGACTTTCAATTAAATGACCCAAATATTTTCATTTCTGTCAGTCCTCTTAAATATTAAATGTAATCATTATCTATGGTCAGTCCCCAAACGCAATGCCCGTGACTGTTATGTCAAGATTTCTTGGCATTATAATCACGGGAAATATATAATATACAGGAAACGTTCGAAAAGTTTTCGGGTTGAAGAGCGAATATGAGAGCGCACGTCATTTCTGCCCGAAAAGCAGCATAGATAGTTAGCATTTAATATTCATGAAAAGCAGATACTCATGGTTTGTCTACTCATCTACAAAAAATATTTCAATTGGCTTTTTTTTCAGGTTCCACTTGACACCCCACTAGCAATGCGACGGATTTTGGACAGGATAACACAACCCAAATGATATTAAAAAAATAATTAAGGACAGTTATAAAATATTTAATTTTTTTATATGAAATTAATAAATTCATATTGCTTGTAGGTTTTTTTTTTGCTACACGATTATTGTGAACTTTCTTCGATATTTTTCTCTTACGTGCAGTGTGACTCAGAACTACTGCACACGTAGACTTACACTTTAACCTCTACATAAATAAGATGATTTTTTACTGAAATTTGTTTTTTTTTTTCATAATAATTCTACAATTCAAGTGAGAACTGTTATAATAGTTTAAAAAAATGTTAAATAGTAAACAATAATGTTTTGACCGAGGTGACCCCCTTATCCTACCCGGGTTCTGACCTCGAGCGGGATCAGGCGAGCTTGGGCGAGAGTGCAAAGGAGTCGTTTAGTGAATAGGTTCCTAAATGCCATCCCTTGAGACCGTGGTCTCTTCCAACATCTGCGGACCAGACCCACATACTCCGCGCCCCCCTAAGCCCGGGCACCTCATAGAAGGTTCGGCTCCGGACCAAAAAAGGAAGGAAACAATATAATTTCATATTTTTTACCAACGAAATTTAAGTTAGCCCTTGGAAAATGCCAAGAAGCGAATTATTTCTAGAATCGAATGATAGCTCTTATTAATGGCAGATGGTGCGATGGTAAAAAGAAGATGGCTATATTATTTCCAGTTCCAGTTCAGAGTTAGGTACAAAGTTATAACCTAAATTTCATGATCCCCGGACAAGAAACCGTTCATAAAATGACAAAGTAAAAGATGGATACAATAGATCATACCCACCCTGATATAGGAACAAAAGCATAGATAAATTATAAAGAATTGTTCTCGTTAATTCTACTTCAAAAATTCATTTTAATGGCCTTTGTAGGAACACGAGTATGCGTCCCGCCTGATTACGAGTAGGTACATATATTAAGTGTATAATCTATGGTAGGTACTGTCATGGACGTCAACAAAACCAGAGGCATAGTCAAGTCCAAACCACTGAAGTAGGAAACCTATGGAAACGAAACGTCAACAGAAAATTCGTGCCACTGTGACGTCATCTGGCCACAAAACATGGCGGTTTTAGTGCTGCCCAGAAGATTTTAATGTTAGTAGGTTTTATCGATAAACGTTCTTAGCTTATTTTATTTTAAATATTGTTGAGTATGAATGTATTTGTAGAATTTATACTTTAATAGGAATTAAGTATATTGTTATGTGCAAAGTTGATGTGATTTAGATATTATGTGAAATCTAAGACGAGTTCGTGCTTCAAATTTTCCAAGTAAATGATATGACGATTTTTAAAATTTGCTACACTGATTTTATAAAGTTGTCGTTTGCTGCAAAACATAAAGATATGGCATAGTACAGTGCCATCAGCCCATTTCTAGCATGCTGAATGTTATCGTATTTTGAGTACGTGTTTTTCTTAGACTATTACAATCTATTTTAATTGTTTTGCTGACTCTAAAGTCCGTAACACACTACCGCAGCGCACCTCAAGGAAGGTGCACCGCACTACCGCACCACACGCAAATTTTAAACTTANCTGATCCATTAACGGTGCTTTTAGGCACCACAAGCACCGGTCACCGTCCTCGTCGAACCCGTCGCTTGCGACGAAGGGCTCGACGAGCGAACTAACCCATAGACACAGCCCACTGAGTTTCTCGCCGGATCTTCTCAGTGGGTCGCGTTTCCGATCCGGTGGTAGATTCTGCGAAGCACTGCTCTTGCTAGGGTCAGTGTTAACAACTCTCCGGTTGAACCCCGCAAGCTCACCTACAAACGTTAGAGTGAAGCTGAAATAGCCTCTCAAGGCTATCAGCATAGGTAGGAGAAAAAAGCCATAAACATAAGGGGATCTCTTTCAATTCAGCTCTCATCTACTTTTTGTTAATTGGTCTGTAGTTTCATTACGAGATTGTATTTTCCGTTTTTTTTATGATTTTGATGATTACACAGATATGCTGTCATGAAATTAGACTGGTGAAGAGCTTGGGAGACAGATAACGACACCCTTGAAACAGAACTAGTGAATTAATACAGTTTGAGCCTATTAGATTTGTTTTAACGAGTACTCAATGGTCACAAAGATTGTTCCGTTAGTGTTTTAAAACTCTATCTTATTTTCCTAGGCGAACGTACTTCATGATTTACTTTTTTCAATAAGCTATTAACTAAGCTATTATTATTAGTATTGATAATGTAGCTAGTCTAGGGGTCCAGTGACAATAATTACAAAATTACAGCAACCAAAAAATCCCTTAAAACTCGATTAGTTCCATATTTATATTTTCTAATTTCAGATTATTTCGGTCAAAGACAATACATGCAGGAGAAATTCGGTTTAGACGCCTTTTCGTTCATGCAGGAGACCGTGGCTCCTGCTTTGGGTATACCGTCAGACGTTTCGTTTGACTACAACAGAGCTGCTGTCGTTGATGCATTCAGAAACAATTTTATGGCACCAGCCACACCTCACGGTCGGTGCACACTCTAAATAATCTATACTTAATATTATAAAGCTGAAGAGTTTGTTTGTTTGAACACGCTAATCTCAGAAACTACTCGTCCGAATTTAAAAATTCTTTCAGTTTTAGATAGCCCATTTATTGAGGAAGGCTATAGGCTATATAACATTACGGTAAGGCCAATATAAGTGGAGAACCAATAAAGAATGTTTCAAAATAAGGGTTTAAATAGCTCCTTAACATTCTACAATTCAAAAATATTTTCACTTTCTACGTAAATGAAGTGGGGAGTAATATTTAGCGTTATGCCAAAGTAGGTAACTATTCCACGCGGACGGAGTCGCGGGCAAAAGCTGGTGTCTAATAAAGATATTTTTTTACTAGTTATTTAATATCCCTTTACGTTTCAGTTGAATTCCTTCTTAGAAACACGGACTTGAAGGTGGTAATTTATAATGGAAATCTCGATGCCGTTTCCAATACACCAGGTATTTGCTTCGTAATTTTTATATACATTTTACCAACGATCCCATGCTATAGTTTGATTTCAAAATTAATTTGAAGGATTACAAAAACAATGACAAAACTAATAAATAAATAAAAAGATTAATTTAATCTCTAAATAGTTCATAATTGAGGCCTATAAAATCAAAGGCAGCTAAATCCAAGTCTGTCAAATATTCAGGTAAACTACAAAAATCGGCCTTAAACACGTCATTACGAATCCTCCCGATCCATCGAAGTACTGCTCTTGCTAGGGCCAGGGTTAGCAACACTCCCGGTTTGAGAAGCTGAAATAACTGTTCGGATAGCTACGATATTCTTTATTTTAAAGCAGATTTATAAATAATGAGAATATTACTAATAATCTGAATTTTAAATGATAAAACTTCGTTTATTAGTACTTAATACTGAGTAAAAATAAAAATTTTGAACTGAATTTGTTAGAGATTTAGCTGCATTTGTTATAACATGAAAACACTAAAGCGTGTCCAACTAACTAAACAAGATAGCGCCATTGTTAATCCATTTTACGACATTATGGCGTTTAGCTGTCTTTGATTTTATAGGCCTCAATTGGGTTGATGCGCACTTTGAAAAGATTGTCTTGAAAGTTTTGTTGTAAAAGTCTGATAAATTTGAAAATAGTCAACTCTTCTGTTCCCCATTGAATGAAGTGCCAGCGCTATAGCGATATCATGTCATTGTCATTGTGTTCTGCTCAAGGAATTTACACGTCTTTATTTACTATTTGATTTCAGGTCAACTAGAGTGGGTAGATAATTTACAATGGCCGGGTCAGGAAGCATTCAAAACTACTCCTCGACGAACTTTAGTAATTAACAGATTAGTAGAAGGCTATTTCAGGGAAACTCCGAGATTGTCATTCTATTGGATGAACGCGGCTGGTCAATCGGTAATTTATAAATAGTCTTTACAAACTAGCGACTTTCAATTAAATGACCCAAATATTTTCATTTCTGTCAGTCCTCTTAAATATTAAATGTAATTATGATCTATGGTCAGTCCCCAAACGCAATACCCGTGACTGTTATGTCAAGATTTCTTAGCATTACAATCACGGGAAATATATACAGGAAACGTTCGAAAAGTTTTCCGGTTGTAGAGCGAATATGAGAGCGCACGTCATTTCTACCCGAAAAGCAGGCACTTAATATTCATGAAAAGCAGATACTCCTGGTTTGTCTACTCATCCACAAAAAATATTTCAATTGGCTTTTTTTCAGGTTCCACTCGACAGCCCACTAGCAATGCGACGGATTTTGGACAGGATAACACAACCCAAATGATATTAACAAAATAATTAATGACAGTTATAAAATATATATTTTTTTATATGAAATTAAACTTTAAATTCATATTGCTTGTAGGTTTTTTTTGCTACACGATTATTGTGAACTTTCTTCGATATTTTTCTCTTACGTGCAGTATGACTCAGGACTACTGCACACGTAGATTTACACTTTAACCTCTAAGTACATAAATAAGAATTTTTTTTACTGAAAGTTGTTTTTTTTTTTCATAATAATTCTACAATTCAAGTGAGAGCTGTTATAATAGTTTAAAAAAATGTTAAATAGTAAACAATAACGTTTTGACTAAGGTGACCCCCCTATCCTACCCGGGTTCTGACCTCGAGGGGGATCGGGCGAGCTTGGGCGAGAGTGCAAAGGAGTCGTTTAGTGGATAGGTTCCTAAATGCCATCCCTTGAGACCGCGATCTCCTCCAACATTTGCGGGCCAGACCCACATACTCCGCGCCCCCTAAGACCTCATAGGAAGTTCGGCCCCCGGACCTAAAAAGGAAGGAAACAATATTATTTCATATTTTTTACCTACGAAATTTAAGTTAGCCCTTGGAAAAAGCCAAGAAGCGAATTATTTCTAGAATCGAATGATAGCTCTGATTAATGGCAGATGGTGCGATGGTAAAAAGACGATGGCTGTATTATTTCCAGTTCCAGTTCAGAGTTAGGTACAAAATTATAACCTAAATTTCATGATCCCCGGACAAGAAACCGTTCATAAAATGACAAAGTAAAAGATGGATACAATAGATCATACCCACCCTGATATAGGAACAAAAGCATAGATAAAGTATAAAGAATTGTTCTCGTTAATTCTACTCCAAAAATTCACTTTTATGGCCTTTGTAGGAACACGAGTATGCGTCCCGCCTGATTACGAGTAGGTACTGTCATGGACGTCAACACCCCCTCCTGGCTGAGCCTTTGCTCGCCCACCTGTCCTGGTGAAACTGGAAAGGCCTCCGGGCCACCAGTAATCCTCCAATTTATGATTGAAAAAAAAGGACGTCAACAATACCAGAGGCATAGTCAAGGCCAAACACAACTTAAATTGAATGTCCGTGAGTAATGTTAAATCAATCAACTTTTAAATTTATGCTGTATATTCTTACTTTCGTTGACACTAAATAATTTTTGACATTTGTTTGACATCAAATATCTTTTGATAGCTGTCAAGTCGCGAGTTGTAGCTTGTAACTCCGAAAATTAGTATGAATAAAACTAATTTAAGTTAGATAAATAAAAATACTTTTAGTGAACATGATGATAATACGAACTCAATAAAAATAAAAATACCAAAAACAAAAGTACTTCATGATATAAAATTATATTTTATCAATTACAGTATAATTTGTTGTTCGAGAAGAATTGTAAGACTGCTGATTCTATAAACAAATTATTTGATACAAAAATGGCTGATATTCTTGATATATTAGACATAGAACAACCGGCAACAGAGATCAGCAGAGACAGTATTATACATGGCGATAAGAACAAAAAGAAATATGTTACCGCTAAAGCTGTCAAGAGGCCCGAGGGAATGCATAGGGAGGTTTTCGCATTACTTTATAATGACAATAAGGAATTACCTCCGTTACTGCCTACTGATACGGGTAAAATCATATTTTAATCATTACCTTTCCTATTCTTCCACTGACAGATCTGTTTTTGTAGTTTACATACACTAAAATCACTGCAGAATGATACTGCTACACCTGTATCTGTGAGATCAATATTCCAATCATACAGTATAAAAGCTGTCCCTACAAACTGGAACATATTACAGCTTTTGGGCAAACACAATATGCAGTACTTACCCTTGAAGACTCACAAGACACTTTATTCCCACTATTTACACAAATTAAAATGTTACTCCTCCATCATGAGAGTCTTTTGTGAATATGTGTTAAATATGGATCTTCTCAGTGAGTCCCGATTCCGATCTGGTGATAAATTCTACAAAGCAATGCTCTTGCTAGGGCCAGTGTTAAGTGCTTCTCTCGAGTTGAGCCCGTGTACTTACCTACTAGGCTGCCTGTATTTGAAAAGCTTTGCAGCTATCAATGGTTAGTCAGGGGAAAAAAGATGTATTTTATAAAAAAAAATGTGAAATTTGATCATTTCTATAGTTACATTGCTTAATACAAGTATACTGAGTGTCTTATCCTTAAACCATGACTAGTATTTCACAGAATCATTGGAAGTTATTCAGTATTTTGTCCCTGCTATTTAAAAAACAAACTTGACTTTTGTGGTATTATTAGCTGAGAATCTATATATAGAAGACACCTTCGTATTACCTTAATGATGCTATGTTGCTAGCAAAGTAATTATACTCTGTAAGGTAAATGATTCTGCCCATATTGAATTTAAGGCTTCCGTTTGACAAACATTGATTGTTCTGTTAAAAGTGTTGATTTTAGTGCAATTCATATAAAAAAATTGAAATTAGAAAACTAAAGACAACAGTTACATTGTAACATTCAGTGTTATGCATTCAATTGGCAATCTATTGATTCTAAAGATGTATGATAGTTAATTTCTTAAATATAAACATATGACAAAAAAAATATTTTAGGAAAAGCATACAAACAGACAAAAGCCAGGCTTGGCATGAGGAAAGTCAGGAAATGGGTATGGGCACCATTTACTAATCCTGCACGTAAAGACAATGCTGTTTTCCACCACTGGAAGAGGGCATCAGATGAAGCTAAGGAATACCCTTTTGCACAATTCAATAAGGTATAAATATAGAATTTTTTTATCATTCATACCCGTGTTAGTAGCAATTTATTGATATATTAAAATATTAAAATTATAATTCATATGAATGTCATTTATTTAAGTGAACCCTCCTTTTAAGTCAAAAGACCTGATTTGCCTTTCTAATATCATCATCATCATCATCAGCCTGCGGCAGTCCACTGCTTGACATAGGCCTCCCCCAATCCATAGCCTCTTCTTTCTAATATGAGTGATCTAAATCTTGTATTTCAGAACGTTCATTAAAAATCTAACTGAACATTTCTCTAACTGATGATTATTCTCAGAATGTTTTATTCAAAGAAATAAAAACTTTCAATGCAAAATGACATATCTCAATTCTAGAGATTGAGCCACTGTGAGTTGGGGTTGACTGTCAAAGTTGAGTTTTACTATTATGAAGTCACTTTCTACTCTGCTCTATGCAGTGACATAAAATTACAAATAAATTAATAAATTAAGACAAATTAAATGAAAATGCACATATTAATGAATTCTTAGCAAGATTGAAAAAGTAAAAATATCATTATTATTTTTTATAGCAAGTGTCAATACCATCTTATTCTGAGTCCGAATATAACCAATACTTAAAATCTGAAGATTGGAGTCAAGCAGAAACTGATCATCTGATGGATTTATGCCAACGTTTTGATTTACGATTTATTGTAATACATGATCGATGGGACAGAGCTGCATTCAGAGATCGAAGTGTAGAAGATTTGAAGGAACGTTATTATAATATCTGCTCTATTCTGAGTAAGGTGAGTATTATTATTGGTTTTTTATTTTTTTATAACTGGCACCCTGGAGGACTGGTCTTAAACAGATCTGTCACCAAAATGTTAATCGTCACAACCATAATAATCCCTCAATGTATGTCAAGTTATGTATTCAATAATAAATGCCATTTAAAATATGAGTGGTACAAGATGGTCGCAGCCAAAACTAAATCTTATCATTAAAGAAATTAAACATAATTTTGCAGATACTAAAACATGTTTCAGGTTAAGACTAATCCCTGGTCAAACACAGTTACAATGGTGAATGGCGAAAAACGCGTCTATCATTACGATGCTGAACATGAACGAAAGAGAAAGGAACAACTGAGAAGACTATTTGATCGCACTCAAGAACAGGTCATTTCTCAAATATATTATATACAAACACATAACCCCATAATATTATTGGAATAGTGGGAAAAAATTGGGTTTAACCCTCAGACACAGCCCACTGAGTTTCTCGCCGGATCTTTTCAGTGGGTCGCGTTTCCGATCCGGTGGTAGATTCTGCGAAGCACGACTCTTGCTAGGGTTCGTGTTAGCAACGTCGCCAGGTTTGAGCCCCGTGAGCTCACCTACTAGTTAAGGTTACGCTGAAGTAGCCTCTCAAGGCTCTCAGATAAGTAGGAAAAAAAAAAGAAGTGAAAAATAATATAATGCAATTAGCTTCACAATTCCATATCTACTAATTAGGTTAGTCAATACCAAATGAAACCGTTTAGTATCTTATGCTTAAAGATTGATGAAGAGCAAATGCTGCTAGCCGAACTGAAAAAAATCGAAGCCAGGAAACGGGAAAGGGAAAGGAAAACTCAAGATTTACAAAAACTTATATCAAGAGCAGACAGCGGCACTATTACCCCATCAACTCCGACAAACCATAACACAGAGCCACCAGGAACACCCTCAAGTATGGCTGCCAACATGAGGAGGCATGATCGGAAATTACATAAGAAGAAGATAACCACACAACAAAGACCCATGCGTGCTGTGGAAAATGTGGTAATTATACTTAGTTAACAATTTATAGGACAGTTGTTATACTGTACAATTTAGACTGCATATCTTAAGATGGGAGGTGAGCTAACAATTTGACACCAGGTACACCATATGCTCTTTAACTTTTCTATGCAATAAATACCAAAACCTAACTGAGTTCATCACAATATTACGTTTTAAGAATATAATGAATGTTTTGTCAATTAATAATACATTATATAAATGAGCTTTGATAAATATCTGGTCTACAAACAAACAACTTTCTAGTTATAATTTAACAGTCAGGGATTGGCAGTATTATATAATGTATGTACGATGTTGTATTGAACAGACAGTGGAGTGGTCAGGAATAAAGTTTCCGGAGGCTCGAGGAACTGGTGNACGTTTTAAGAATATAATGAATGTTTTGTCAATTAATAATACATTATATAAATGAGCTTTGATAAATATCTGGTCTACAAACAAACAACTTTCTAGTTATAATTTAACAGTCAGGGATTGGCAGTATTATATAATGTATGTACGATGTTGTATTGAACAGACAGTGGAGTGGTCAGGAATAAAGTTTCCGGAGGCTCGAGGAACTGGTGTATGGCTACGCTCTCAACGCATGAAACTGCCTCCTGGAGTAGGACAACGTAAAACAAAAGCTATTGAACAAGAGCTTCGACTTATGAACATAGGTCAGTGTGATACATAAAATTACTGATGGTAGGACCTCTTGTGAGTCCGCACGGGTAGGTACCACCACCCTGCCTATTTCTGCCGTGAAGCAATAATGCGTTTCGGCTTGAAGGGTGGGGCAGCCGTTGTAACTATACTGAGACCTTAGAACTTATATCTCAAGGTGGGTGGCGCATTTACGTTGTAGATGTCTATGGGCTCCAGTAACCACTTAACACCAGGTGGGCTGTGAGCTCGTCCAACCATCTAAAAAAAAAAATTAGTCATTTTTCCACCACAACTTATAGGGGCCTTATATGTATATAAATTAGTGGAGGAAATCATGGACACTACAAAAATCTTAATTAACAGACATATAATTGAGATTATTCAATGTGCACTAACAATGCATGTTCATAATGAAAGTAGAAATGAAAAGTCAATTCATATTTTTACAGCACTACTTTGCCCACTTTTTTTGAAGGACATCTCTAAATGAGAGGTCAGATTCACGTTTGAATGTATATATGGGCCCTGTAACCACTTACCAATGAGACTGGCCATAAAATCACCTGCCCACCTAATTTTGAATCAATTAAAAAAGCACTGTATTGCTGCATTAAACTTAACAACTAACAAACTGTTAAATACTACCAAGCAAAAATATTTTCTTACACATTTTTATATATTTACAGATATAGCACCAACTCCAACTGAACCTATCTGCAAACATTTCAATGAGCTCCGCTCTGATCTGGCTTTGTCCATAGACCTGAAAAATGCTTTAGCATCCTGTGAGTTTGAATTGCAAGCTTTGCGCCACCAATATGAAGCTTTAAACCCGGGAAAGGTAAAAATGTGACTTCTATATGAAATTTGTAAGCTTTTAACGTAATTGCCAAATTAGTGATTGTTTTTAACTTTTTTTTTGCTTAGAATGACTAAATGTTTAACAATCTTAACAACATGATTTCAGACCCTTACGATTCCAGCATCAATATGCAACACAAGTGTGGACAGTGACTCTAAACCTGTTGGTGAAATAATTGATGTGGTTGGTTCTCCTGGTGCAATGAATACAACCATATAGTATTGTTATTGTTACAGAGAGTAAACAATGAACTGTTTTTTTTTGTATATATTTTCACAAAAAGTTTAAATCAGAAAAGTAAAAGAAACAGATTGGTTGTATTCTAGATAAGGACATTTTCAATGTTAGATTTAAATGTATGTACACCACTGAAACTTACTTCAGAAAAATAAATTAACATGCAATACGACAAATTGAGCTTTTATCTGACCTAAACATTCTGTTTAAATATGTTAGGCCTGGCACATTATTATAAAGGCAGTCCATATATAGTTTTTTATGTTTTGTGGTAGGAGATACTAGATACTTGCAACCCATGATGATATGTAATTGCCAGGGCCAATAGGCACGGGCAGTGCCATGAAGTACCATACAGTAATAGTTTGTTACAGGCTTTTTAAATTATTTTATTGCATTGATAAGTAACCCTGTAGCCCACCTGGCTTATACACATCACAACATGAATGCTTAAGACACAAAATAGACGATTGAGTTGTATTGTATGTTGGCTGTTGTACCATTCAAAGCCAAACGCTGTAATCTATCCATATATATAAAAATGAATTGCTGTTCATTAGTCTCGCTAAAACTCAAGACCGGCTGGACCGATTTGGCTAATTTTGGTCTTTAATTATGTGTCCAAAGAAGGTTTAAAAGGTAGATAAATATGAAAATGCTTGGAATTAAATAAAAATAACAATTTTGTTTTTCCTTTGATGTGTCCCCCGTTGAAAGGATTCCTTTGGTTGTTTTTATACAAAAGCTTAGGTCTTTTATTTATCGATTGAGGCAATACGAAGTCTGCCAGGTCAGCTAGTGTTGATTAAAGTCTTCTAGATAGGTAAAGTTAGAAAAATTCTCACTAGAGAACACTTAACAAAGCACTGTAGATGTATAATGTAGATATAGGCTTAAAAATAACAATTTGAACCATTATTGAACTTACATTTAAATGCATTTGAGTCTGTGAGTATGTGGCTGCTTTGCAGTAACAGTGGGTTAATATTTTTAAACCATTAGAATCAATACAAAAATGTATAATAGAAAATTTAATAAATTAAATATCTAATGTTAAATTGCTCCTTTTGGAGCACCATATGCATCCGGCATTCGTTCTATTGTATACTTGTGTTCCGCAACATACATTATAGGAACACCTGGTATTTTTCTAATTCTTCGTTTCAAATCTTTGTCATTTGTAGCTACAATATAACATTTATGTTGTGTAACTCTTTGTACTAAACAATCATCAGCATATGTACCTTTATGAAGACAGGCTATCCTCTCAAATCGTGGGTCCTTTATAATCCTTAAAGCTACTCTATACTTTCTTCCAAGTTTTTCCAATTCTCCAAGGACACAATCAGTAATATATGGTATGCATTTAGCATAAAGACAATCCATCATATTTTGTATGATATCAAGTTTGTTCTTTATTGAGAAGTTGATGAAGTTTGTGTCAATAAGTACATGATATGGCGGTCCTAGCTGCATGTTGTATTGGAAGAATAGCGCGGAACTTGTTTGTGGGACTTCACGTATTTTAATTAGATGAGGATCTACAGGTTTCTTCTTCTTTGGTTCACTCCTTTCGCTATTTTTTATCCGAGAGTCGCTGGGGCTGATCATTTTTTTCATTTTTGCAAATCTTTTCTCTACTATTTTCCTCGTTTTTCGTTGTTTGCCCTAAAATAAATCGATAATAAGGTTATGACTACTATGTGTTTGCAAATTTATTTAATAGCATTATTTTTTACCGAAAACATCCCAGGTTCTTACCATTATAATGATTTAAAATATTTGTATTCAAAAAAACCTTAACTTCTATTTTAATTGACACATAAACCGATACAGTAACGATACACCCTACGAACACGAACAGTATGTACGATGTGCACCCAATTCTTATAAATTTTATTTGTTATTTCAAAATGCATCAATACTAAGGGTTTTCGATTTTAGTATTATTTAGTATTATTATTAAAATCCGCGCACATTGCAATTTACACTGTTATATCCATAATTAACACACAAATAAACAAAAAAAATATCAAGATTTATGAATAACACCACGTTTTTTTGACAGTACGACATATAAAGTTTTTTTTTTCTCCCATTTCTTGGCCTGCAGGGTTTGTGCATCAGCCATAACATATAAAGTTTAGGTTTAAAAAGTAAAATTATTTTTATTTTTCAAACTGGAAAGGCAAATATATCATACCATACAGCTTAATCTATACTTCTATACTAATTTATTTATTCATTTATATTATTATAAAGAGAAAAGATTTGTTTGTTTGTTTGTATTGAATAGGCTCCGAAACTACTGAACCGATTTGAAAAATTATTTTACTATTTGAAAGCTACACTATTCCCGAGTGACATAGACTATAATCTTCTTTGAAAAAAATTAGGGATCCTTACTAAAACTCCAATAATGTAACACAATGTGTAAAAAAAATACTTAAAATATTCTTTACATCGCGTGCCCTGTGAAAACTATTGACGATAGAATAAAATAATGTACTACGACTTTGTAGAACACATTATTATTTACAAAAAGTGTCGTGACAGCATATGTCTAACCATTACAGCTATGTTCTTTTATTTAAAAAATAAAACAACGTCAAATATCATTGAAATTTTTGTTGACGGGAGCGGGCCGCTAGTCTTCCAAATACTTTTTATAAGAAAAATGAAATGAAGTTTAATATGAAACATGGAATGAAATGAAATGAGATCAGACGATATGGGATGAAATATTATCTCAGTAAAATGGTGGTGTTACTAAGACTTTTTCAGTGGACTTTTTGGAGGATCCCGAGAATTACGTTCAGCAGCTTTGCTACATTTTCCCACATTTGTGCACTTTCTACGTCCAGCGAATCTTTAATTTTTCCACATTAATGCACTTTCACAGATACTAATCAGTTAATAAACCCCCGTTATTACGCGCTGAAGGCTGAAGAAACACTCAATCAACAAAAGAAAATCCTTCGCAGAAATTCGCACCTAGCGTTCGTGCCAAAAAGCCCTAGAAAAATTGATACTAGTACTCTGTATGAGGGCTAGTTTTTATTTATTTATGACACTGAAGCTTTGTTATATCTCTCTATATTGCTATATCTCTTTTCCAAAATTTCTGTAAATTAAATGGTGTATGGAAGAGGTCGCTTTTAGCGATAAGGCCGCCTATTGTACAAATGTATCTGCTCGTTGACTGTTTTTTTAATGTTAATTGTGTTTTAGTGTGCAATAAAGTGTATTTATTATTTTTCTCTTTCTCTCTCTCTGTAATAACTAATAACCTATTCGAAATATCGAAAATAATATAAGGACAATAAAAAGGGGAGATTAACGTAAAAGTAGTTTTAATTATATCTACGATTCTTGAATATCGAAGAAATTTAATATTTTATAGCTTATGACTTAGCTTATCTGAATACAACAATTAATAAAAGTTAATTTAAAAGAAAGATTTTAATCTAAATTGCGACATTTAATTCAAGAGAAAATCTGTGTTAATGAATAGACTATAAACTATTCTATTAGAGAACTAAGCCAACACATGATGAAGAATAATCATGAAACAAGGCTTAAAAAAGGTGCTTATTACTTTAAAATTGTGAAAACCTAGAATGAGATGAAATTGAATTTTGTCTCTGTTTATTAATGGGAATTTAATAATACTTCAATGGATTTTTTAGTTTTTATTTCTGCGAATTTCTTAGCAAAAAATTCCACCAAATTCAGAATAAAGTTTTCAAGAAGTCGTTGTTCAAACAAGTTGCTTTTCTCTTTGTTACACCTTTACTGGGAGTGACGTGTTTAATTTATGCTGACTAATATATAATTTGTTGACCATTATATTAATGACTAGCGACCCGCCCTCGCTTCGCTTCGGAAACTGTAATTTATTATTGATTTGTCCACTATTTAATGGATGTTATTAAACACATAAACCTTCCTCTTCAATCACTCTATCTATCATCAAAATCCGTTGCGTAGTTTTAAAGATTTAAGCATACATAGGGACAGACAGATATAGGGGCAGAGAAAGCGACTTTGTTGTACACTATGTAGTGATTACGACTTGTCTTGTGGTTGAGATCCAGAGACGGCTCACTGAATTTGGCCCCCCTTATTTGATTTTCGAATTTTCTTTACCGACAAAACCGGTGCATGCGCAATGTAGGCGTGAGGTGAAGGTTTGCTTATTATATATAAAAGAATTAATAATTGGGAATTTATGTTTTATTGTTTTTATATTGTTTTTATGATCGAACAATCACCAATAGTCGTCGAACAAACGATAATTGATCAAAATCAATTAATCTGAGTGATAAAAATAAAGATATCTAGTAAAGGAGGCCAACATAACGGTGATCAATTGTTTAATTAATTATAAATAAATAAAAGACGAACAAACAATGTTTACATTCGAACATTAACGAACAAACGACTAACAAATAATAAAAAATAAAAAATTCTGAATATAAAAAAAAGGGGCTAAATTCACTGAGCCGTAAATGACCACCATTTTACTGAGACTATATTTCATCCCATTTAATCTCATCTCATTTAATTTCATCCCAGTTGATTAATGTCCCAAATTAATCATTTTCATTTCATTTCACTCCATGTTATCATTTTTCATAAAATTAAGAAATATATTAAAATAAGACATGACTTAAAGGTCTTAATTACCAGGTCATAAATTTCCTTAAAAAAACATAACATTATTACCCTCCATTTCAGAGAATATATAGAGCAGACAAGGCTGCATGGGCTTAGATCCCCTAGCCTTTCCTAACAAGGAAAAATTGTACAAAAAAAAAACATTATTACCTACCTACATTGAAAATTCTGAAATTCGAATCTGATTCTGAAGAAACCAGAGTAGATATCCAATTTCGAAAATGTCGCTGCATATGTCTGCCCAAGAACTCCTAAAATTAGGAGATGAAGGACGACAAAAACCTTTTCTAAACAAATATTGGCCTGAAATAATAGGAGTTACGTTTGGTATTGGCACAGGAATGTTTCTAAACTTCCAGACTAAACGGCCAGTGTTCAGCGGTTAGTAATTACATAACAATAACAAATGTGTTTTTAAATATGAATGAGGAATAGGACTAAACTTAATATACAAATATACCATTAAAAAGAACCTGGAATAACCTTTCATATAGTCAAGAAATAATCTTAAAAATTAGGCAACATTCCACTTGAATATTATTGTTCTTGCTGTTTTATTTTAATAGGTATCCAAAAACATATAATTGCAACTGGAGGTTGGGTCAGCATTTTAAGTTATGTACAGCATAAACGGAATGAATATTTAGCAGAAAAGGATGCAGTATACAGGCATTATATAGAATTACACCCAGATGATTTCCCTGTTCCTGGTATGTATGATATTTAAAAATATTTTGTTATCAGTTGTATATTGTGCTTAAATGTTAGTCTTGTACTCTCATTCAAACTCCTTCAGTTTTTTTACAATGTCATCGAAGTTAAAATGTCTTTTGGTAAAGCGAAATTCTCTCTGCTATGAATATCTAGTATTCCAATTGTACACAATACCATATATTTTGATTTACTAGATTTTTTTGTTTGTTTTGGATATCTTTGCATATACAATTGAGCGACTTATCACATAAATGATTTGACATTAACTATAAATAAAATGTATGTTGGCATTATCATGAGGTGTATTTTGACTGTTTAAAAAGTATTTCTTGTTAACTTTTGGAGGATAGCCATACAAGCAGCTATTCTTTAACACTCAATAAACCCTTTGACCATGATAGGTTTTATGAGCCCATTAGCAATTTTCTAGGTATGCAATGTTTTATGTAACATACAATTTTTCCCTTCCCCATTTCATTACAGTCAAAACTTTTGTTTCTAATTGGCATAATACCAATAATTAATCTTATTATTACGACAATTAAAATTACTTTTGAGATTCTCGCACTAATTAATTCATATATTTCAAATACTCTACATGTTTACTGGTCAACCACAACTCTAGTGCTTTCTGTTGACATTGAATATTATGATAACTACTATCTGATTTTTTATAATTGAGACAATATTACAAACAGGTACAATAAATGTGTGATTAAACTATTAAAATACTTTTCTAAAGACATCTATGGATCATGTAAACTGAAGAAACTAATGTGTATTATTGTAATAAATAATATTTAAGCAATTGTTATGGTCACTTCTTGACAATATGATTTTTTTTTGTCAATATTGTTTAAATATATCAGTCTTTGTTACTAGTATTGTTGGGTAGTGTTAAAAAACCTATATTACCATCTGTAAGATTATTAACTTTCACTGGTGCTACACTTACATCAGTGGTAAGAATTATGTTCATTATCTTTCTTAAGTTTTGGCCACTCATTAACCTCAAGGATGTTACCTAACCCATAAATGAAATAAATAAATATAAACTCTTATCCAATAGGACAATGACATTTGCCAATGTTCTTAGATGTGACTAAGCACAATCAATATTTCTTTTGCAGAACGTAAGAAGATTGGTGACTTGTTTGAACCTTGGATCCCAGTTCGTTAAATGTAAATTAAATATTGAGTTGTTGTGAAATGTAAAAAAATGTAAAATAAATAGTTTTCAGTAATTTATTTGAATGGTTTCATTTATTTTTATTGAATTAACACTTTTGTAATAAAGTAATGAACAATATTAAATACCTGAACATTTATCACGTTGCAAGTTAAGTAGAAAATATTTATTTTTAAATTAAGAACTCAAGTATATTAATTTAAAAAGAAACAATATTCTTTAGGGTCGCATCATTTTTAATAGCTAAAGCAGAATACAGTGTGTAAACAGATCTAAGCTTTCACATGAAAATTCATTTGGAAAATATCTTATGTTGGACCATAATTCTTTTGTAAAGGATCATAACCTTTATGCTGATGTAGATAATGCTGTGCTAATGCTGTTATATAGTTAAATCCTTCACCACAAATTGCACAGTTGTGATTCTCAAGCACTTTATACTGTGAATACATATCTTTAACATGTTTCTCATTGTAGGATATTAATGACTGATTATGTTCCAGTATCTGAAGTATGTTTGTCGTAGGTTTCTCTCCAATTTGAGTTATTTGGTTTATATTATTCGATTCCTTAATGGGTATGGCTGGTTCTTTGCCTACATCTATACCGATTATGTCTATGGTATTACTGTTATTAAACGCTTCTGTTTGTATTTTATTTTTTTGACTGGCATGACATGACATGACTTGATGTTTCTTCAATTTGTGCAGTTTCTGAAAAATAATTTTTATTAAGTATATATTTTTTTACTTTTGATCCGGTTCTTTTTGCAAAGATAAATGAATACAATATTAATGAAATAACCAATTAGCTACATACTAGACAAACAGGTCCAAAAAACATTGAGAAACAATTTTATCGGTTGCTTCATTTGTATACATATATATATTAAAGTACTTCTAATAAATCCATTTGGTAAACACGAAAGTGGAACATGGACAAAAAATATTTAATTAGGGATAATTATGAACATATTTTAATTAGGTACCAACACAATCTATTCTAGATGCATGTAATTTCAATCTCAATTATCTTAAATGTGCAAAGAAAGTAATGCTCCTTGGCCCTGTTACATAGAGAGCATTTAAAAATTTTCACCTTTTTTTTTCCCCATTATTTATTGCTTAGAAGGGTGGACGAGCTCACAGCCCACCTGGTGTTAAGTGGTTACTGGTGCCCATAGACATCTACAACGTAAATGCGCCACTCACCTTGAGATATAAGTTCTAAGATCTCAGTATAGTTACAATGGCTGCCCCACTCTTCAAACCGAAACGCATTACTGCTTCACTGCAGAAATAGGCAGAGTGGGGGTACCTACCTACGCCGACTGTTTTGTTAAAATGTGTATGCAAATTGGCGAGAAATAAAGCCAACTTCGGACATTCTATTATATTTAAAATTTTTATTTTGTCAACGTAATTTTGGACTGCCATGTAAAATTACTCACAAGATCTCTTGAATGTATGTAGGCAGATTCGCACAAATCGCACTTAAAATTTTTAACGCCGCGATGTTTGCTAATGTGTCTCGTTAATTCACTGGATGTGATGAACTGTTTGTGGCATATCGTACATTCCTGAAATTCATATTTTCGATTAAAGTACCTACACAATGATAGGTTAATTAAAATATTGGAAAGGTAAGCAGTGTAAAAAAATCATAGCCGATTGGTGGTTGATACACGATGAAAAGTGACTCACATGATCGCGCTGTCCTGTGTGAATTTTCAGATGGGCTTGTAAATTTCCTTGTGCAGAAAATCGTTTACTGAAAATATTGTAATTTTACAAAATAATTAAATTTATTAAGAGCGTTTCTTTTTTAAATACATTGATTAGTGGACTAGCCCACGATAGATTTGTTATATTACAAACGTTAACAAAGCCTATAAATATTCCCAACGTGAATGCCGACATCCACCTTGAGACATGAAGTCCAAAACTCGATTGTAATGTGTATCAAAATAAGAATAAAAGCTGTCCCACCACTCATACTGGAAGGCACGATAAACTTTTAATGCGCATCCGTGAACAACTGTTTAGTACATATTTCCTTAAAACAATAATTGGCAGCTACTTTTCGATTTGAACACCGGCATAGTAGTAGCGCTTGACACGAGTATACCGAGTGTGTTATCTTCTAGGACATGGCTGCTCAGTGAACGGCCCGCGACGCATGTTTTGATCAGAAAAAAATTTTGGATACAAATAGTTTGGAATTCGAAATTAAAATTGTTCATCTAAACATTTAATCAATATTTGGTTTTAGTATAATTTGTCTTTTTTCTTGTAACGTTCCATTCCTATGACATCTTTTAAAAGTGAAGCTATCTTTTACTACTAGTGGGGGAATTCCCGGAAGGATTTACTGGTGGTAGGACCTCTTGTGAGTCCGCACGGGTAGGTACCACCTCCCTGCCTATTTCTGCCGTGAAGCAGTAATGCGTTTCGGTTTGAAGGGTGGGGCAGCCGTTGTAACTGTACTGAGACCTTAGAACTTATAGGTGCGTGGCGCATTTCCGTTGTAGATGTCTATGGGCTCCAGTTACCACTTAACACCAGGTGGGCTGTAAGCTCGTCCACTCATCTCAAAGGAATAAAAAAAAAAGTATTTATTACCCTGTACTTTTTTACTCGAAATAAATAAGTTTTGTAATAAATTTAATTAGCCCGCAAAGGTATGTAGTTTGGACAACCCTGTTCTAGAACATGACGACAAAATCTTGTTTAGTCTTTAGTACAGAGGATCAGTGTGCTTAGTGCGAGTTTTTTAACGTTCTCGATAGCGTAAAAGTTAATTCGAATTTGTATGTAGTTGGAACAGCGCCCCTAGCGGCAAACGTAGGCAAACAATCCCATTCCATACAAATATGAGCTAACTTTTACGCTATCGAGAACGTTAAGAAACTCGCACTGAGCACACAGATCGCCTGGCAATCTCTAATACTACTCCCTATAATCGTATGTTGCGGAACTTGAATGTCTAAATAATGTTTATTCACCTGCACACTTCGCACTGGAATGGTTTCTCCCCCGTGTGGATACGAAGATGTATCGTCAGGTTGTGTTTCTGTGTAAAACGACGAGGGCAATACATGCAAACGAACGGACGGTCACCGGTGTGTGTTCTGTAACGAAAGGATATTTTAGGTTAAGATTTCTTTAAATTAAAATTTTCAAGACTGGGAGAGAATTAAAAAAAAAACTTATTTTTGCTAATATGTAGTCCTATATTAAGTTGATTCTGTTCAGTGAAACTTTACCGTACGATCTTTGTTTTTTCGACCAAATGAAATTGGTCAAAACGTTATCAAGAACTGTTATATTAATTGTGAGATTTAAAGAAAAAATGTCATAACTTTTACTGGTGATCCTGCTTACTGCTGATCCTATCTTAATGAAACCAGTATTTCTTCCTTCGTTAATAAAAAGAGATAGAGACAGTGGTGAATTTACACTAGGGGAGTAGTGCTCAGGGCGGCAAAATTTTGAAAATGACTTTTTTTTTCTTATCAGGATTGCTCTATGTAATGAATTAATTCTATAAATAATAATTTTCTGTTTAATTGATTTTCAAGAAATTAAATTCATCCGTTATTTGTGAATTATAATATTGGCACTTTTGGTAAAATTAATAATCAAAATGATTTAATCAATTTATTTCCTTGGAGATTCAAAATAATAATCGATTTTTTTTAATTTTACAGAATTAAAGTTTTTTTTTTTTTTCCATGTATAATTATGAGTTAGCCTTAGTGCCAAAACACATATATTTATTTATGTTTTTGAAATATATAACATATTATAATAAAATTTCTAGTAAGGTTGAAGAAGAAAATATAATATAAATTATAAGTTTCAGTAAAATTTCAGTATTGGGGCGGATTTTTTCCGGTAGCCAGGAGCGGCATTAAGTTTAAATCCGGCCCTGGACAGAGATGCTCTTTGAATACACTGATATACAGTATATCAGATATACTTGATACTGATCAAGATAAATATGATTTTGATTCAATTAATGGGATATAGATTCAAGTGAGCTGAAAGCATATCTTATTAAAAATGTGTATTTCTCATTAACATTTGAACTCTTTAACGTTTGATGTAGACTGCATTTTATTGAATAGAGCAATATAGTTCGGATATAGAAGGCTAGACTGGCGATATAAGTTATAGAAGTATGTAAAGAATTTTGTGGCATACCTTATATGCATTTCCAATTGAGCTTGACACCTAAACTGTTTGTTGCACTGGTAGCAAGAGTGTACGGACTTTGGTTTCGGTTTAGGTCCACGTTTCAACTTCTCTGACTCCGGTTTACGTTTGTAATTCGATAGTGTTCGTTTCTGTTGTGATAATTTACATTTACTGAAAATTAAACTTAAATCTTTAGATTAAAGAATTAATTTTCTTTATTGCCCATTTAGGCAGACGAGCATGCGGCCTACCTGCTGATGGGTGGATATCGTAGCCCATGGACATCAGCAATGCCAGCGACAGAGCCAAGCTGCTATCTACCTATATTCACGGAGACATGCATAGAGACGTAATATGTGTGTACACAGTGGTCGATGAAAACTCAGTTTGTAATGATCATTGTAACTATATAGCATAGTTAATAATTGATGATTTAATAATAATTGCGTAGTTTATAGTTAGGTTAGCCTTCAAAATATTTTTATTTATTATTTTTTTATTACTCAGATGGGTGGATGAGCTGACAGCACACGTGGAGTCAAGTTACCATACATGTTTAGTTCATTTTTAATATTTGTATTGAGCTTAATCTTTTTTTTCTAACTTCACAGTAATAGTTAGTTTTTAGTTATATTGTTATTACCATCTTTTGATTATTGTTGAATATGTTGGAGCCTGAAAAAAAAAGTCATAAATTATATTAGTACTCCAGCATGTTACATTAAATCACAGAAATTATGTAGATACTCACAATTGGATCTGTCATCACCATCGCATCTACAGTTCTGAAAATATTAATTAAATATTTTAAAGACACTATAGAAATAAAATCACAGTATCCCAGTACCGAGTAACTATACTTGAAACCATAGAACTTATATCCAAAAAATAGGTGGGTTGCTCATTTACGTTGTAGATGTCTATGGGCTCCAGTAACCACTTAATACCAGGTGGGCTGTGAGCTCGTCCACCCATCTAAGCAATAAAGTAAATAAATAAAAATTTCTCATAAATGTGATTTAGTTGTTATAAGGGACTAATTTCAAGGAAGGATTTAATGCAATATCCTTACTTGCTCGGTATTCTCAGTCCGATATATTGCCTCAATCGTATATCAGCACTTTCGCAGGTCTGTTTGAAATGATAAGCCACACCTAACTTGTACATGCAGTTACTGCACATAAACTCTGGCAAGCCATCATCTCTGCTTATCTGTAAATTTTTCAAAGTAAAGCAATGGTAATATCATCTTACATCATCTACATGACAAACAAGCTCACTCTGTCTAGAGTCTGTTCTTTTCGGTAGGCAGCGGCTTGGCTCTGCCCCTGGCATTGCTGAAGTCCATGGGCGACGGTAACCACTCACCATCAGGTGGGCCGTATGACCGTCTGCCTACAAAGGCAATAAAAAATAAATAAAAAAAAAGAGAAATGATTGTCATCTCGGTCTCGTTGTTTGTAAATGAGATATGAATAAAATATAAAAGTAACCCAAAAATCACTAGTACAGTTTAGCAAGTAGAGGTAAAATAAGTTGTTGTGTAACTAGCATCTGCTTCTCCTCGCAAAAGCCGCAACCAAGGAATAAGACAATAGATAACAACGACCATTCTGCCATTAGTGTACGACTGATAAGAACAAGAAGAAGAACTAGCCTACAATATATGGGTTTTTATTTGGCATAACAACAGAACTGAAAATGCTCCTTACTCAATTTGAAAAAAATATATTTATGGATTACAAAATATGACAACATAGGTAGGTCAACTGAATAAGTTATCAGAGGAAGTGTGAAAGTAGCCCCGGTAATTAACAAATTAAAGAGCGGACGGTTAGCGTGGTATGGACATGTGATGCGTAGAGAGAAGATGCATATGTCGAGCAGATGTATGGAAATGGTAGTGCAAGGTAAAGGGGGAAGAGGTCGATCGAAGAAGACCTGGAAGGAGTGTGTGAACAATAATATGAGAGAGAGAGGAGTGGGTGTTGAGATGACGGCTAATAGAAGAGAATGGAATAGAAAAATTCGCTGTGCCGACCCCACATAGTGGGATAAGGTGGAGAAAAAGATGACGATAGGTAGGTTTCGGTTAAATGAAGCATATTACATTTGTTATGAAAGTTTAAATCTCTCTTATAATAAATATTCATATTGATAGAAACAGTTGTTAAATCAATTGTATCTTGACGATAATTTGAATTTACGTTTTTTTTTTTGATAAATAATCATAAGATCAGTATACCTTTACGTTACAACAATATTCTATCATGTCACACAGCGAAATGTTGAAATTTTTGGCAAATATTGAAGTAAGTACGCCTTCTTCTAAACATATTCGGCATATTTTATTCATAATTTCAAATTTCAAATTAATTGTTGATTTTTTTTTGTCTACTGTGTTTGATACACAATTTTTATATCCTTGTTTTAGATAGGCAAACGGAACAAAACACATACACTTCATTTAAAAAAAGTTTAAAAACATGTCTTTTGGATTATTGGTCAAATATTGCAGAAATAAAATAAAATGGATTATTGAATATAATAATAAACGGAATAAAAATCCAGTGAGATGAACCAAAACTGTAGATTTTCCATGAAATTAATTCAAGTAGTCTCTCAGTCAATAGAACTTAATTTAATGAGAGCTTAATGAACTTTTAGAATTAAACCGAAAAACCATGTCCAACTTTTATTTTATTTTCCCACTATAAGGAAGATAAAAATAAGAAGCACCATCTCAGTATATTAAAAAGAGTATGCCGAAAGGAAGGAAGTTAACGCGGTGCCATAGCAGCATGTCATGTGCAAAGATATAAAAAAGCAGCGCCATAAACTACCACACTTCATTTCAATCCAGTACCTACACTTCATTCTATTTAAAAGTGCTTTATTCCACTTTCTACACTAGCGCTATTTCAATGAGTCTTCGAACAATAGCTTGCTGTTTACAAATGGACACGTTTTCAACTTGCTCCCTGTACAATATGATACTTCTTAGGTCTATCCTTCATTCCTTCATGTCTACAACGAACTGATAAAACTCTGGCGATTTAATCTTGACATAAAAAAGGTCATTAAATTCTGATTAATCGAAAGTAAAGACACGATTACTTATCTTCACCCACCTGTGTTACATTTTACGTTATACATTTTATATTTGCGGTTTGAAAAGACGAATCTTTTTATTTTGTAAAAATTGAGTGGCCCAAGAAAAGTTCGGCTTATTGGCAGTCCTATTTACCTTTTTAAAAATTGAGTGGCCCAAGAAAAGTTCGGCTTATTGGCAGTCCTGTTTACCTTTTTTTAGTTTAAATAAAACACTACAAATAAGATTAGAATTAGAACAATGGCTCGTTGTGCAGAATACCATGAAACGATTATGCAATATTAGAAAGAATATGAGAGTTAAACGAAGGTATTCGTGGAGTTAAAACAGGATATGTCTCTTTGAAATATATTATACAGGTACTTAATGGTTCATATAACTTTAAAGAGTAGTTAAAATACATTTTACTCAATACAAAATCAGCATATATTAAACACTAACAAATCACAATATTAAATGTCACAGACGACTTTTTGGCGCGAACGCGAGGAGTGAAGTTGTGTGATTTGTTTTATTTTGTCTATTTAGTGTTTATTCAGATTTAAATGCATAATAACCGTGGTTCATTAACTGTGTATAATCTGTGAAAGTGCACGATATTGTGGGAAAATGAAACAAAGCCGCTGGATGTAGCTTCCCGGGATCATCTAAAAAGTCCACTGAAAACGGCTTAGTATATGACCACCATTTTACTGAGATCACATTTCATCACATATCATCTCATTTGTAAATTTAATTCTTTTTATTTATGTTATGTCGCGATTAGTTTCCTTCGTTTTTTTATTATTCATAAACTGTAAATAATTAAAACGGCGAATTATAAAAATCTTATTACTTGACGCTCGCTAATGCACAAACCGTGCCGGCGCCAAAAAATAAAGAAGAAAAAATAAAGAAGAAATGTCAATTGTCATAGACTACCCGTAATTTTTTAGAATGTACATGTACTGAAGTAGGAAACCAGGTCTATGTTTTTTAGAAAGTCAGCAATCACTTTTAGTTTTATTTATAAATATACAATTTTAACTGATTTTTACAAGAGTAGAAAAGTAGCCTTTTAAATTAAACTGTACTGTATACCTCGTGAAACAAACTTTTTCGTGTTACGACGCTTCTGCTTAGAACATGAGGTACGAATACAACTTAAAAAAGTTGGAATATTTATATTTGTAAGATACAGTTTTATGTTTAATCTAACAAAATTATCATAATGGTACTCTACCTACATATTTATAGAACTAGGTGTAATTGTAATAACTACAATATCAATTATGGTTGGCTATGTATTGATTAAATATTTAAATTTATTGATTACAATAGTATATTTAAGGGTTCTTATGAATTTTATTTTAGCCATGACTATTCTCATTTATTTTGAATTTCATTCTATTTTAGTTAGAGTTTGTGGTTTTTCTATGCACCATTATATTCTGAACTAGAAATAAACTACTACTAGACAGATTAAACGAAAAAATACCCATCCTACGTTGCATTAGATGCTTTCGAAAAGTTTTAGATTTTATAGATCAATCAAATATATCAGAGATTGTATGGTATTATGCACATGTAAATTGTACTATTGGACATCAGGAAAATTTGGACATTACGAACAAAACATTTGTGTAACATTATTCAGTGAATTCTACTTGCTCCTTCAACTTGCAAGTGACCCTCACAATAATTGCATTTGTCACTGTAAAGCATCTCACGAACACCAGTTTGCATCGACAAGTTAGGCCCCGATTGAAAACCAAGGATTTGTTGCTGTCCTTTCTGTATAGGTCAGAGTAAACTTGTGCTATGTAGATCCTTGGGGCAACCTTAAAAGTGAGCACTCAATCGTTATAAATTTTTTGTTACTCTGCATCTCAGAATACAATCAACATATAAAGACTGCAAACAAGACATGATCTCTTTATTATGTTCAGCAACATTATAATCACCAAATGCATAAGGTCCCATAGCCCACGAGTCCAGGGCAGAAGAACCTTAAGTTTATGTATCTAACATAGATATCAACTGATTGAGTTCACTTAACATCATAAACTAACTGGGATTAATTGAGCTTGGCTTAGTCTTATTTTGCTCATAAAAGTCTATATGGGGAATATGTGGGAAACAGTGAAAATAAAACTAAAGTTGATGATATTCTGCAATTGCAGACTCAGATATCCAATTGAAGTATGGATGATTAAAATTATTAAGTATAATTCTAAATAATTAACCTTACAGTAGAAGTAACAAAAGCATAGAAAGAAAGATCTGACAGTTGAAATAGTTTAGTTCCTATGCTTAGGTTCCAAAGAATTACAAACACTTTTTTTTTTATTGCTTAGATGAGTGGACGAGCTCACCACCGACAGCCCACCTGGTGTTAAGTGGTTACTGGAGCCCATTCGTAGATAGCGATGCACTGGCGTTCGAATCCCGCAGGCGGGTACCAATTTTTCTAATGAAATACATACTTAACAAATGTTCACGATTGACTTCCACGGTCAAGGAATAACATCGTGTAATAAAAATCAAACGCGCAAAATTATAATTTGCGTAATCACTGGTGGTAGGACCTCTTGTGAGTCCGCACGGGTAGGTACCACCACCCCGCCTATTTCTGCCGTGAAGGGTGGGGTAGCCGTTGTAACTATACTGAGACCTTAGAACTTACATCTCAAGGTGGGTGGCGTATTTAAGTTGTAGATGTCTATGGGCTCCAGTAACCACTTACCAACAGGTGGGCTGTGAGCTCGTCCCCCATCTAAGCAATAAATAAAAAAAATGATTTCTCAAAATAATAAAAAATAAAGCCGCTCTCTGCTTCTATGCTAGCTTTTTTATGCCACGCGACCTCTTTTAACTCACTAATACATATGGCGTGTACGGCGTGGCGATTCGCGAGTACATATTTCATTAGAAAAATTGGTACACGCCTGAGATTCGAACACCGGTGCATCGGTCAACACGAATGCACCGGACGTCTTATCCTTTAGGTCACGACGACTTTAGGGTCATCAGTTTTGCGGATGTCATAAAACACAATATAAATGATTTTAAATTGTGTATTATTACTGTTCATGAAGAGCACTTGTAATGCGTGGGTAATGTTAACAAGCTTGAATTAGCTGGGAATATTTATGTGTATGTTTGTATACGTCATAGAATATAATATTATATATAGAGAATGATGGATTTCTTCGGATAGGTTTCGCGACGAGATGGCCAGTCCATAAAACGCCTCGTTGTACAGGGAAAGGTTGATGGTACAAGACCGCGGGGGTGGTCACCAATGCGGGGGATCGACCAAATTAAAGCTAGATTGAGCAGGGTAGATGGCGGGACATCGTGAGACGCACCAAGTCTGCCCCCTCCAATACTACATGACGATCACGATCTGACTCTGTCAAGAGTGACACGATTGAGAAGAAGAAGNCAGTCCATAGAACGCCTCGTTGTACAGGGAAAGGTTGATGGTACAAGACCGCGGGGGTGGTCACCAATGCGGGGGATCGACCAAATTAAAGCTAGATTGAGCAGGGTAGATGGCGGGACATCGTGAGACGCACCAAGTCTGCCCCCTCCAATACTACATGACGATCACGATCTGACTCTGTCAAGAGTGACACGATTGAGAAGAAGAAGACGTTTAAATAACGTAATCTTTGAAGGTCATCTTGACCGACATCAAAACGTCTGATTAACTTGAAAATATGCTCACACATCAAGGAAGGACACCCATCATAATGATTTTCTAACTTCGCTCTAATATCCGGATTAGTTTAAATAGTATTAAAAAATAAGTTTATTTAATTGCTACCCAAGCGTGTTCTATACTATAAGTTATATTATAAACTAGCGACCCGTCCTCGCTTCGCTTCGGAAACATTAAATTTTATTATTGATAGGCGCGTCCCGCCATGTTGCGCGCGGTACGACAATAACTGAGGGTGACGCCGCGGGGCGAAGCTAGTCTAAAAAAAGTAGCCTAAGTTACTCCTTATATCATCAGCTACCTATTAGTGAAAGTCTCATCATAATCGGACCAGCCGTTCCAGAGATTAGCCGGAACAAACAGACAGACAGACAGACAGACAGACAAAAATTGAATATAAGTATAATAATAGTAATTGTAAATAAATTGTAAAAAATGTTATTTTGGTGTATGTACCGTATATATATTCATATGCATGTAGTAAAAAGCGGTTATTTCAATATTACAAACAGACACTCTAATTTTATTTAAGTATATGTATAGATTGTATAATTCGTTATCAGACAGGCCACTTGATATTCGATGCAAGCGCTGAAGGCGTTCATTCCACATCAAACTCTCGATAGAAGCGCACGATGGCATCGACTTACCAAAATAATCCGTCTATCGCTAATTTCGTCGAGTACTTGAAAATACCCAGTGTCCAACCGAACATTGATTACAGTAAGTTTCATAACAGAATTCATTATTAAATTAAAAATATTTTTAGTAAATGTTTAAATAATTGGTATTCTAAAATGTTCTAACATACGATTCGAACTCAAATAAATATTTATGCTCCGCCATAAATTTTTATTAAAGCGTTTAATGTTTTTGTGTTTAAGAAGCATTTACCTCTTTTAAAGTTTTTACTAAATCGTTTTTTCTGTGTAATATAGTCTATTCTCGTATACAATTCGTTTTCGCGTAGATATCTAAATAAGATAATGTTTATATGAATTTAGATAGCGTAATTTGTTTAGGAACGCGTATTTGTTTAGTTAAAAAAATGCAGTTTTAAACTAGCGTAAAAATTTGTAGTTATAGGAAGCATTGTTTCAGCGCTGGGAGTCTCACACAATATTTATCGTTGTAATAGTACTTAGTCGAATAAATTGGGGAAAGTAAAATAGGNTTGTTATCCAAAACAAAAGCCAAATTCTATACTTACCGCTCTAGTTTATCTCAACGTCAACGTCCGTGACCATTCATCGGTGACGATGAATCTTAAGGAGGGGGATGTTACATATGCCCCTCAGTAATAACGTAATATAAATAATAATGCCGACTAAGGCATTCTTGAATGCATTGTCTCTATATAAAGACAATATATTGCTTAAACGGGGCAGAACAGATTTGGCTTGAGTAGCGGAAACATACATCATTTGTACTACTTCTTTCATAAAATAAACTCCGTGCCAGTCTCCGTGTCCTTTTTTTAAAAAGAGCTCCTGGACCCACCCCGTAACAGTACGGCGGCCCTACCAGGCCGGCCGGGTGATGCCTCTGGTGTTCCGGGATACTCCGCTGGGCTAGAACCAGCCTGTCGGGTCGAAACGCGATACACCGCCGACCGGGTTGCTCTTCCACAGTATGTTCGGCGACGACAGCGACGACGACACGCGGACCACATCGCAGGCCGCAGCCGCCGACGCATCGTCCCATCCTCCTGGTGCCAGCGCGCTAGAGTGACGATAGCGTGCGGCGCAGCCTCAACCCCCTTAGGTCGCCCCGTGTCCATCACCCGGACATCACTGCCTCCTCATAGAAGCTGGAGCTGGACAAACGCCCTCCTCTGATCTCCGGCTCGGCGGCGGCGGCACGGCGGCCAGAGGGAAGAAGAGCTCTACCTCTCCCGTTCCGCCGCCTCCTTCTGCGAGATGGTGGACACGCAGAAGTAGAGCATCGCCTGCTAGGACTCGTCGCTGCCGAGTATCGTAGCCACGACGTTCGGAAGCGACAAGTCCGGTCCTATTTTTGCAACGAGAACGCGGCGCTGCTCCGCGAAAGCGTGGCAGTACGCGAGCGTGTGCTCCGCCGCGTCCTCGTTGCAGCCACTGCAGTGGTGGCACTTCGGCGTCGGCTCCCTCCGGGCGACGAGATGCAGGGAGCGACCGACACAGCGTTTCCCGTGAGCACCTGCGTCGCTCAGAAGATGAGACGTCCTCGGTCGCGATTCACCCAGTCCGAGAGGACCGGGCGGAGATCGCATCGCCACGCGTAATTCGCAACGAGCGCCTCCGCTTAGGTCCAAAGGAGGCGTCCCGGCGAGCACGCACACCGTCTCGAACGAGACGGTGCGGTATTCGCGAACCGCCCTGACCGCAATTGCGCGCTGTGGACGTCGCAACGTTGCGACGTTGTCGCGGGTCAGGGTGTTTCACCACACGGGAGCCCCTTACAGTGCCATCGACCCCCGTGTAGTGAACCTCGATTAACTCAACCTGACTATAAAAGTTGGATGGAATCCAAGATTCCAATGTAATTGAGACTTCGACTCCAGTCTCAAGGCGGGTGGCGGCATTCACGTTGTAACCCGTAAAGGGTCCGGTAACCACCTAACATTAGGTAGGCCGTGAGCTTATTCATCGACACGCATAGTTCATCTCTCAAACGAAACGAACTAAATTGTGTTAATAGATAATGTGCAGTTAAGTTGCGAAGCGTTATCCCTCGTCTGCGGATCCAAGCGTTTGTCATGTGTGATCAGGATACATTCATTAATACGGAGGGTTCTCAATTGGAGACCGTGGTACTACTATGTGAAATAGGTCCATTGCTGGTACAAACAATTTGGCGTAATGGGCTAACATTATAATGCTCTAAAACTAGTGTATTATTTTTGTTGTTTTTGTTTTAAATGCCTTAATAGGCAGACGATACGGCCCACCTAACAGTAAGCGATTATCGATCGTCAAGGAACAGGCATGTCCGGAGCACAGCGTAGCCCATTGTCTACCCCCAATTTTTTCGTATATCTGGATCAGGTGTACTTATTCTTTCTTTACACATACATGTTTTCGGTACCGTATTTGCTGATTGCGATTCATTGCTTTGGGCCGTCGAATGCGGAACGTTTAACATTTTGTCAACAGCGATGTGTACCACGCATGTTTCATTTTGATCCTGAATGTCCAGTTTTCATGACAAGTATCTGGAGTTATATGGCCACCGGAGCCTATAGACGTGGCGTCGTCAATGCCGTCTTGATACGTCAGATCGAAGTCTCAATTTTACGGAATGCGTTGAGTTATGAATGGTGGTACTAACCCATATAGGTCAACTTTATCCAACCTTCTAAGAGCAGATGATAGTGATTTCGTATATCATGACGGATTATTTTTTGAGTAATTTTCGGCATCGATATAGGAGGCTATGTTTCTGGTATTGCTAACGCCCATGAGCCAGGGTAACCCCTCGCCATCAAGTAGGCCGTGTTGGCGTGTAGGCGTTATTTGCTCATAAGGGCAATATTAGAAAAGTTATCACACTAATTTATGTCAATAAATCTGGTGGTTGAATTGAATATAAAGCATTTAAAAAAATACCACAAGGATTCTTTTGAAAACTCATCATTATTACAGGTGATTGCGTTAAATTCTTAACGAGACAAGCGAACGAAATTGGTTTAGCCGTAAAAATATACGAGGTCGTGCCGACGAAACCGATCGTCGTTTTGACATGGACCGGAAAAGAACCAAATCTGCCGGCAATATTATTGAATTCGCATATGGATGTTGTGCCGGTTTTCGAAGTGAGTATTGGTAGTTTTTTTTGTGTTTTTTAGCGCATATTGGCTAAAGATTATTGCGATTATTACGCTAATATTTTAAATGCATGGAAACAATAAGACGAAATACCTATCAAATCCGAAGTTGAGCTTCATTTGTGGCAGTATACATGTCCGCACGGGTAGTTACCACCACCCCGCGTATTTCTGAAATGAATCAGTAATGCGTTTCGGTTCGAAGAGTGGGGTAGCCGTTGTAACTATACTGAGACCTTAGAACTTATATCTCAAGGTGGGTGGCGCATTTACGTTGTAGATGTCTATGGGCTCTAGTGACCACTTAACACCAGGTGGGTTGTGAGCTCGTCCACACCCATCTAAGCAATAAAAAAAACATGATGCACATTGCGATCGTCCTGCATCATCAAGCTTATTTAAGCAGCGAAGCAATAAAGCATTCGGGTTTAAAGGAACAGCTATTTAGGTGATTTCGACCTCTAGCTTCAAGTTGGGATTCGTGTCTATGAGCTCCAGTAGCGATTTAAGACCAGACGAGACAGGTTGTGAAACTGGTTGCCCTCACTTCTTCAACCCATGTCCACCCAATGCTGAGTGTAGGTCTCTTCGAATGCATCCCATTCTCTTCGGTCTCTTGCCTTTCGTATCCAGTCCTCACCAACTACTATTCAACCCCATTGACCAGGTCATCGGTCCACCTCGTTGGATGTCTTCACACGTTACGACCTTGGCCTATCTGCACTATAAAATGCCATACAAAATATAACATAGGTACACATATTTGACATTAAGAGCAGAATTTTTTTATATTGCTTGAGATAGCCTGTTATCGTCTAAAAGATATGGTAAAGAGCCAAAGTCGAGAATACAATGTGATATTGCAGTTTGTTTTATTTGTACCGATAAACTTGTCTTATTTACTATTCACTATATTATTTAAACAGTTGCGATGGTAGGTATATTGTACAAGGAACATTTTAAAATATTTTAATTTCAAAGTCTTGTCCTTTAACGACATAATTTAATTAGTTATAAATGTATTAATAGGCGAAAAAATACTTTAATATTTTATTTCAAGACAAGACATTATAGACAAGTCAAAGAAAAACAAGGTATGCTCGTAGTTAATAAAAATATACCTAGTTTTAAAGAGCTTCAGTGGCTCCACCCGCTTTGTGCGGGGAAGAACCTAGGCGTGGGGCGGCGTGGTAGGTCGCGTTCCCCCGACCGCTCCGGGGGAAGGCGTAGCGTGGCGCTATCAATCGGGCTCTTGGCCCGTCGACCGAGGGAACCGGCGGTCATGTTGCTGGCGGTCGCCGGTCCGACGTCTGGGGGACGGCGGGATGGATGTAATATGCTCTGCGTAAACCCTGTCCCGCTGTCTCAATAGCTCCGACTGGGTTCCCGCTCGGTCCATGGTAGGGCGCCGGCTGTGAGCGGCAGGAGTTTTTAGTGAGGTTCGACTCCCACATACCCCACCTGCCGTGCGGGTGGGAATCCGGCGATCTTCTCCTGTGGAAAAAATAAATAAATAAACGATTAAAGGGAAATTCTTGGACTAATCGCGCTATATATAAGACCAACGTTATGTTGTTGTTTTAAACTATAATAGTCTAAATGCGAGATTCTCTTCAAAATGTCGTTAGCGTGGTTCAGCTTATTGCAGAATTTCTTCTATTTAATGGTCGTTTTTCGACACGTGAATAAACATTTTGTACGATAATAATCGCAGTCTGATTCAAGTTCGTTTGTTTAGAGCATGGGTATGTACTATAAAGGTCTAAACAGATTCATATATATATATCTATAAGTATATTATCTGTATCGAGGTGTAAAAGGCTATTTGGTTTAAGGTAATTGGTGCTAGGACCTCTTGTGAGTCCGCACGGGTAGGTACCACCACTCCGCCTATTTCTGCCGTGAAGCAGTAATGCGTTTCGGTTTGAAGGGTGGGGCAGCCGTTGTAACTATACTAAGACCTTAGAACTTATATCTCAAGCTGTGTGGCGCATTTACGTTGTAGATGTTTATGGGCTCCAGTAACAACTTAACACCAGGTGGGCTGTGAGCTCGTCCACACATCTAAGCAATAAAAAAAAAGTTTACCCCATTCGCGTAACTGAAGAAGTTGTGATATTTTTTCCAAATTTTTAACTTTAAATGGTTCTCCTATAAATTTGCAAAAATATCGCTTAAAACAAAGAGCCTTAAAAGAAAACAATGTCATTCAATTCCAGAACAGTTGGACATATCCACCGTTTAGCGGACACATAGACAACGATGGAAAGATTTTCGCAAGGGGCTCCCAAGACATGAAATGCGTTGGTATCCAATATTTAGAAGCGATAAGGAAATTGAAAGCCGCCCAAGTTGCATTGAAAAGAACTCTTCATATTTCCTTCGTTCCTGGTAATTAAGTACACTTTATACATAATACATTTTAGTTCTCTAGATTTTTTGGCGCATTAGAAATCGCTATTAGATACATAATAAGTATGTGTGAACTAATCTAGTATTGAAGATATAAATAAACTAACCGTACTCGCCCGCTTTGCTGGGCATTTAAAATTAACATTATTATTTATTGTCATTATTATCAGGGAGTCCAACACTCATATAAGTAGTACATGTCGTTTCTACATGGATACCAAGTTTCAAGTCAATCGGATGCATGGTTCAGTAGTTATAACGAAACATCCGTAAAAACCACTGTAGATTTATATATTATTAGTATAAATAAAAAATGTACTATGAAGTATTGAAAAAATACCAAATATGCGATCAAATGAAAGACCTTATTTAAATGCCAAATTTTTAACCTTGATTGTTTTGGCTACGAAGGTACACGAATATACGCCCTTTACCTAATCGTAAGTAGTCGATCACTCATGGGCATCAGCAATACCAGAGGGAAACTCCAAGTTTCCGCGTTCTATCGATGATTCTTTTCTAGATTTGTTTGGAAGACTATGTAATAGGGATGAAGTCTGCTTCCGTGGTAGTTTGGTACTATGCTTTTCCACCAGAAATAGCTTGAATTTAGTTTCGATGGGTTTGTAGGATTGGTAGGAACGGAACGTATGAAAAGAATGTGGAATGGAGCTTTAAGATGTGAGTGAGAGAAAACGGAAAGAAAGGGAAAAAAGAGAATGACAGAGAAAAGGGATATGGCGAAGACGGTAAAAAAAATGAGAAAGGCGTAATAAAAGTGTTAATTAATTTTAATTATTATTATGACAGAAGATTTTGGAACAGTGGAAGTTTTATTTTATGCGCTGCCTATTTAACAGTATTTTTAATTACACCCACAACAAATATATTCGTGTATTACATGTTTATGTTTAAATTTTTTTATTAATAATTATTCAATAGGATATGCTTAAGTGTAACATGCATTTATACTAGTAACTTATTTAATGTTATAGACGAAGAAATCGGCGGCCATGATGGCATGGAGAAATTTGTTAAAATGAATGAATTTAAAGCTCTCAATATTGGTTTCGCTTTGGATGAAGGAATGGCATCTCCTAACGAGGATTTCATTGTTTTTAACGGGGAAAGGAGTATATGGCGTAAGTAAAAAAATATTGTAGACTTAGAATTTTAGTCATATTCCAAGGATACATTCAAGCATGTAAATCATTTAAAAAAACTTGAAGAGGAGAATCAATATGAAGGTTTTTAACTTCAATATCAATTGATAAACTTCAAATTCAATGACTTGAACACATTTAATTGACATGTGTTTTTTTTAATTTCCTCTTTTTTTTTTTATTTGTTAATTTTAAAAGAACAATAATAAAAAAATCTAATCTTGGCGAAGAAATTGAATATGATGTTTACATAATTGAATTTGATATTTAACAAATTTAAGTTGAAGTCATGAAGTCAAATGTGTAAAAGCAATAAGATGATACGAGCATTTTTAATGCAAAAGTTCAATATGGGTCTCCTTTTTTATAACTTAGATGGGTGGACGAGCTCACAACTCACTTGGTATTAAGTGGTTACTGGAGCCCATAGACAACGTAAATGCGCCACCCACTTTGAAATATAAGTTCTAAGGTCTAAAGTATAGATACAACGGCAGCCCCACCCTTCAAACCGAAAGGCATTACTGCTTCACGGCAGAAATAGGCAGGGTGGTGGTATCTACCCGCGCGGACTTACAAGAGATGTTCTCTTCTCTTCTTTCTCGTTTCCTCATTACTGAGGGTCGTGACCACCTTGGTCCAGTTTTTGCACCAGCTTCCTCCAATGTTGCCTGCATTCGGCCTGCTTAATGGCGCCCGGGACGCTAGTGTTTGTGACCTCCTTGACAATGTCCGTCCTCCTGGTTGGCAATCTTCCTCGACTTCTCTTTCCTTCCACGTGACCTACAACTGTTAGCTTTTCCAAGTTGTCAGGATTTTGTCGAGCCACGTGTCCGAAGTACTTGAGGAGACGCTGCATACAGATCTTACCACCAGTAATAACGCAAATTATAAAATATTATAATCAAAACTGAAGGGTTACAATTATTCAATAAAATTTTTGGCGTTTACCAAAAAAACGAAGAATTTTCGATTAAGCCACTTAAATTTTAAAGTTGCGAATTGTATTTGAACAGAAACTCACGTACATTGCACTGGCCAGCCCGGACATGGTTCCCTGTTGATTCCCAACACTGCCGGAGAAAAGGTAAGCTAAAGAGTTACTTAATTATATACTGACAAGTGGCCCGATCCGGGTTCGCTCGGGTCTAACAAAAATTTCAACGATATTTGACGTTGTTTTTATTTTTTAAATAAAAGAACACTTATTGCAGCATAACTATAATAGTTAGACATATGCTCTCGCAACACTTTTCGTAAATAATAATGTATTCTACAAAGTCGTAGTACATAATTTTATTCTATCATCAATAGTTTTCGCAGGGCACGCGATGTAAATAATATTTTATGTAATTTTTTTTCACCTTGGGTTACATTATTGGAGTTTTAGTAAGGATCCCTATTTTTTTTAAAAAAAAGAGTCCTATGTCACTCGGGAATAGTGTAGCTTCCAAACAGTGAAATAATTTTTCAAATCGGTTCAGTAGTTTCGAAGCCTATTCAATACAAACAAACAAACAAATCTTTCCTCTTTATAATAATAGTATAGATTGTGCACTTTGACGTCATCGTACAATAAAGGCCGTTCTCGGACCAAAATAAAAGTAATGTATCGAGTTTAAAAACTATAAAGAACGAACTAACAATTAGTTTCATCTCTTTTGAACTTGAAAATTTGCACACGCATGTAGAAACTATGATAATACAATGAATTCGTTCTAATATTCTGACTACTATTAACTGAATAATAGTTAATAATTATTGTCTGAATAATAGTTAATAATTATTGTCTGAATAATAGCTAATAATTATTTTCTGAATAATAGCTAATAATAATTAACTGAATAATAGTTAATAATAATTAACTGAAAATTTTCAAGTTGATCGGACGTCTTTCCGTTACATGTATACAAACGAACATAATGCAGATATAAACTTGATTCAGTACAAACAAACAAACAAACAAGCAAATTATCATTACAATGTTCAAGATGATTTCATTCAATTATATTGATTAAGTTTACTGTTACATTTTAATCTTTAATAAAAAAAAAATAGTATCAGCCCTAGTTATACTGAATGAGTTAACTATAGGTATTCTGAAAATACATAGTATATGTCGGCGTTAAGCCAGAGTTTACACACATAAGGCCTTTTACAATGAAAATACAATACAATTCTATAAAACTTTAACATTACTCGTTTTCAACAAAAAGCCACGCCTGAATTATTCAGTGGTTCTTACACAATTAGCCATTTTGTGGTGGTTATAGCAACTACAACTTCTTTTATACAAACAAATGTAATTACTGCGAAACAATTCACAAAACATAGCTTAATATTCAAAATACATATTTTAGTGATTTTACATGACTCACATTTAATTTATTTTACATGAATTACTTTTAAGTAATATTAACTAACATTGTTATTATCCAGCCTAATAATAGATGGCGCCAACAACATCATTGCATAACAATTACAATACTTAATTAAATTATTAGTACTGTTAATTTTAATATAAATTATTATTAATATTTATGCTTTATTCATATTTAATCATTTATACAGTCATTTGTGTTTTTAAACAATAATATAAACATAAAACATATTCTGAACATTTTCACATCAAAACAGTGTCAGCTAATTATTAAATATGGTAGAATAACAGTTTTGTTGCTAATAATAAATAAATATTAACATAGAATAAACTAAATTATATATTATTATGTTAATTATTGCCAACAGTGGCGTTTGCGCCCATATATACTTACAAAAATAAGAAAAGCGTGTTAAAATGTATTTTTTTTAATACTTACCGAATTCCGAGACGAGATATAAATGTATATATATTAATTTCAGATTAGATACATCATCAACAAGTTCATGGACCTTAGGGAGGAACAGAAGAGAATTTTGGACGGAGATCCGAAACTGACCATCGGTGACGTCACTACCGTTAATTTAAACCAGCTTTACGTACGTTTTTTTTTAGTTATATATACAAAAACTCGTTTTTGCGTTTATTTTTTTAAATAATACCTAATTCAGTATTGTTAAATTCTATAATAATTTAAAAAATCTACCAAAAATACTTTTGTAACAAATTTCAATGTCGAAATTTTATACGGTCTATTTTTTATCATGTGTAATCGGAATGAATGTTAGAGGAAGTCTGAAAGTGGCACCTGAGACAGAGAAGTTGAGATGTGCGCGTTTGGAATGGTATGGACATGTGATGAGACGAAATGAAAATGAGTTTGGTAAGAGGGTGTTAACTATGACTATGGAAGGATATAGAGGAAGAGGTAGACCTAAGAAGAAATGGATGGATTGCGTGAAAGACGACATGGGTAAGATGGAAGTGAGCGAAGAAATGGTATATGATAGAGGAGTATGGAAGGAGACAACATATTGCGTCGTCCCCAGATGACAGGGAGAAGGGCAGGCGAATGATGATGATATATGTAATCGTATTAATTTCTATTTATTTTACAAGCTGTCCCGTTTTTGTATTAAATATTGGGGTAAGTGTGGGCTTACACCGTTCACAAGATATAATAATTGGCTTTGAGCGTGTATTTTCTTATTTTTTTTGAGTGAAACTTGCACAATAATACAGTCGCAGGAGATTTGGTGTTTTCGTTTTTAACAATACCAAACCTTTCAGGGTGGCGTGCAGTCGAATGTGGTCCCGGAAAAGCTGACGGCCGTTTTCGATATACGATTGGCCGTCACCGTCGATCACGTGGAGTTTGAAGCCATGGTATGCGTGCTCGGTTCTGGGAATTCGCTTTAGATACTTTATAGTAGGAATGCGAGGAGCGAAGTTGTGGGAATTGTTTTTATTAAATTAGCGTCTCTTCAGTTTCGAATGTCTACTAAGGGTGGCTTATTAAACGTTTATAATATGTGTGAGGGCTCAAATGTTAGGAACTTGTCATCAAAAATTCCTCCGGAGGCTCAGAAGTTATCCACAATTTCACTCAGCTTTTATTCTATCTGATCTCACCTTGTTTCTCATATCATTGTTCATATAACAGTACATATTATGTATGTATAGAATTTTTACAAATTGAACTCTGGCAACATTGGAATCGCAAGAAGTCAATTGCCATACTTGAAAAATATATTATGAAAGTAGGTAGATAAAAATTCAGTTTAATTTTGACTTTTTTTTAATAATATAATTAAACTGTTGCATATGCTTAGACATATATAATATAATATTAAATATTTATATTAATTATGCTGTCTAAGTACAGAATACGACCTGATGTTAGTTACATGAAAATATTCAAACTGGCTATTGTCATAGGCAGTGCGTTTGTCATTTATTTATTAGTTCTTCTTACTATGCGGTTTCGACCTCATGTTTGGAGTCGGACAGCGGAGTTAACGTTCCAGTGTTTATGAGGCTCGCATACAAATATATTATATATTTCTTAAGAAATTTAAATGAATTTAAGATAATGCAAATAAAATTCACAGATCAATCAATGGTGCAAAGAGGCCGGTGAAGGCGTCACCATCGAATTTGAACAGAAAAATCCTTACGTTGAGTGTACTAAGGTAGACGCTTCTAATCCTTTTTGGACCGCCTTCAAAGCAGCTACTGACGAATTGTAAGTAATACCATAATAAATGACTAGCTGTACCAGTTCGCTTCGCTGGGCATTTAAAATTAACATTATTATTTCTCACCCCCACAAAGATTCTCATCATTAACGCCCCCGCAACTGGTGTAGGGAGTCCAACACTCATATAAATATTAGCCTATCCATTAAGTACGTGTATTTTCTACATGAATACCAAGTTTCAAGTCAATCGGATGCACGGTTCAGTAGTTATAACGGAACATCAGTAAAAACCACTGTACATTTATATATTAGTATAGATATAGTGCGAAATACATCTTATTGAGAGGACAAAGGCTATTTACTTTAAGCGACATTTTTGCAACTTCACAGGAGAGCCATTTAAAGTTTTAAATTTGGAAAAAATATCCATAACAAAAAAAAACTTCTTCAGCTATTTGAATGGTAAACTTAATTGAAGTTCAATTAAAATCATCGAACTGTTTATGCTAATACTAAATAAAACGCACATTTAATTACAAATATCAATGTCGCTTATTAAGCGAAATGTCGCTTAAACCAAATAGCCTTTCACACCTAGATATTATTATCCGGTAACGTAACTATAAGCCACTGTATAAGCGCTGAATAGTAAATGCTTACTAAAATTATTTGATGACGTAGTTATATCCGAAGATGTCGCCGTGGCATACACATGTTAACGAATGACTTTCACGATCGTTTGGAACCTCTGGGTCTGCGGAGGGACTTCGGTTCCCTCTGTATTTTGTACCGTATGTTCCATGGGGAGTGCTCTGAGGCCTGAGGAATTGTTCGAGATGATACCGTCATCTCGTTTTTACCATCGCACCGCCCGCCACCTGAGTAGAGTTCATCCATACTCCCTGGAGCCACAATGTTCATCCACAGTGCGTTTCCAGAGGTCTTTTTTGCCACGTACCATCCGGCTATGGAATGAGCTCCCCTCCATGGTGTTTCCCGAGCGCTATGACATGTCCTTCTTCAAACGAGGCTTGTGGAGAGTATTAAGAGGTAGGCAGCGGTTTGGATCTGCCCCTGGCATTGCTGAAGTCCATGGGCGACGGTGACCACTCACCATCAGGTGGGGCCTTTAAACCTAGAGTTTTAAGGTCTAGTATGGTTTATAGGCACATAACACCTTCATGCAAGGTAAAAACTCAAAAATCTTAAAAATAGTACTTAACCCCTTCATCCACTCATGTCTTCAATTATAATTGCGTAATTATTGGCGATAGGGCGTGTCGTGAGCCCTTCAACGAACTCTCATTTCATTGAATAACAGACAGATGAGTGGTTCCGTTTAAGTATAATAATTTAAAACGTAAGAGTCTTAAACGTTTTTCTTTACATTTATGTATATTCCAATCAGGCAACTTAAGTTGGACATCAGGATCTTTCCCGGCGGCACTGACAGCAGGTACATAAGGCGCGTCGGGATACCCGCTATCGGTTTCTCTCCAATGAACCGCACCCCGGTTCTCCTGCACGACCACGACGAGTACATCCACTCTGACATATACCTCAGAGGCATAGACATATACGTGAACATAATCAAAGCCGTGGCCAATGTTTAATACATACATGGTCGTTTGATTAACATTTTCACAAACAAATCAAACAGTGGGCTTAGTGCGGGTTTTTTAAGGCTTCGCGGAACGGAACGCGTACTTAGCGCGCGTCAAAGCGTTAAACTGACGCCGCGCTATGACGCTGAGATGTGTTGTAATACTATGGTAATATACTGTCAAACAGTGCGCCAGCGCTATATGTACGCAACGCTCTGTCACGGCGTTAGGACGCTTTGATGTCAGGCGTTGTAATTTTTTACAAATTTCATTTAGCGTCCGAGTGAATATGTATTAAAATACTAGATAATGCCCGAAAAATTTATAGAATTAGTTAGGAAATACCCATGTTTAAACAATGCCACATCTGAATCACTCGACATCTTAATACTTTTAAATTTTCACATTGCTATCGAAAGGCACTATGATTTGACGATTTGTGTGACATGTAAAGAGCGCGACGTTAAAACGCAGCGCTAAGTACGCGTTCTGTTTGACAAAGCCTTTAACGTTCTCGATATCGTAAAAGTTAACTCGAATTTGTATGCAATTGGAACAGCGCCCCTAGCGGCGAACGCAGGGAAACGTTCCAACTCCATACAAATTCGAATTAACTTTAACGCTATCGAGAACGTTAAAAACTCACACTAAGCACACTTAATATTCGTGAAAATTTTACTATTAAAGATAAAGATATAAATATCATTGAGCTGCTGAATACAGATTACCCAATTCAGTCATATCAGGGTTTTATGAATATACAAAATGTTCAACAAAATGACAATTCATTCTATACTAATATTTGAAAATTACGAAATGACCACGGTCTGTAATTTTTCCACGCCCAACTCGATGTATCGATTTTGTCGGAAATCGGCATAAAAATAGTTTGTACTCTGAGAAACAATATAATATTGTATTACAACGTTTCGTCCCGCTGTTTTAGGCCGATTAGGTCTATTCGAGAACTACTGTATTAAAAAATACTAATATTTTATTAAAATGTATTATCGTGGTGTGACCATCGTTAACTAAAGTTACTATATTATTAATATCCTTCCAATTGTGACGTATGAAAGTGTTATAATATAAAATTTTACTTGATTTTTTGTTTTCTCTTGATTTCGTTATCGTAATAATTTATTTGGAAAAAATTGCGTGTATGTATGATATTAAAAAAATCTTTATTTAAACGCACATTATCTAATAACGTTTTTGCAATATGCTTATTATTAATATATGTTGTATTAATAAAACATAAATATCATGTTAATGTAAATATTATTGTAGGCAGCGGCTTGGCTCTGCCCCTGGAATTGCTGAGGTCCATAGGCGACGGTAACCATTACCATTAGTAGGCCGTATGCTCGTCTACCTACAAGGGCAATAAAAAAAGACGGGATGACAGCTCACATTTGATATGACCATCTCATGTATGGCCTCTTTAGAGCTTTGTTGTTTGAAATGCAGCCTTATTACAATACTAGTGAGACTCATGTTGTCTCAAGATCTGGGGCGAAATTCACTGTATGTCTGTGGGCCTTTGTGTCCATTGAACATCAGGTGAACCGCAATAGGACCCTAAAATAAAATAAAATATGATTTGTGATTATCCTAAAGGTGCAAGGATATTTTAAGTGTAAAGTATTTAATACTGCCCTAGTATATGTATGTATATCATGTTGTCTTTTAGTTTATAGTATATAGGGTGTGCTGGAAACGAATTACTTATGCTATGTATACTCTGTGTACAAGTAAAGTAAGTTGGTACATTTTATAGGGAAGAGTGGCGTGCGGAGACAATTTATTGTTTGATATTTCGGGCTCACGAAATATGAATTTGCTAAGATGACAAGTATTTATGCTTTGTTTACTAATTAAATAATGTTTTCCGTAAACTACACGCCAGTAGCGAATCGTCGTGTTTGGTTTGGAAAACGATTTCAGAACACCCTGTATATTTGCTATGATATTACTTGAGTCGCATTGTATTGTAACAATTTTTTTTATTATTATTTTATTTCATGTGCGAAGAATTAGTTATTAAAATTGTGTATTTGTTGTCAATTATTTTAAAAGATAAAACTATAGTTTAATGTTTTTGTTCTATAAAGTGCTATATTAAAATTTGTTTATTAAAATGTTGAATGAATTTGTTGAACCAATAAAATCTTTGGAGTATAAAGTTGTTTTATTAATTTAAAAAATCATGTTTTTAACCGAAATACCATGTTCTTATGTGCATCCGAATGCATTTTAGCTCTATGTTAGAAATATGCGCTTTAAAAAAAATATTTTTAAAGATTACTTTTTGTTACGATCAACATCGAAAATAAATGATGATATGTCTTGTTTTTTTTTAGTTATTCTGCACAGATGGACAGATGATCTTAAGATCCAGTATATGATAAATGGTGATCCTATCTTTACGTGTGTGATGTGACAGAATAGAAACATCACAGGTGTAAAAGGCGATTAGACTAATCGTCCCGAGAATGGACGCCAGGACTCGGGTATTTTACCGCATACGACGATCGCCAAATGACATTAGCATTCCAGCATTATTTACTAGCCTTAACGTTAATATTTCAACACCCTTCCTATTTCTACGGCGAAGACGTAAACATAGCTAATACACTTACTATTTAAGAGACGTAAAGCTGCGTTCCGGTTTGAATAACGGTACAAACGTTATTCTTAACTATTAAGTGTTAGTAAGCCGACTTAACCTAATAGGTGTATGGCTCTAATAAATAATAAAAAAAAAGTGTTAGTTTACTCAATACTTTATTGAGATTTCGATCTCAAATTTCAAAGCGGGTGGCGGCAAAGACGTTTGAATGTCTATGGGCTCTGGAAGCCATTTAATAATACCAGGTGTGCTATGACCTCGTTCGTTCACATACAAACTCCACTTATTTTCGGATTTATTGTAGATTTTTTTTAGGTTTACATTAGCTGTTGCTGCACTATTAAGTTTTATCAGATTGATATGAACCGAATAATTAACAATTAGCGTAACCATCATTTTTTTAGCATACTTATGCAACCAGGCAATATTGGGCTTGCCTTAATTTTGGCATGAATTTCATACATTTTGTGTATGGGCTCCGATTACCCTTTAATATCAGGTGGGCTGTGAGCTTATTCACCCATCTAAGTAATAAAAAAAAGTATGGATGTTTGTTACTTAATTGCGCAGAAAATTATTAATATAACAATGAGGTTTATCACAATCGCTACAGAGAGCTTCTTGGGTTCTCCCTAAGAGCCCATTAAAGTCGCTATTTACTAAAAAGTATGTTATTTAATAATTAAATATAGCTTTGATCTTTTCTTTCAGTATAACAAACGATGTACTGCAATAGTATAGCTGCTAGCGTCGAGTTTATGACAATATTCAATTATTACTTAAGTACATATAATATGAAAATTAAACTGGAGCGGATTTAATATAGGTGAAATGAGATGTGATGAAATACAATTAAGCAATATTCCAGTATAATAGAAAAACTTGAAAGGCCACGTCCAATGATTTTATTTCAATTTCCCGGATTTGTGCACTTGCAGAAATATTACACAATTAATTAGCTGCCATGATTTCATGTTTATATCTAAAGATAAACTGAATTGACAAAATAAAATTAAAATAACTTTGTTTATCACGTTCTCACCAAAAAGTCGGCCTTAGAATTACCGTAGTTTGGATCTATAAACTATATCTCTTTTGCCTGTTAAAGTAGACAAATTCAAAAGAAAAACATTGTTGGCCGTTAGCTCATGAAATTTCAAACAAAACTGATTTGAAAAGTTTAAGTAGGGATGCTATTTCTAATCACTTCAACCAATGCTTCGCGAAAAAGGTGTATTTATAAATCGATTCGAAGCGAAGTCTGAAGAATCGATTTAAGAAAAAAAGGACTCGAATTTACTCTTTAAATGGAAAACAATAAAAATTACCGGTTCAATAAATCACGTAGCACAAGAGTCAGTTAATAAGGATGAGAATGACGCAACGGTAATTAACATAATATGATCATTTTCACACGTGATTAGATAATTTTCATACGCGAACAATACTTCGTTGTTTCTTTCGGTTAAAAACCTGAGTTTGATGGTGATTGATTGGATGTAAAAGTGTGTTCGATTGTTCAAACCAATGTATTTGTAATTGTATTATTTATGGGTGTGTTCTATCCGAAGCCAAAAAAATCTAAGATCGATTTTCCATTTTAAAACGATTCATTGATTTAAATCGATATCAGAATCGACCTCGAATTGCTGTCCATCATACGTTGAAGAGTGAAAGTGTTGACTTTTAAATTGTTAAACATGAGCTATATTAAGTGCATCGTATTAATTCCTATTTGCTAAGACATAATTTAAGCATATAACACCGTTAGAGAACATCGTTAGAGACTGTCGTTTAAGTCTAACTATTTACCAGCTGGCATCCAAGTACTAATCTATTTAATTGGAATTAGTAAAGATATTAAAATGCAGGATGACGAATACTATCAAATAACTTCACAGTTAGATGCGAGAGAAATATTGAGATATTTGAACGATTTAGGTATACAAAATATTAGCGGGCAAGTTTTGAAGTACTTTATATCAGGTACCAACTTAAATGTTTTATGTTTCTTTGGAATTCAATTTTCCTTAACGATTCCAACTATATTGCCTTGTAATTATTATTTTATAGTTATTTTTCTTTTATTCGTGGTGTTTTTAATGTCTTATTTTCGTTTTCTAGAGAAATGTTTCAGAGAGTTCATTTAAAGTCTAGTGGATTTATTTTTATTTTCTAGAAAAAAAAAAACTTTTACTTAAATATTTTTTCAGATCTAAAAAAGCTAATAAAATACGAACTCCAGAATCGAGATAAAAATTCAGCAGTCCAAGAATTTGACACTCAATGGTCAGACAGACTTCATAGTGCCAGTACATTCTCATCGAGAATCAGGTCAAGAACACAAGATAGTACAAGTTGCAATAAAGAATGTCAAAAGTCGAGTAGAAAAANAAAAAACTTGTACTTAAATATTTTTTCAGATCTAAAAAAGCTAATAAAATACGAACTCCAGAATCGAGATAAAAATTCAGCAGTCCAAGAATTTGACACTCAATGGTCAGACAGACTTCATAGTGCCAGTACATTCTCATCGAGAATCAGGTCAAGAACACAAGATAGTACAAGTTGCAATAAAGAATGTCAAAAGTCGAGTAGAAAAAAAATGCCAGGCCTTTTTAATACATATCCGCATTCAGCACCAAATCTAAGACAGTTGAATCCAGATACCAATTTAAGTAGAAGGGCATGCTCTTGTGTAAGGGTTGAAAAAAAACAAGATTTAAAACATAAAGAAACAAAAGACAATATTGTTAGTTCTAACAATAATTGTGAGTATAATATTAACTCTTGTTTAACTAAGTCTTGTAACCGAATTAATATTAAAGGATATTTTTTGATTGATATTTATGTCTAATGCTAAATATTGTTGATTAATTGATTTGATGATTTTTCATCAGTTTTTAAATGTGGTAAATTTCTGTCATAAAAAATCTTTATTCCAGTAATAAAAGTTTCTAAACAACCTACAAATAAGAAATGTGATCCAGTTTCTTTATATCACTATTACATGTCACTATGGGCCAAATATAAACCTAATGTACCAGGAGAAAATAATTGGTCTGACCTCAGGTGGCAAATTAGACAAAAAATGGCAGGAAGTTTTCCTAAACAAGGACCTAAGGTAATTATCATTGCTATATTCAGTTATAACCAAATTTGAAATTATAATTTAAATTAAAAATAATAAACTATTATAAATTAAATTATAATTTCAAATTCAATTTTAAAATATTACTACATTTAAATTGATCACATTAAGTTACTGAGAATAGTTGGCATATGAATAACTATAAATGTTAATTATACTTTTCTATCCAAATCAAAAATCTACATTATTCATAACTTTGTAGAACTATATTAGGAAAATACTTATTTTACATATAATTCTACCCCTCTAGACTAATATTTACTTTTGCTTAAAATAAGCAAACATTTCCATTGAATTCTTATGACAGTGCGGTCTGTGGTTAGATGTATGTATCACTAATACTAAATTATAAATACAATTACAGGTGCCTGTAATTAAAGGAAAAAATGAAGAAAATAGTTGACTAAACTAAGGGAATATTATTTCCTTTGTGTTTTAAAACCCATCAATTCCAGATTAATAATTTGCTTTTGATGGTTTTTTTTGTACAATGTGACATCTATGGAATAATACACAACATATGGAATAAAAAATTAATTTAAAAAAAAAGATTGTTTATTTTACATAAAATATAAGCTATTGAGTTTAAAATTGTAAGTAATTTGGTCAGCTTAAAAAAATAAATCATTAAGTGTTAAATAAGTAAACAAAAACTTTTGAGAAAGGGGAAATTAAATTTGAACAAAAAATGTGTATTTATTTGAAATTTTAATTGGCTCTTATAATATAAATCTAAATATTCTACTAAATGATACAATATTGTAATTTTCATCACATGTGCCACAAAAGATCTATTATGAACCTTCATTTTGCTTACTTCACTTCCCTTTTCATCACCAGATTCAGCTTGCTACTTTTTTAAACACTAATGTAAAGGACAGAGCTGTTTGTACACTTAAGTACATTTATTTAATTTTCGTACATCTGTTAGCTTAAACTTTTTCACAAATTTTCAATTTTATTTACTTTTTCAATTCTAAACTTGATCTATTTTGAATTTCTTCATCCTTTCTCTATTATCACTGTGCAAGTGATATAATAGTTTCTCTTCAATTTTTTCAGCAGCCGCTTGAGTTAAAACGAGAGTGTCATGTTTTAACATTGAGTATACATTCAGTCCGTATACTGGCATAATGTTTACATGCAACAAGTTATCTGTGGCCGCCGTAATATTCCTTGGTGCATAGTCGGTGCTGAAATAGTTTAGTAGTAGTAGATTTTTTTACAAAAAAGAACTTTATAAATTTTGATAAAGCTGATTTTAAAATTAAATTTGGTTTATTGCTGTTGTAGGTACCATAGTGGTAAGTAGTCCCATTCATTCATGGACATCAGAAATGCAAGGGCAAAGTCTTACTGTTTAACTGAGGACTCTCCTCAAAACTCAAAGAAAGACATCTCATNTGAAATAGTTTAGTAGTAGTAGATTTTTTTACAAAAAAGAACTTTATAAATTTTGATAAAGCTGATTTTAAAATTAAATTTGGTTTATTGCTGTTGTAGGTACCATAGTGGTAAGTAGTCCCATTCATTCATGGACATCAGAAATGCAAGGGCAAAGTCTTACTGTTTAACTGAGGACTCTCCTCAAAACTCAAAGAAAGACATCTCATAGCACTCTGGAAACACAATGGAGAGGAGTTAATTCTAAAGTGTGTTGTGGATTAACACATAAGAAGACATATCTGCTGCAGTTGTTAGCCATGTGATGATAAAAAGGAGATGATGGGATCTGTTACTACTAACAAGTCGTCTCTTAACTCCTAACTGTTGATTGTCAACGAAAATAATGTGATATAGTACAATACAACTATACAACATATGCACTGGCTTTTCGAATAAATTCAAATTGTTTCAACCACTAAAATACTTACTCGTCAATAATTAGAACTGCAGGCCCCCAGTTCCTATTTTCAATAAGATCAACCAAATACTGTGATTCATCTGTTGGCAATTCTAAATCTTTAACAATATGGAGATCATCTTGAGCTAGTTTGGCTGACAGTGTTGTAGTTAAGCCATGTAGCCTAAGATGAAATGGCAGCATAAAGAAGTGCGATTTGCCTGAGCGAGGACCATGGGCTACACCTCCACCACGAAATAGGGGTGATCTTATTGAGCCATGTCTGGCGCGACCCAACCCTTTCTGTGGCCACGGTTTCTTGCCTCCACCCCGAACTTCAGCTCTCGTCTTGGTATGTGCCCAGGAAACCCATCTATATTTTCTTTGCCATATAACGTTGCTGTGGATTATGTCGATCCTAGGTGGAGCCGCATAAACCATGGGATGTAATTCGATTAAGCCGAGTTTTTTTTCTTCAACAGTGTCCAAATTCTCGATCCAAACCTCTCTGGGTTTGGTGTACAGCGGTGGAAACTCCCATTCCTTTTTTAAAATGTTTATAGTTTTATTTGCAGTAGTGGTTGTAACGGCGGCTGAATTCAACGAACATAGGCGGATTTGAGGAGATAAATGTAGCCTTTTTATAGCATTAATTAGTATAGAAGCCATGTTTAAAGAACTTTTCATTAATTATACACAACAGAAAATGTTTCAGAACATTTCGATCTTTTATTTTTTTAATAAAATTTGTAGGTTATTTTGTTTGATTCGTCTGGGTCATAGATAATACATTTAATATTTTGGATCACTAGATAAGCAAAAGCATCAAAGATCTTAACGCCAAATCTTTTATAACAAATGATCAAAGTATGCTTTGTTTAAAAATTGAAATTGAACTCAATGTTATGAAATGTTATGAAAACTAGACTTTTTGGCGGGATACAACGAGCAAAGTTGAGTGAGTGGTTTTACTTTCTTAATTTTGTGTGTTATTCAAATTTAAACAAATACCAATGGTAATTTATTAACTTAAGTAAATAAAATCACTGTGCGTGGCTTCACGATTTCTTTTATTTTCTAGAACATTGTTTCATTTTATTTCATCTTATCTCGTTTCATATAGTTTCATCGTAATTGATATCAATTATCAATCCAATGATATCTCGTTGGATGCAGGTGGCAATGGACCGGTCGCACTGGAAATCTATTGGAGAGGCCTATGTTCAGCAGTGGACGGCGATAGGCTGAAATGATGATGATGATGATGATATCAATATAACTAAATAATTATTATGTTTGTATATTTATTATAATCATTATTACTAAAAAGCCGACATTGACAACGCTTTATCACCATTCAGAAACCGCTCTGCCCATTTTCCGGTGAGTCCTGAGTCGCTTTTTATAACATACGAAGTAATGAGAAGTGCGTCCCGATCCGGCAGGCTAGTTTTGGTCCAGCGGGGTATTCCGGGACACTAGCGGCATCGTCTGGGCGGCACGACGGGCTGCCGTAACGAGACGGCCGACGTATTAGAACCTTCGATTCGCCTCGAAGGCTCCGTTGGCTGGGTGTCCTTGGGGTGAGCTGCGCCGTCTGGTTGTAGTGTTGGCTGCGGTAACCCCCTTACCTCATCCGGGTTCTGACCTCGAAGGGGATCGGACGCTTGGGCGAAAAGTGCAGGGGAGCCAATTAGTGGGTAGGGTCCTGAAAACATCCCTGATAACGGGCCTCTGTGCAACATTCCCAGGGATATCGCTCCTTCTCTCTCGTTGTGACGGCGAGAGAGATTGAGCGACGCGGACGAAAACCAGCACCCCTTTTCGTTTTTATTATTTCTTAAATTCAGTAATTCAGCGTATCAACAAAACACAGTTTTATAATCCTTTTTTTTGTTTTTTTTTTGTTTATATATTTTCGTTTATTTTACGTTCATTTCTGAATTTCATGAATTCTTCGAATTTCGTTTGTTTATATTTTGTTTACTTTTACTTTTAATGTTACCCCAACCCAACAAATTCGTTTTAAATTTCAATCGCTTTCCCCCTTTACGTTTTGTTATTATTTTGTTTTGTTTATTTTCTTTTCGTCGTTGTTTTGTTTCGTTATCGTTTTGTTTCCTTTTATGTTTTGGGGTCACGTTCGAACCTTTTTCGGTGTGTCCAACGGGAGATGGTGGGCCAGTTTTGGCCTCCCTTATTGATGGAGAAGAGAGCCGGCGTTGTTTGCGCATCTTCTGGCCGCTGGTCGCCAAGTCCTTGGCTATGGCTATAGAGGAACGCCCTCCAGAGGGAGTACCGGTATACCGGCGTGGTTTCGTTGGGCGTTGGGCGGTGGTTTGTCGTGTTGCTCGTCGCACTCAGCGGGCCACCGGCTAACCCGTAATCATCAACACGTGGGGGACGGGGGCTGCTGCCGCGAGGACGTAAACCTCTTTAAAAAATGCCCCGGGTGGAGGGCTCGAGGGAGTCCAGTCTTGAGGGTACCACCAGATTCCAGGGGACTGACCCTGGTAAAAAGAAGTAATGAATAAAATTGCATCTGTTCAAAAGTCGGCTCGACCGCCGGCGTCCTCCGCTTCGTCCGACTCCTCGGAGGGAGAGCCCGTGCGGACCTCTCGGTGCGGACGGGCTCTGATTCCTTTCGCACATTCAAAGTAATGGGGAAAATAATGTCCTCAATAGGCAATAAATCGGGCGCAGTCTTGAAGGGCTATTATGGGTCGGCCCTGAAATCTGCGGCCGCTTCCCTAGAAGAGTGCATGGAGGAGGTGGCGGACCGCACGACAAACACCGAGAGGGCGGGCTTGCGGCGGGAACTGGAGCTGCTGCACGCCCACTTCGAGCAAATCTCGGCAGAGAAAGGCCGACTTCGGGCTGAGCACGGCTAGTTTCGGGTCGACATGACCGAAATGCGGACCATGTGGCCGACCTCATCGAGCGGCAACGTAGCTCGGCCCCTGCCCCTCCTCCATCCGAAGCGGAAGACCCTATAGAAGTCTGAAGATAGGAGCTGAGGCGGTGGCTCGCAATGCTGGAGGCGCGAGGTTCCACCCTGAAGCACGTATGACCACCCCTCGCTCACTAGATAAAAGACGGTGCCCCAACACCGGCACCACGGGAATGGCAATAATGTGTTACGCTGACGACACCTGGTCGCAGCCCCGGGGAGGGACTAGCGAGAGTTTGCCTGTCTAGCTTGTGCAGGCTCGATCCGAAGGTTGGGGTTCGAGGTGGCGCTCAAGAAAACCCACGCCCTGTTATTCTACGGGCAGGGGCGCACGCCGCTACTGGGTGCCCACCTCGTGATCGGAGGCGTTCGTATCGGGGCCGGGGTGACCGGTCTCAAGTACTTCGGCCACGAATTGGATGGTCGGCTGATGGCGGCGGCCGGCTCTTTGAGTAATCTCTTGGGATAAAACTTAATTAAATTGAGTGAAACGAGATGAGATGAGATGAGAAGGTTGGACGCCACAAGACGGTCTCTGTAGAGGCCAGGCGGGGGGCTTCTGACCTCTCCAACTTCACTGCCGACGAACTCCCTCCTCTTCGATTCTTCAGTGGAACCGGATCTTCATTAAGCCCGGGTCGTCAGTGAGCGAGACGGAGGCTAGACGTTCAAGGGCGTCCCACTGCCGCTGGCTTGACTTAATGTTAAATTTGATAAAAAATGCATACAGCACATAGTACCCTTCTTTTTCTTTGTACTAGATATGGAACTCTCTTCCCAGTATAGTAGGTACTATTTCCAACAATGCCGTCAAACTTCTTAATTGCTTCGGCAAAGGAATTTCCCATAGTTTGCCACAGTAGATTATTGCATAACTATAAGAAACAATAAGTATCTGTGCTAGGAAAGTATTATTTTGCTTTTGCTGCATGGGTATTAAATATTTTACTTAAAAACCAATATTCGGCTTTATTCTCCCCTATTCTTTTCCCGTCATAATATTTCGAAAATCACAATACGATACGGCCATTTTGTTCTTGAGTGCAGGTCAACATTTCCTTTTGCGTTTATTGCGAATGCTGCTCGGGTAACATTAATTACCACATCACTGAGCCTAATCGCCCTAATCCATTTCACATCAAACGTAGACGACTCGATTTCTTGGCACAAAACTTAAAGAGTGATAAATATGGTGGATAATTACTATTAATTACCATAGCAAATGTTGCATAGTCACTGTTTTAATGGGTAAATAGTTATAGTTTGCTTAGCTTTGATATTTAAGTACATTTTTTTCTTAGTAAGTAAGTATTTAGCACGCCCTCACACGAACGGTTTCCACTACGAAGGAATAGCTTCGTGTGATTCAATATATTGGCGGTGTTGTGAGCCTGCCCGCGTAGGTGCCATCATTGTAAATGTCATGCCACGAAGCAGGCATATTTTCCGGTTTGACAGTGTCCATACAAAAGTAAATTGAGTGGATGTCATGTTTCAAGATCCATTTCGTAAAGTTACGAATCACAACAGTACCTACTAAAGAAGTTTAATAAGGATTCTCAAATTGAAAACTTTTATGTACTTAAGTACACAAGTTGCTGGAACCTTTCCGTGACGTACGTACCGTCGAGCTAAACAAAAAGTTTCCTACTTTATTTACATACGTATGCCATTGAATTTCGCATAGGTCGTTTTCTTTTCAATTTCACAGATCAATAAACTGAAATCTCCCTATATTACCTCGGCACGGTGCTGTGTGTAACCGCCGTAAAGGATCGTTGAATCACTACACACCGACATTGTATAGCTCAATCTCAATTTCAATTTCATCTCGGTGATTTGGCTCAGCATTAGGTGCGATTTATTTTCATTCTTAACGTGCTGGGTAGAAGGTAAATGTTAATGCTCGGCTTGATTTATTGGTTTTCATAAGGAGCTTGGCAGTCGCGTGTTAGGAGAAGCTTTCTAATTTACTTGTATGTTTTTATAGACCTTAATTTTAAAATAGTTCTGTAATTAAAACGCATTTTTATTTTATAGTGCAGAATAGAATGAAGTATCTATCCTTGCGTTGCTAATGAGGTCGTGTTAAAAAAAAAACTCGGTAATAGATGTAAGATGTGATTTATAATATTTTTGCACGATTTTGTCCTGATACGAGATCTGAATATATTTTTTATAATATTCTATTTAATTTTGAAATAACTGTCAAATTCGTAATTTTTTTTGTAAATTTTTTACTAGACGTTATGTTAATGAAATCAATCATTTTATGTGACCCTGAAAACCGTAAAATATATCATCGGAAATAATAAAATGGAAATAATGAGCGCGAATTGAAACCATAGAAGTAGATTTAAGAATATTTAATTGTTAGGTTAAAATGTCCAATAATGACTGTCGCTAAAGTGGTTAGATAACGATTAGTTTTTCAAATATTTTAAATTCTATCGTACAAAGATATGTGAATTATTTGATTAAATTGATTTTTAATTGGAATTATAATAGCTTGCAAGTAGTGCTTGAAGGAAAAATCCGCACCCGTGGTTATATAATCTATGTAATGTAATGTAAAATAATGGTAAGTAATGGTAAATACCATTATGGTGGTACCATGCGCGTCCTGACATCTATAGGCCCTAGAGATCAGCTAACATCAGGTATAATGAATAGTATAGAACGTGAATTTATCCATCTATTGCAATAAATCCACAATTATTTTGTACAAACGCTATTCATGCGTTACAGTTTTCTTTTTTATATTTTATTGTGTTAATTGAATATCTATTGTAAGGAGCCTCCGAAACATCGTCATCGAATACTCGGAAAACCTATATAAGGAGGGTACTTAGATAATTCCGCACATTCTGCTCGTTACACTCGCAGTGCACGGACGACTCGTGATAATCAGTGTTGGTTGCTAGCAAGGTCACGTAAGCCATTTTGTTATTATTTTTGTAAATTGATTGTAGAAGTTTGCAGTAATTGGTTTAGTAATAATCGTGTTGATTGTACTTGTATAGGTTAGATTTTATGATCTGAGTTGTAATTATACGGATCGTTTGTTAATTTAATAATTTCTTTATAACATTCCACTTCTGATTTCTAATATCAGAAGTGGGATAAAGGACTCAAATAGCCCACAGTAGCGTAAAACTCTGAACTTGGTTTTGTTTTACAATGACTGCTTACTTTGATGCTTTCATACTTTATTTGTTATTTTTATTGTGTGATTGCAAATTTTAACTGTGATAATGAGACATACTGAAACTCCTAGTACACGGAGGCGACCGTCTCGAGATGATTCTTGTAATCGAAAACGACATGCTTTCGCGATCACAGAGATGATAGACAAAATCGCGATACGAACGATAGAGGTCGTACTTCACGGGATGGCTTACGGGTCCGAGACCAGCGTGATTCTCGCAGTACTGATGTGCGTCGGTCACGTGCTCGGGTTAGGCGCGGGTCGCGTAGTAGGGACCGCTCTCGTAGTGTGCCCGTCGCGGAAGGGCGAGATCGCGCTCGCGCACGGTTGAACCTGCTGCGACACGTTCTAACGATAAGGCGCGCGCTGAACAGACCACCGATATTCTACGGACAGTTACGACTCCCATGTCGAATATCGTTGGTTCGCAACAAGGTCGCGTAGAATCTAGTATCCCTGGTTCTGAGGCGTCTACCCTCGCCAGTGCTTTAATAGAACTTTAATAGTGATACGGGGCATAATGGGCCCTCAGGCTACAGCCGCGAACGCTAATCTACTCACGATTTGATTTCATTTTTAGTGGAGGTCAGGTTAGGCCGAGTCCTCATAGGGTTCAGGCACTAATTGAGTCACCAGTGACTCGTAATGTCACACAGGTAGATAATTCCTGAGGTTGACTGCATACTTCCGAAGGTGAATTCGGGACTATGTTGGCAAAATGGTCAATTCAACTTTTGAGATTACAGCTCATTCTGAACATCACAAAATGCAAGACAACAGACATCCGCCCTGCAGCTTCTGGTAGGAACAGACTCCACCACACCTGTGGTGAGGACTCTATTTAGTGATGTCACGACTGAGGTGTTTCGGAGCCGTGAAGTTCGTCGAGAACTAGGTCGAGGTAGAGCTCATCAATTGGTACCATGGAGTGAAAAGCGACATGATGCTCGCGTGGACAGGCACCGACGAGCAGCAGCCGTTTTTAATGTCGATAATCTTGTTTTGGTAATAACTCACAGTCTACAGGAAATCTAGATCCGGCAATCCGTGGACCTTGCTGAATGGTGAGGATGGTGCCTCACGGGCATTGTCGCCAGCTCGGGCCCCTCGATGGTTCCTGCGACAGTAGCACGCAAGCGACGTGCCGGTAGCTGCGTAATATCGGTCGGCAGCGGCAGTTATGGCAAAACTACACAGGCAGCTGCACAATATATGGCGTCGTGACGGGGCGAGTGGACCCCTGAGACATGTGCTGCCTTCTTTGAGAGTAAGCGAAGTTGATGGTAACCATTGTTCACAGATATACGTATTCTTATGGTGAACCTGAAGGGTGAGCTATAGATGATTGCTCTCTAGTTACGTATCCCTCACTCGTGTGATTAATTTTACACGGTGAGATGCCTCAATACGATCGGCCTAAGCTGGCGTATTGAGAAGCCTCGGCACGTTTGAGTACTGTCGGCGTGTCGGGAAGCTTCACACGTTTGAATACACTCTGCGTGTGGAATGCACTCGTACGTTTTTAATACGATTGTCGTACGAGTGGGTCTGGGACCATTTTACGTATCCCTCACTCGTCTGATTAATTCTACACGGTGAGATGCCTCAATACGATCGGCCTAAGCTGGCGTATTGAGAAGCCTCGGCACGTTTGAGTATGGTCGGCGTGTCGGGAAGCTTCACACGTTTGAATACACTCTGCGTGTGGAATGCACTCGTACGTTTTTAATACGATTGTCGTACGAGTGGGTCTGGGACCATTTTACGTATCCCTCACTCGTCTGATTAATTCTACACGGTGAGATGCCTCAATGCGATCGGCCTAAACTGGCGTATTGAGCAGCCTCGGCACGTTTGAGTACTGTCGGCGTGCCGGGAAGCTTCACACGTTTGAATATGCTCTGCGTGTGGAATGCACTCGTACGTTTTTAATAAGATCTTCGTACGAGTGGGTCTGGGACCATTTTACAGGGATTACTGGTAACCAAACGAACGACCGGACAAACGAAGCCCGTTCCTTTGACCGGTCTGTCTATGCCCTTGCTTGATGACTACGTGGAGGCTAACCCGCCGACTGCTCCGGTGGCGGGTTCAAGCGGAACCCAAAGGATTTGTGTCGAGGACGACTCAACGTCAGGAGAGGCCGTGTAAGGAGCCTCCGAAACATCGTCATCGAATACTCGGAAAACCTATATAAGGAGGGTACTTAGATAATTCCGCACATTCTGCTCGTTACACTCGCAGTGCACGAACGACTCGTGATAATCAGTGTTGGTTGCTAGCAAGGTCACCTAAGCCATTTTGTTATTATTTTTGTAAATTGATTGTAGAAGTTTGCAGTAATTGGTTTAGTAATAATCGTGTTGATTGTACTTGTATAGGTTAGATTTTATGATCTGAGTTGTAATTATACGGATCGTTTGTTAACTTAATAATTTCTTTATAACATTCCACTTCTGATTTCTAATACTATGATATTCATCATACTGCATATATTTAGTACAACACTAAGCACATAAAGTATTCTTTTTCAATCCTACGAACACTTTAATTATGTACAGGCACGCGTGATATTCGTCGGACCTGGAAAAATAGACTGATTCTAAGTATACTCTCCTTATTACTGTACTTTAAAGAGTTTTCTAAAATCCCTCCTGGCTGAGCCTTAGCTTGCCCACCTTTCCTGGTGAAACTGGAAAGGCCTCAGGGCCACCAGTAATCCTTGAATAAAATAAAAAAAAAGTTTTCTAAAACAATTTCAATCTTGATTTTATTTTCACTATCGGTTTTTTTTTCGCGAATCGTAGACAAAATTAAAACTAATTAATACGCTTCTTTTTACGATTTAATATCGCTTTTGTTATTTTTATTGTATTATTTTCAACCTTTTGAATAACTTCGGGTTTTCGTGGTCACGGACGACTATGACCTTAATGATAATAACAAATGCGAGATTAAACCGTAAAAGTACTTTCAATTTATTTTCATTGTTTTACTATTTCCGTTTTTGGAACGAAGTTCCTTACGGCAGGCTTGGAGGAGATAGGGATATTGCTGCGCGACCGAACTGAAAAAAATGTGATAGTAAAAACCGTAAGAAAAAGTCAGTGGAATAAGGCCTTGTTTTCCGCACAGCGATATTTCACCGCGCGATTTTTTTCTCGTAATTCTTTTTTATATGGAACTTCGTTCCTGTCAGGTGTACCACGACACCACACATATTTTTTTAAATACTTTGCTTTCAGCGTAGTCAAATCTGTTTTTGTAAATTTCTCATAATTAAATTTAAAAGTTCAAAACATCTCTGCTTCTTAGGATCTGTTTGCTTCGATATTTAGAGTTTTAGATTAATAAATACTCGAACTATTCAACAAAATAAGTCTCATTACGTAATAACGTTCTTAATGTATTTAATAATAAAGCGAAATATTCTGTTCATAACACTCTAATTAATCCCACAGCGGCAGTCCCGAGGGGTATTATTTGCGATAGTTTGGGAACAACATTTCGTATTATAACAATGATATTTCATATATATTCTCATTTATCAAATGTGTGAAATTTGAATGGCCGCTCGAACTAGTTGAAGAGATTATACAGATAGGATGTTCGTTAAGTCTCCACGAACTGGTAGATTTTAATTGTCCTGATAGTTTTTTTTTATTGATTATGTGGGTGGACGAACTCACGGCCTATTGACCTGATGTTAAGAGGTTACCGGAGCCCATAGATATCTACAATTTAAATACCGCCGCCACCTACCTTGCGATATAAATTCTAAGTTTTTATAGTACAACGGCTGCCCCACCCTTCAAAACGAAAGGCATTAGTGCTTCACTGCAGAAATAGGCAGGGCGGTGGGGCGGTATTAATCTATGCGGACACACAAGACGTCCTACCACCAGTAATTACGCAAATTAAAGTTTTTGCGGGCTTGATTTTTATTACACAATGTTATTCCTTCACCGTGGAAATCAATCGTGAACATTTGGTAAGTTCATTAGAAAAATTGGTACCTGCTTGCGGGATTCGAACACCGGTGCATCGCAAGATACGAATGCATCGGACGTCTTATCCTTTAGGCCACGACGACTTCATATTATTATATTATTTTTATTTAAATTTAAATTGCACTTTTCGAATGGACCAGGATACAGTACATATTATGGCGTTATGTTATAGGAGCTGATAGACTTCCCATGTACTTTGAGATGTCAGTTCGAAGATTTAATTGTACTAGAGGTCCCGCAGTAGTCGAAATTCGACTATAATTAATTGGAATTGTAAGTTTGTACACTATTATGATTGTATTTTATACTCCTATAATCACAAATTTCGCCAGGCTACACTATAAAAAAATATTAATAAAGACAAACAATATTTAATCTATTCTCAACTTGACCACAGACTTCAAGAACAAAAGTTTGACAATAAATAGTATGTGTGTGTGTGTGCGTCAAATACATGGTATGTAGTGTGTGTAATGTTTTCTTTATTGATTTAATGTATCTTTTATGCATAATTTAAAAAAAATATTAGCATTGCGCACTTCTTCTCTATATTCTCTATAAGTGTGGAAAATTTCATACTCCTCCGTCCGCGCAATTTTCGTAAAAAGGGATACAAAGTTTTTGCTTCACGTATTAATATATAGATTCTATTACAGTTGTCTCGCCCTTCAAACGCATGGCTACTTCGCCTCAGAAAATAGGAAGGTTGTGGTACAGGATCTATTCGTGAGAACTCATAACAAGACCTTATTACCAGTGGTGCTAACACTACAAGTTTAAATGTAGATTAGATTTCAACCACGTTTCTCAATAGGTATGTCCGTACTTATGCTGTAGAGTGTAGAGTGTAAATACACGATGTATAGTTACTGTAAGAAATCAATGAAAAACCTATTTGATTGGAAGCTCGACACTGGCAGACAGAAAAAAAATTGAATATAGATAATGTATTCAAAATACAAAACAATTGTTACGCTCTGGGGCTCGGGATAAATAAAAATTCTACCGGATTACAAGTTAACACTGTATTAGCACTTAGAACACTTATAACACTTCACTAACACTTTAAAATTCTCAATTCCCTTCTTCCGCTTCGCTTCAGCTGATCCGTTCGCTGTTTCGCTTCGAGTAGTTCCGATTATTAATTGACTGTGTGCCATCTCTGCAACGCTTTTATAGCCGATACCACATCCCTAGAATTATCGAGAATATTCCACACATTTCGAATATTGTGCTTTCACTATCTGACAAAAGATGGCGTTGTACTTCTCGAGCGTTCTAGGTGCTACTAGATCCTTCGATATTCGTTCGACTATTCCGCGATAGAAGGCGTTACTCTTACCGGCGTAAGATAATAATAAATAGTATGCAGTGTAAAATAAGAAAAATAATAATTAAAAGACCAATGAGATTGCCCCCATTTTTTCAGATGTCTAACAAAGGGCTTTTCAGATAAGCATGGAACTTTACTGATTACGAATGTTGATCCACAAGCGAATAAAGAGTTCGTAATTAGAATGTACGTAATTAAGTTTAGTATAATTGATATTTCTTAAAGGAGATAGAATGTGGTTTTGTCAGTTTTTATTTCTTGATCATAAGAACAATGCGTAACATAGCCTCAGTCCTTGTCCTTAGAAGGAATTCCTTTATTATACGAATTGCTAGTCGCTCTCTACGATATTCAATTAGCCCAATAAAATATAAATGAAGGAATTTCATTCTTGCGACGGCCGTAATAAAATAAAACTCATTTTAACATAAATGTCATCTATGTTGTTCGGTTTTTGCGAGTCGTTGACGTAATTATTAAGCCTTGTNTTATCTTTTTTTTTTTTTTTATTGCCCTTGTAGGCAGACGAGCATACGGCCCACCTGATGGTGAGTGGTTACCGTCGCCCATGGACTTCAGCAATGCCAGGGGCAGAGCCAAGCCGCTGCCTACCGTAAATCTCTTTTTATATATATATATATATATATATAATGAATTGCTGTTCGTTAGTCTCACTAAAACTCGAGAGCGGCTGGACCGATTTGGCTAATTTTGGTCTTGAATTATTTGTGGAAGTCCAGAAAAGGTTTAAAAGGTAGATAAATATGAAAATGCACGGAATTAATAATAATTAAAAATAACAATTTTGTTTTTCCTTTGATGTATCCCCCGTCGGACGAATCCTTTTGTTTGTTTTAAGTTTATTTTATACAAAAGCTTAGGTCTTTTGTTTATCGATTGAGGCACTACGAAGTCTGCCGGTTTAGCTAGTAAATTTATAATAAAAAAAAGAGTATTAGAAAAATACCTACATTTATTCAAAAAGCATTATACGAAAAATAAATTGAAGCCGGAGATGGTGTTGTCCAATGTACGACGTTAAGTAATGTTTTTTCAAATTGTTAATTTCTTTTGTTTACATATTGTAATCTTATGATGATTTATTTAGTTATATTCTAATCAGATGAGGACTGGTGGTCTGACCCGGAGGGATATTAAAGAGCAAGCGTAAGACAGGCTGAAGTAGAGGCAACTTTTGAGGGCCCTATGTATGTACCTACCGGCGGGGTAGTCTACGACTACACTAGCAACACTTACAAAAACGACACTCTAACAACAACAATCTCACACTTCAAAACAATTTCAACAATTCAATTGGAATTGTGGTTTGATTGGCAAACACACAAGGTAAGACACAGCCCACTTCTAGACACAGTCAAATCTTCTCAGTGGGTCGCATTTCGGATCCGCTGGTAGATTCTGCGAAGAACTACTCTTACTAGGCCCAGTGTTAGCAACACTCCCGGTTTGAGCCCTGTGAGCTCACCTACACGTTAAGGAGAAGCTGAAATAGCCTCTCAAGGCTATCAGCATAGGTAGGAAAAAAAGATATAGGTATATATATTATTTGATTGTATTGTGATTTAGCGATTTTTGCGCTGGAGTCTGAACCTTCCACGAGGTCCCCGCGCTTAGACATTGTAATCCTGCCTTACATTGCTTTGGTTTTATTCTTGATGTCCAATGGAGAGTAATGTAGATTTGTGACAGAAAAAAAAAACCATACGATCATAAAACTTTGGTATTATTAATTATGGATAAGCTACGAATTTGAATAATAATAATATGATAATGATTAGGACCATTAGAAGCTCGCATTTATATTTTCCTAGCTAGGACCTAGCGTTTCCAATAAGAAGCGAGGCTGGGTTGGAAAATTGTAAGTACAATCTATATATTAATACGTGAAGCAAAAACTTTGTATCCCTTTTTACGAAAATTGCACGGACGGAGGAGTATGAAATTTTCTACACTTATAGAGAATATAGAGAAGAAGTGCACAATGCTAATATTTTTTTAAAATAATGCATAAAAGATACATTAAATCAGTAAAAAAAACATTACACACACTACATACCATGTATTTGACGCACACACGCATGCATACTATTTATTGTCAAACTTTTGTTCTTGACGTCTGTTGTCAAATTGAGAATAGATTAAATATTGTTTGTCTTTGTTAATATATTTTTACAGTGTAGTCTTGGCGAAATTTGTGATTATAGAAGTATAAAATACAATCATAATAGTGTACAAACTTACAATTCCAATTAATTATAGTCAAATTTCAACTACTGCGGGACCTCTAGTCCCATTAAATCGAGAAAGCGCTGAAATGTCTTTCTTATCTACATTTAAAATGAACCGCAGACAGACCTGACAGGACAGCGAAAGGTGAAACATATATCCTACTTTTGTTTAAAGGCACAAAATATAAAATTTAGTACTACTGCACGTAGATTTCCCTAGGGCGTGTCATACTGGTAGATGCCGTTCTCATATGGTTCTTGTGAGGAATTCTTAATATGAAGATGTTTCTCTCTAAATTCTGATGGGAAACAAATTGGTGCATAGCTCTGTGGTTCATAAGCAAAAAGTTGTAAATACTGTGTAACAAATTAATATTGTTACGCGCTCGGGTTCGTGATAAATAAAAATTCTACCGAAGTACTAAATAAAACTCTATGTAACTTAGAACACTTAAAACACTTAACGAACACTTTACAACTCGTAATTGACTTCTTCCGCTTTGCTTCAGATGAACTGTTCCCTGTTTCGCTTCGTGTAGATCCGATTACTGACTGCCTTTGTACCATCTCTGCAATGCTTTTATAGTCAATACGACATCCCTAGATTTATTGAAAAGATTCTGGGCAACTCAAGTAGCTTCGATGTGTGTTTCCGCTATCAGACAATAGATGACGTTGTACTTCTCAAGCGTTCTCGATATTACTAGTTCTTTTGATATTCGTTTCTGCTGTTCGACGATAGATGGCGTTGCTCTTACTGGCGTAACAATATTAAAAATATTAGATAACAGGCTAATATTATTAGTAGTTACTCTACTATTTAATTTCATAATTATTTACCCCCAAATATCGAACTGTGGTTAAGGCATGTTCAAAAGCCGTATGATGGTACCTATGGTGGCAGATATCTTGCTTATTTTTAAAGTAACGCGTACCGGTCTGAAGATTAGGACGGTCCTTATGTAGTACAATTAAGAGATCGATATCATATCTCAAGGTGGGGGGTGGTGGTAGTCGGATTTCTTTAACCACTTAACACCAGTATACAATTACAGAATTCGCTACAATATTCAATTACATTTCAATTTTATCGTGATATCTGTGTCATGTATTCATTTATTATTACACGTTACTCCAATATTTATTCATTTACGTAATAAAAATGCGATCAAGGCAAGCACTCACGATAATTCTCGTTAAGAATGGCCCAAATATGAAATGGGAATGTACGATGTTAAAATGATTATTATCCTACATTCTTTTAGGCCATAATCTCATCCATCGTTAACTACGTTTCTCGATGTCCAGGATAAGTTGACCCTTGGACTTTTCCTCAAATCTTTGCGTTGCTCTGGATTCGTTTAGGAAATTTTTACTTTGCTTATCGGCCGTCATGTAAAAACATTCCAATCAAGGTTAAAAATTGGAAGTGAAAATCCCGTAAAACTGATATTGTTCCGCTTGTTTTGATTATATTAATAGTTCTAGGGATCACGCACGGGCCTCATGTATTTTTAATAAACAGTTAATATAACATATAAATTGTATTATATAAAATTTCTGTTATCATTCGATCAACATTTTTTTTGATAAAATATTTTCTGATACTAAAAGGTTATTTTTTTATTGCTTAGATGGGTGGACGAACTCACGGCCTACCTGGAGTTAAGAGGTTACGGGAGCCTATAGGCATCAACAATGTAAATGCCACCATCCATCTTGAGATATGAGTTCTAAGTCTCAGTACAATGACTGCCTCACCCTTCAAACCGCTTCACGGCAGTAATAGGCAGGGTGGTGGTATCTACCCGCGCGAACTCATATAGCATCCTGCCACCAGAACTATTCTGTTTGGCTTTTAATCAGAATGCTTGGTGCGCATGTCTGGCCCCCTCGACTGATGTCTTGTTTATTCTAAATTAATAATCTTGCTAACGAAGATAGAAAAACCCCATATACAACAAATACACACATTCATACACGAATACGATTTTTGCGGAAGATAGTGGTATGAACGTGACCCAAGCATTTCTGATATCCAATCATTTTAAGGTATGCTGTACGCTCGTCTACCTTCTAAGGCAAGTATGATACGGTCCAGAAGAAGAATAGTTTCCTGTGATGAATACATTAGAAGCTTCATAGTTTTGATCACAGCAAGATTTCCACTGTTTAAAATGTATTCCGAAAATTATTGATTTGAGCCCTGTCAGCGAATTAATGCCGTCTTTGAAATTATATATACCATTTTCAATATTGGGAGTAATCTAGATGATCACAATGAGTGGATTTTCATGAATAAAATTTTGTGTGATAAAATTTATTGATACAGTTTATGCATAAAATTGTCTCTAAAAAATGGTTTAAGCTTATTTTAACTATTTTTATTTTGTGTAGAAAACATTATAAAATCGGACACTAAGAAACATTTTCAAGGAAGGGAATATTTGGTTTATAAGCTTCATTTTAGAGTAAAGTTTGCATACTAATCATTGAAACTTGTGAAAGTGAAGCTATAAAGAACGAATCATTGGTTTTTGACGATCATCAGATAAATAGACCTTTATAATATTGATAATATATAATTTTAAAATTAATAAACATGTTTCAAGAAAATAATAAAAGCTAGTCGATCCATTTTCTCTTCTTGGAATTCCCACAACTTCAATATTTCTAAAGTAAAGAAAATAGAACCCGCATCAATCGCAAAAGTACACAAGCAACACTTAATAAGCAATAAAAAAAAAACTTGCAATTAAATTTCTATTAATATTCTTCTTTGACTTTGTTAGCTAATGTTCAATGAGTTCTCTGTCGAATCTATTTACATCGCAGTATTTCAAGCACTAATTTCAGGAGGACTGAAGACTACTTCATTGGTTCTCAAGTGTCATTGAATTGGTTTTAAGAAGTTTGGGTTTCGAATGCTTGATAGTCTGACAACGTTCTCGAATCCCGTAGTGAGCGCATTTTTGAAATGATTCGAATTTTATGTCAATAATAACGCTAATTTAATTATAGCAAATAATGCTTTGGAAATTATTATGTATAAAATTTAATTAAATTTTAAACCAGAAATATTTATTCACGTATGGTTCTTTTTTAATGAGAGTAGACATAAAACCTATCGCATGGCCAGTTATAAAAAAAACATAAAAACAAAAGTCAAAAATAAAAAAAGAAGACTATCGCCGACCGCACCGCACGAGTTGCACACACACACGCCACTTGTTTTTTTATCTAAATATTTTTATGGACTTTTATTAATTTTCTGTTAAATTACGAACTCTTACTGACGATCATACTCGTCGTTGCGCGAGTGGTATACCAGTTTTATGAGCAAATAATTTAGAAGAGTGCCGCGCAAGTCGTCAGGCTAGCCGCCGCCATTACGCGTCGTCCAGCAATGACGTTCAATTCTGCAGCCTGTAAGAAGCTAGCGACGGGTTGGCAGGTACGTCTACTCCTCATAACCTAGCCTCGGCCTGCCTCCTCTTTTTGTGCATCTTTAGCGATACTCGCCCCCGCAAAAACTTCCTTCCAAAAATATAGAACCAGCGCACCGCCGTGGTGAAAATTTGTAAAGAGTTTTTCCCATTAACGAAAACAAATTACAAGTATTACAGACGTTTAATAATAAACATTTATGTAAAAATTATGTACATGTTACCTTGTTATTTAATGTCGACAAATTTTTCACTGTTTCTTACTGTATTCAAGTGTATTTATGCTCTGTTCAGAGAGAGCGTACCAATATTAAATATTAATTTACGTTTAAAACGTTAAAAAATTGTAATAATAAAGTAATAATAATAAGCGCGAATTAAAATCGTAAAAGTAATTTTAATTGTGGCATCTTTATTGCCGCATATATACGCATAGTACGCCTCTGGAAAGTGTTACGTGGAGTTTCTGAACGCTTTGATACGTCTTTTCGAAAGGAACCTGTCATTGTTTCATGGGCGACTGTAACCACTGTTAATGCTAAGATGGGCAGAGGAGTTCTAAGTCTCAGTTTTTCTGGTACAACAGCCTTCAAAGCGAATCGGATTACTGTTTCGCGGCAGAAATAGTCTTAGTGGTGATACCTACCCAATAGTATACGTCAGAGGTCGGCAAAGTGCGGCTCCGGAGTCGCATCTTTGAACTCTTGAGTGTAGCTCTGGCGGCAGAAATATCCTACGGGCTTACCCGGCCTCTAATATTATCCGGCTGTGGACGAAAAATCCGGTTAATAGTATGTACGGTCATTTAATATCAGCACCCCTGACTGATGTCGATTATTATATATATTAATCGAAGCAGTGTACAATATAGCATTTATTTTATGATTTGCAATAATAATTTATTACAAAAAATTGTATTATTTCAAGAATAATATATCTTTTTAATATTAAATAGTTCTTATGCATTATTATAAATATGAAATGTTATCACAAACAATATGTATATTGTTGAAAATTTATTTTTATATGAGTTTATTTAAAAATGGCTGTAAATTTTGTATTAACATTTCATCATAATTTAATGAATCTCTAAAAATGTTTACAACATTTACAAACAAATTTGGCTCTAAAATTTTTTAAATCGTTTTTAATTTGCATATCTGGCTCTTTGGCTAAGAAGTTTGCCGAGCACTGGTATAAGTGATTCAAGAGTGCTGGTTTGTCGATAAAGCAGTCAATTTCATTGAGATAAAAAACTGTATTAAGCAGTATACGACTATGTTGGGCATTTCGATCTTTTATGTCTGGGTAACTAGAAAGTATTAGCCGTTTTAGACTTCTGTAAACGTTCGTCTCAATACCGTTGGCTTATGTGCTTGAATAAATTGAGAGAGAGCACAAAACGGAAATTGTTCAGTTGTAAATCCAAGGAAATGGTATGAAATATTAATAAAATCTCCATTTCAAATGTACTTAAATAAAAGTGGATAACTTAGGTAACTATTTACTCGCTGTTTGTATTGTATTTCATGTATTTAGAAATCGTTACAGCGTTTTAATGCAAACGGTAGGTAGCGAGCTAATACGTTTTCTAAGAATTTTATTTATGTGCGGAAAAATATTGAAAAATTTCGTAGAATTTTTTAAAATGTATAATAGTATGATACTAAGAAAAAAATTGGCTTAGGGGCTTTGTGTCTCGTACATGTTTTTACGAAAATAAAATTATAATCAATTATATACATACATATATGTAATTGTTATAGAAACTCAAAGACCGTATGTGCCTTGAAACATATTACGAGTATGAAGCTAATCATTATTTCAGAGATAGCGTGATGTGGGTTTTTTTTTATCGCTTAGATGGAGGGACGAGCTCACAGCCCACCTGATGTTAAGTGGATACTGGGCCCATAGACATCTACAACTTAAATACGCCACCCACCTTGAGATGTAAGTTCTAAGGTCTCAGTATAGTTACAACGGCTACCTCACCCTTCAAATCGAAACGCATTTCTGCTTCACGGCAGAAATAGGCGGAGTGGTGGTACCTACCCGTGCGGACTCCCAAGAGGTCCTACCACCAGTGATTACGCAAATTATAATTTTGCGGGTTTGATTTTTATTACATGATGTTATTCCTTCACCGTGGAAGTCAATCGTGAACATTTGTTGAGTACGTATTTCAGTAGAAAAATTGGTACCCGCCTGCGGGATTCGAACACCGGTGCATCGCTAGATACAAATGCACCGGACGTTTTATCCTTTAGGCCACGACGACTTTTTGTATTGGGTATGAGGTTTTCGTTTCGGACCGTTTCGTTTCATTATTTCTTTTGTATTTCTGATTTTGAATTTTTTTAACACAAATCGTTGATATACTTTTAAAATGAAAAACAGGAAAATAGTTGTACTCATGAAAAAAAAAAAGGTTGCCGTCGTTTTTCATATTACTTATTACTACTCGATGTTTTTTCCCAAATTTAATTTAATTCCCAAATTTAATTCAGTAATCAAAAGATGTAGATATGTACCACTGAACTCTGAAGCTCCAAGATTTATCTGTATGGTCCGAATGCTCATCGAAACAACACAAAGAAATCTGCTTCCCATCCCAGTTTATTAACCGCGTCCCCACACGATGAAGCGATATGTAGCGATATGACGTCACCGATATTGTTGACTGTTTTTTTGTCGTCGTAAATTTCAGATCAAAATTCATACGAAAAAATGTGTTAAAAAAACAAATGGGTTTAAAACGAGACATCAGTGACTCCTGGTTGTGCTAGTGTTCGCATATCTGTCCTGGTAAAACTGGATAGGCCTCCGGGCCGCCAGTAAGCCTTCCTTAAAAAAAGCATAGTCATTACTGAAGAAAATCGTTGACTTTACATCTTTGTCGACGTTGTGAGAGGATTAGAGACGTGAGTTGGAATAAATCTTCCTTAAGGCATGTTTTAACAAAAAATCCCGGAGCTGTTTTGAAAACAAGACAATTTTTAATAAATAAATAAGTTTTAAGAATTTGTCGGTGTGAATAATAATGATATATTTAACATTTGCCTTGTAGTTGGTTGTAATGAACATGAAAAAGAGAATGCAGTGGAAAGTGAGTTCAAAGAATCGACCATTTTAAATGTACAAAATATAAATTGCAATGTGTTGTTACTAGATATTTTATTCTCACAGACTTGTATTACTGTTTTCCGAATGCATGACTTCACAATATGTTTTTTGAAAGCAAACATTTATATATCTTTATAAACTCTTTAAAGCGTGTCCCAATTCAAGTTAATATACCCAAGCTTAATAAAAGATCAGTACATTTATTTCTTGGAAGTCCGGTACTATTCTCTCCGGATCCTTTATTTCAATATAACAGTCAATTATAAATGAACTGAAGTAAAATCTTTACTTTTCTGCGGACCGTAATTGTTCATTACCCAGGGGAGTAACTGAGCCGCTGCTATATATAAGCTATGTTTGCAGTAGCGGTTTTTTATAGAATTTTTACTATTGTTCAATATGGCCAAATAAGCATACGGCTTATTCTGATGTTCAGTAATTGTCAGAGCTCATAAACCTTATGTGAATATTGCCATATGCATATTCAAAAGATCAAAGTGTGTCGGCTGATCCAGCATTGGAATGGAGACACACGATTGTACCGTGTGAGAAACAGGTCCGACCACAAAATAAGCGTAATTACGTAACTATAACTAGAATTAGTTTTATGGTTTTATATTGCGTTTTTTTATTGTCATTCTTATTTCTGACTATTCTAATACTGACGGAATTTGAAGTAGTCGAGGCCTAAACGATAACCGTGCGTTCGTATCAAGCGATGAAACGGTGTTCGAATCCCGCAACCCAATTTTATCTCAGTAATTTCTCAATTTTAGCGCAGCAGGTATCATTTTTATCTAATTAATTACGCACTTAACAAATATTCTTGACTGACATTCGCGGTGAAGGATGTTATTCCTTGTCTTTCTCAGTGATTTTCAATCCTCTGATTATTTGCCGATGTATGGTTTGCAGGGGACTTTATTAGGAGAAGAAATAAGATTGTATTTATAAAGGCAGGTTTAACCACTATTATAGTGGCAGGCTCTCTTCATGAGTGCAGTAGAATGGCCTCGAGCAGGGAGAGATGGCGGGACATTGTGAGACGCGTCAAGTTGGCCCCCTCTAACACTAAACAACGATCACGACCACTCTGACCAGAGTGACATGATTGAGAAGAAGAAGAAAGGAAGGCTATACAGTTATTTATCTACAATATATACAAAGTACAATTATTTTGGTTGTAATCTCTAGGTTTTTGCTAATACTTTGCCAGCCACATTTGAAGTAGTGAATCCTTTTTATTTAACACACATGCCATCAGAATTTCTGACGATATTAAATTACGCTGTTTCAAAGTTGCAATTACTCAAACAACGGCTACACCTGATGCCACCGGGTCACGGGAGTAAGGATAAACTTGTTAATTCACTACCGGGTGAGGGTACAATATATTCGGCGAAAAAAAACATTGCGGCTTAATTGAGAAGTTTGAAGGTCATCCCTGATAATTGGGTTCATACGTGCTTAACCCGAACGAAGGATTGGACGTTCTATATCATCAAGTCGTACGTATACGAAATAAATTTTCGTGCAAATATGAACATGCATAATTATTTACTTCTGTATTACTTCTGGGCGCTTTTTATTTCCACTTGTTCATTAATTACATTTCATTTTGCAGTAATTAAAGTTACATTTAAGATTTAATCTTAAATTTATGATTATGATTAACTAATTTTCAATATTTTACAGTTCTCGTAGTCACTACGATTGACGGACGAAAATAGTTTTAAGCTATTCGAAGAAGTAGAAGAATTTAGCAGACTTCATCTTGTTATTGTAAGCTATAACTCAGTCAACGACAGAGATATAAGTATAAAAATCTCTGAAAAAAAAACTGATAATCTGTTACACAACAATCCGTAGGACAATCCGTAGGCAGCGGCTTGGCTCTGCCCCTGGCATTGCTGAAGTCCATGGGCGACGGTAACCCCTCATCATCAGGTGGGCCGTATGCTCGTCTGCCTACAAGGGCAATAAAAAAAAATTAGATTGTAAGGATGTTTTTTTTTTTTTATTGCTTACTTGGGTGGACGAGCTCAGCCCACCTGGTGTTAAGTGGTTACTGGAGCCCATAGACATCCACAACGTAAATGCGCCACCCACCTTGAGATATAAGTTCTAAGGTCTCACGTATAGTGACAACGGCTGCTCCACCCTTCAAACCGAAACGCATTACTGCTTCACGGCAGAAATAGGCAGGGTGGTGGTACCCACCCGCGCGGACTCACAAGAGGTCCTACCACCAGTAAGGATGTGTGGTTAATAACGTCACGATAAAAAAAAACAACCTCGCCTACAAACGTAGGTAGCTGTAATTTGTTAGTAAAGAATACAGTTTCAAAATAGACTTCGTTCCCGTTTTCCATGTAACACGCATCAAAATAACACCTCTGTGGAACTTAATGGTAACGTCATTGTGAGTGATGGACGCGATAAGGTCACGGAGATGTTTTCTGTGATTTTCTTGGAACCAAGACGAAAATCTGAGCGATCCGAATATATTTTTAACATTAGTAATATATAGACAGACAAAAATACATTTCTTTATTAAATAAAGTATCCTGAACGACAAAAGTTTCTAAAAGCAATAAAATAGAGGCGAGATTAGACGGCAGAGACGTTTTATCGCGTCTGCAATTTATGAACTTCAGAAAATATTAAAAAAAAAAAGACTATTGTATTCTAAGTTATGCTTGTTTTTCACTTTACGGTCATAAAAGTTATTATTATATATAAATTATATTTGAAAAAAAAATGTGTTGAGTGTTTGCATAAAATGCATGGAAAAAAATTAACTCGTACAGTTTTATGTTTATTCATTACGTGTTTTGATACCTGAGCCACTTTTACCGAAATTCGGATGTGTTATATTTTTAACAATGTCGAAATTTATTGTTAAATTAAAAGAGGCATATATTTATTAATTATATTTGTAAATTCAAAACTGTGTTTATATTGATTGGTTTTTATTTCGCACAGCGACGAAGCAACGTATAGACGTAATTTTTGTTATCTATCTATACTATATATAAATCTACAGTGGTTTTTACGGATGTTCCGTTATAACTACTGAACCATGCATCCGATTGACTTGAAACTTGATATCCATGTAGAAAATACATGTACTTAATGGATAGGCTAATATTTATAAGAGCGTTGGACTCTCTAATAATAATGACAATAAATAATAATGTTAATTTTAAATGCCCAGCGAAGCGGGCGAGTACTGCTCGTTATAGTATAAAAATGCAGTAACGCTAATGTAAATTGTTGTGGTGAACTTTCCGGTAGACTAACGTCCAGAATTGCGTGGGCTGAAAATAATAATAAGCGAAACTAGGGGACAAGAGAAATCAAACTTTAAATGTAACTGGTTAAGCTAAAAGGTAGCAATGAGCATGCGATCTTGGACGGTATTATTACGTAGTTCGACATTTTCAATTTATTATAAAAATATGTTCACCCAATTTCCTTACGATTTATATTTTATGTCCTGAAAATATAACCTTAATGTTGTTATAAGTAAACATAATTAGTTGGAAGGCACGAATGTCATTTCACAGTATCGGTATCAAACGTTCAATAAAATTAAAATGTGGACAGAGAGGAAAATTGTTTTATGCAAATTTATATTTCTGGAGGGAGGTTTTAAGTTCCTTGACGATCCGAGGTATCCTCAAAGTGCTTTAATATAATTAAGGGAACGAAAATTTAGGTCACGTTTTGTACAATAAAATATTTAATATTTTAAAGAATTCGGGTCGGTTTTTGAATGAATTTTTTTGACGTGACAACGTCTTATAACACGATGAAGCTGGCTGCACGCACAGAAAACATGACTCATGCGGCGTTACCTCGCTCTGAGGTGTTCCATTAAAGGCTCGAAGTGAAAGCGAGAGCGCGCAACGAGCGACAAAGAGGCACAATCGGCCTCCGCGTTCGGCAGCGTTCGACATCTGTCTCTCTCCTACTTGAGTGAGCGATGCATCCGCGTGGACAGCTGCTATACAATAATACATTTACACGTTTTCGTCAAGTATGAAGTTCAGTGAAAAGTGAATGTGGTGTCAATTGTTTATAGCAACGATTCAGTATTTTCTTATAACGTTGTCACGTTCAACTATCGTCAGTAAACCGACTTTACAGACAACCGATTTTTTTTTGTTGCTTTAGATGCGTGAATGAGATCACGACCCACCTGGTGTGAAGTGGTTACTGAAGACATCGAAAGCTGCCACCAATCTTAAGATAATATTTGATTACAATTCATTTTTCATTTCGTATTTATAGTTTACGGATTTTCCCAAATTTTCGTTTTGGATTGTCTGATATGATATGTGACCACAAATAGATTATATCAGACACTCAAAACGGAAATTTTATAATATGCATATTTAAACATGAAGGTTAAAATTCGATTAATAAACCCCTGGTTTCTCGCCGGATCTTCTCAGTGGGTCGCGTTTCCGATCCGGTGGTAGATTCTGTGAAGCACTGCTCTTGCAAGGGCTAATGTTAGCAACGCCCCTTGGTTTGAGCCCCGAGAGTTCACCTACACGTTATGTTACGCTGACACGGCCTCTCAAAGCTACCAGCTTAGGAAAAAAATCGATTAAAACATTCTGTATGTCTATTTTATTTATTTTATACTAGCTGACCCGGCAGACTTCGTAGTGCCTCAATCGATAAATAAAAGAACTAAACTTTTGCATAAAATAAACTTAAAACAAACAAAAGAAATCCGTCTGACGGGGGACACATCAAAGGGAAAACATAATTATTATTTTTATTTAATTTCGAGCATTTTCATATTTGTCTACCTTTTAAACCTTCTCTGGACTTCCACAAATAATTCAAGACCAAAATTAGCCAAATCGGTCCAGTCGTTCTCGACTTTTAGCGAGACTAACGAACAGCAATTCATTTTTATATAAAATATATAGATAGATTTTTAACATTGTATCAATTTTATTGTCCTTGTTTCTTTGCGTTCTATCATCGTTGTACACCGCTTATCCGCTTGAGGTAAAGTTTTCTACAGACCAACAAGCTGTAATTTAGGTCATGTTCAATAGTAACATTAATTTACGATAGACAGACTAGAGTAGAGCATGCTTACTTTAATTATTTTTTTATTTTTAATAATTATTATTATATTATAATACTTTGTATTAATTGTATGTATATTTACGGAGATATGTATGTGTGTATCTATGTGTACATATATGTATAATAATATGTATTTCACTGGAATGGTACACCGCGCGTAGTTCGTTCGAAATGATTCTTGTCCACCTGATGGTTGTCTGGAAGAGATCGCTCTTAGCGATAAGACCGCCAATTGTACTTTTCCTTGTCTATATATATACGAAGTTGCATCTTTTGTTAAAACTTGTCCCAATAGATTCACTAAGATGTCTAATGTGGCAAACAGAAATCGACGCGACGATAAGCTATGTTTTCCAAAAACCAAAACTACATTAAAGAATAATAGTATACTAGGTATGAGCGTTAGGATATTTAATAAACTACCGAAGAAATTAAGAGACTTAGATGATTTTAATTTTAAAAAAAACCTAAAAGGTAATCTTATTAGTGAAAATTATTATCACGTGAATGATTTTCTTGGGGATGACATTGAAAATAAATGGATTTTTAATTATTAGTTGAATTATGGATGAATGAATGGTAAATTTATATAATATTATAACTATGCACTGCACTAAAATTCGCATGTCAAATAATGACAAAGCATACACGCTGCTTTTAACTTATGTAATAACTCATTTTCACTATGCTTGGCGAATAAATGATTTCTTTCTTTCTTTCTTTCTTTTGTGTTTAATGTATCGCACTGTTTATTTGTTTTTTGGTGTACAATAAAGAATACTCTCTCTCTCTCTCTCTCTCTCTCTCTCTCTCTCTCTTACTTGTACACGAACAAAATAAAGACCAATACAAAACGTTAAATACAAAAGTAGAATTCGCGGTCTTATCACTAAGAATGATATCTCCCAGATATTCATCGCGGGAACAAGTATCATTGATCGATTAAGAATCAAGTTTGCGGAGTTTTTATACGAAATGTCTACAGTTTATGTTTTCGGCGATAATTATAGACAAACGTGACTAGCTTTGAATGGTATTTCATTCAACGCACTCTATGATTAAACTAAGTAGTTTTAAAGTAATGTTGTAACTTTAATTTGTTTTCATTAGTCACGACGCTAACACAAAGGAAGGCGCAGGGTTCAGCTAAAACTAAATTGTATAGAGTCTGTAAGGCATTCCGGGAATCCTTTCGTCTTAGATGTTGGGTCCATGTAGACCTTCCGGCATTTCTGTGCAAATAGCTCTAACAAAAGAGGGTATTTTCTTAATCAATAGTGATAGGTCAATATTCAACCCGTGGCCAATAATTTTAAAAACGAAGAACGGTAATTCTTTTACTAAAAATATTTGAAATCGGTTTTGTTATTGATTTTTTTTACGTTACCCATTTCGTGCGAGTAAATGTTAATAGCGTACTATTTTAAGGAAAAAAAATCTTTGCCCTAAAAATATCTGGGCCTGCGGTCTGCTCCCAACATCTACAGACCTCAAAATCCCACATACCCTGCGTACCCCCTAGGCGCGGATACCTCGTAGGAGGTTTGGCCCTCTGACCGAAAAATAAGGTTAGTAATTAGTCGAACCTTTAATAGTAAACGTTGCTTTGGGTTCAGAAATGTTATCTGCAGAGTACGCAATGTAGAGATTAAGTAGAAAATAATGCCGAGTAGTAAAAACGGTGATGGTCGGTAGTGTTGTCACTTCAAACGTAGGTCAGGAATCACTTCTGCGAGTTACTATCGCGAAAGAGTCAAGCTTTTGACCTTGAAGTGTGGCCCAGCAGTGCGAGTGGCGGCATTTTTGTTTTTATTTTTTTTATTGCATAGATGGGTGGACGAGCTCACAGCCCACTTGGTGTTAAAGTCGTTACTGAGATAGTAAATGCGCCACCACCTTGAGATATAAGTTCTAAGGTCTCAGTATAGTTACAACGGCTGCCCCGCCCTTCAAACCGAAACGCATTACTGCTTCACGGCAGAAATAGGCGGGGTGGTGGTACCTACCCCTGCGGACTCACAAGAGGTCCTACCACCAGTAAAATGTCCGTGTTTTATGTCCGTGTTCTTCGGTAACCCTTAGTGTATCATCATAAGATCCTCTTGACACGTAGCTCTGACTTTACATCACGCAATATTTTTAAAAGTATTCATTTCATAGCTGAGCCTGTAAACACAGATAACTATAAACTTAGCTCACAAAAGGCGCTCGAATTTATCGAAGATTCCTAATCGAAGGATGTTATGCGCATAATCAAAGATGGTTTATTATCGACATTATCTTATTAATTGTAACAGCGCGGAGGCTGAGCTTGATAGGTGCGATTGAATATTTATTAAGCGTTGATTTTCTGCACATCGTAAAGAAATATTACACAGATGTTTACGTTATATCTATAGATATCCAAAATAATATAATGTAATTTTTGTGCCTTTGTTTTGCGATAAATTTTTTTTTGCAATTGTAGGCAGACCTTGTAGAGCATACTGCCCACCTGAGGGTGAGTGGTTACCGTCGCTAATGGCCATCAGCAATGCCATGGGCAGAGCATAGCCGCTGTCTACAAATGCCTGATACAAATCGCGGCACACCTGTCGTATGTTATTGATACAATACTAGAATTGTTGGCGCGGGTAGGTACCACCACCCTGCCTATTTCTGCCGTGACGCAGTAATGCGTTTCGGTTTGAAGGGTGGGGTAGAAGTTGTAACTATACTTGAGACCTTAGAACTTATATCTCAAGGTGGGTAGCGCATTTACGTTGTAGATGTCTATGGGCTCCAGTAACCACTTAACACCAGGTGGGCTGTGAGCTCGTCCACCCGTCTAAGCTATAAAAAAAAATTACTGTTTCAACTCAGCCCGATACACGACGTGCAAATGTACAGAGCACGTGCAAAAACATACATAACAAATAATTAAAACTATGATGTTGCCAGATGAATTAAAATAACTGATGTCTGAGTAAACAGGAACTTTATTCGTTCATGTAACAAATTATACAAAACACACGGATACGTAGATATTAAGGTAAACGTACAATTCCTAAGGGTGGTTCTTGGAACGGGCTGCGGGGCTACCGCGTTCCTTAACCTCCTAGCTGATGCTTTTTCTGAGGGCTGCGNAAAAAGAAAGAACAACAAAAAAAAGGAAACTACAAAAATAAACCAAAACAAAACAAACACTTCCAGGAACACACTTTGTCGGCAGATGTGCCACGAACAAAAGCCGGGTGAACAAAGGCCGGGCTAACAATAAAACCAGGCGAACAATGGCCGGGCGATTGAGTGGTCGATGAGCACGTCCGCAGGCGGCGGGTGCTTCTGTCGGACTGATGTCATAACTGGCGCGCTGCGGCCTCTTAAATAGCGATCGTTGACGCCGTAGTGGGGTGGCGATGCGTAGATTACTCATGGTTATCGTTGTGTGAGTGAGCGCGTCACAGTGCAGCGTTGTAGGTAAAATGTAGCATTGCTATAAAACTAATTACTATTATGGTTTAATCTCGAATTTCTTATTGTCATTATGTGTACAATAATTCTGCCGTGAAGTAGTATAATGCGTTTCGGTTTTAGGTGGCAGCCGTTAGGCTTAAAATTAAGACATAGAACTTATGTTTCAGGATGACACCTGTAGCGGTAGCCACCATAGAACACTTTTTTATAGCTTATTTAGGTGGACGAGCTCACGGTCCACCTGGTGTTACGTAATTACCGGAACCCATAGACCTCTAAAACGTAAATGCCGCCTCCCACCTTGAGATAAGACTTCTAAGGTCTCAGTATAGTTACAAGCCCAACACTTCAGACCGAAACGCATATTACTGCTTCACGGCAGAAATAGGCAGGGTGATGGTACTTACCCGCGCGTACTCACAAGAGGTCCTACCACCAGTAATTACGCAAATTATAATTTTGCGGGTTTGATTTTTATTACACGATGCTATCCTTCACCGTGGAAGTCAATAGTGAACATTTGTTATGTACGTATTTCATTGATTGACAAGATATTTGACAGACGCCTGAAACACGCTAACGAAAATTTTAAGATAAGTTTGTATAGATACAAGTTCCGAACAACAACATTCGGACCGTCGGTCTACCGAGTAATTTAACTCGCTTCGTAGAAGATCTTCCCGTTGTCGTTAACCTCCAAACTTGACCCGCAACTGAACAACTGCAGATGCTGCAACTGCAACTTCGACTTACATAGTTCCCACACTCTTGCAGTTAAACACAAGTCTATAGACAATCTAAGCAATAATAAATAATAGTTTAATAACTAAAAAAATACGCTTTTATAGAAAATCCCACTAAAAATAGATAGTAAATTTGAATTTAAAATAGTCTAAGAAAAAATGATTTTACAATAAAATTACATTACTTTTTTTACAATAAAATTATTTTTCCTTACCCTATTTTTAATTCAAATTTATTAAAATTTATTTTCTATTTTTTAGTTGGATTTTCCGTTAAAGCGTATTTTGTTAGTTTTTTTAAATAATTATTTAGTTTTAATTTTTTAGTTTAATTGCAATTTTTTCATTATTTTTTTTATATTGGATTGTCATCGGTCCTTATTAAGTATACCAAATTTCGAATTAATCCGACGTTATGAAGGGGGTCAAAATCATGTTCAAAGATTCCGTTACATACTAACACACACATACGTCTGAAGCTAATAAAAGCGTATTAAAATAGAAACATTTTGTGATGAAATCATGCGATCCAGTTTGAAGGATTGTGATAGCCTAACCTATATAGATACTTCTTTTATTCTACATTTGATATTTCAAAGTTGGCATAATAGCTAAACCTTAATCCGAATCGCCCCATATATCACAAAGATTTCTTATTCCATTATTTGATCTTGACCCAAAAACTCCCTATTAATGTCGATTGTTTTCTTAGAACGCGTTTCATTCGTATCATTTAAATAACGTAATTTATAAGGCAATAAGACACTCGCAACGAAGCAATATAAAAATTATTTTTAAAGGATGTCTGCTGAATTTCATACGAAAACGATCATGCGGGCGATATTGTTTTTTTTTTTTTGTTTTTGTTTTTTTGGTTTATTACTTAGACGGGTAGACGAGCTCACAGCCCACCTGGTGTTAAGTGATTACTGGAGTCCATAGACATCTTACAACGTAAATGCGCCACCCACCTTGAGATATAAGTTCTAAGGTCTCAAGTATAGTTACAACGGCTGCCCCACCCTTCAAACTGAAACGCATTACTGCTTCATGGCAGAAATAAGCAGGGTGGTGGTACCTACCCGCGCGGACTCACAAAAGGTCCTATCACCAGTAAATGTTTTTTATTCATTGTGTAATATCTATTTTTTAACTTCCAAACAAAATCGAATAGTTAGTTCTTCTAGCGCTTTTTTAATAGACATCATAACAAATGTTACTAATTGTAGTGTTTCAATATAGTTATATGTACTAACTACAGATCAAATAGATCGATACTCGACCGTCATCTCGCAGCTTATTTTGTGCATTATAACGTCACCGGTACTATTAGCTCTGTATAGTCACAATTTGTAAAGTTTGCGTGGTTTAGTTTTAGTTAGTTAGTCTAGTCGTTTAGCTTTAGTAAAATCATCCAAGTGATCGTTGTCGGCAAATTAAGTTGACTCTGTCGACGTCTCCCTAAACACGTCATTACTTACGGATCCTCCCGATCCGTTAACGGTGCTTTTAGGTACTTCGAGCACCGTCCTCGTCGAACCTGTTGCTTGCGAAGAAGGGCTCGACAAGTAAATTAACCCATCGACACAGCAGACATTGAGTTTCTCGCCGGATCTTCTCAGTGGATCGCGTTTTCGATCCGGTGGTAGATTCTGCGAAGTACTGCTCTTGCTAGACCCAGTGTTAGCAACACTCCGGCTTGAGCTCCGTGAGCTCACCTACACGTCAAGGAGAAGCTGAAATAACTTCTCAAGACTATCAGCATAGGTAGAAAAAAAAGTCGACATAATTAGCTTATTGTTTTATTTTGGGTCCTTCCTTGACACGCGTGTCAAAATATCTCAAGATTAAAGTGGTAATTTTTTATTTATTTTATACTTTCACAATATTTCAAATAATTATTACGAATTGAAGTATACGATAGAACTATACTACGAGTATAAGTCGTAGTTGATGTGATTGGATGCACTGTGTTAATGTTTCTGTTTAAATTCTTCAATTATATGATAGGGCTTCATGTTAGTCGTTTCTTAGTGATATTCCTTGTTACTGTATCGTCTTGTTTTTTTTTTCTTTCTTTTTGTTTCTCTACCTATTTCCTAACAGCCTAGGGGGCTATTCCAGCTACGCCCCTACAAGCTTTTGTCTTGTGATCATTTGCATTCATTTCTTAGTGCTTCATTATTATTTAACATCTCTTTATTAGACATCCAAGGTACAAGGTAAGGTCATTGAATGGTCTTAACTAGTGGTCCCTCGGTATTCGAAATTCGACTATAATTAATTGAAATTATAAGTTTGTACCCTATCATGTTTCTAAAGACTATTATTATAGTTCTATAATCACAGATTTCCAAGACCTCACTTTTTTTTTATTGCCTTTGTAGGCAGACGAGCATACGGCCCACCTGATGGTAAGTGGTCACCGTCGCTCATAGACGTCAGCAATGCCAGGGGCAGAGCCAAGCCGCTGCCTACCATAAAGTACTCTCCGCAAGCCTCGTTTGAAGAAAGACATGTCATAGCATAGACTATAAAGACAAACAATATTGAACCTATTCTCAATTTGACCACAGACTTTATGCAATAAGAAAAGTTTGACAGTAAGCAAATAGTATGCATGCGTATGTGTGTCTCTACAAATGAGGGAAATTTCATACTCCTCCGCCCGCGCAATTTTCGTAAAAAGGGGTACTAAGTTTTTGCTTCACGTATTAATAATATATAAGTATAGATATGGTTCACTATTTTATCCCCGAATCTTGACTTTATTAGTTTTCCTTTTAAAACAAACTGTTCGATTTTGTTGGCTTTGAATCGTTTGCAAAATTTCAATTTAATGTGCCTTCTTGATTGTTGTGACAGTTAAAATTAATTAAAACTTGTTAAAACAAACTATTCATTACTAAGAGATAACAAAATTTCTTACGTAAACAAAACCCTCGGGCCATTGTTCTTTTTACATTGGCCCGTGAATATGTTATTGTGTGTGTAATATGAATTGCGGAAGGACCTGCATTTTGGGGTTTTGATGAATATTTACATAATGGACCGGAAAGGGACGTCCGTGCACGACAAGGGAAATTATTCTCTCCTATTCTCGTTTCGTTACGAAAACGACTTGTGATTTAACCGAAAAATTATGAGGTTCATTATGAGATGGGTTTTTTTTGCTGCGTGATAAATTAATGAGAATTAAGGGCAGTTAGATGAATTCCGGTGCAGTTTCGATTTCGTGAGATCGGATTACGGTCTAGGGTGGGCTGTGAGCTCGTCCACTCATCTAAGCAATAAAAAGAATAATATTAGTTCCAATTATTTAGCCTAAAGCTAGACCTTCGGTAGGCAGCGGCTTGGCTCTAATCCTGGCATTGCTGAAGTTCATTGGCGACGGTAACCACTCACCATCAGGTGGGCCGTATGCTCGTCTGCCTACAAGGGCAATAAAAAAAAAGACTTTTGGTTTATACAACTGAGACTTCGAACTTATCTCTCTAGTGATTTCAACATTCGTGTTATAAGTTATATGGCTTGTCAGTTCTAAAAATAACATAAAGAAACAGATTTTGCAAGGTTAGTCTATGGTAATACAACTCATTCCCGAGGGCCAGGGTTCAGTCATGACTACAACCTTGGGTTGTAGTCATGACTACAACCCAAGGTTCCTGAATAAAGATTTTACATCAGTTCATTTCTAATTAACTGTTCCATAGAGATAGTGCTCCGGAGAGGATAGTACTTTAATTCCGACAAATGTATCTATACTAATTATGTTTTAATGATCTTGATTTACTTTGGTTCATATAGAATATTAGGAAGAAATGACATTTCATATTCGAAGAGCTCAATATTCCTTAAAAAGCTTCTGCGGGAAAAGCTTAGATTAAAATAAAACTATATTACTGTTACGCGCTGGGGTTCGGAATAAATAAAAATTCTACCGAAGTATAAATTAAAACTGTATTCACACTTAAAACACTCAAAAAACTTAACGAACCCTTTAAAATTCTAAATTCGCTTGTTCCGCTTCGAGTAGTTCCGATTACTGACTGACTGCGTGCCATCCTGCAACGCTTTTATAGTCGACACGACATCCCTAGATTTATCGAGTACATTTTGGGCAAGTCGAGTAGCTGCGATGTGTGTTTCTGCTAACTAACAATAGATGGCGTTGTAGTTCTCGATTTGACTAGAATCTTCGATATTCGTTTCTGCTATTCGGCGATAGATGGCGTTACTCTTACTGGCGTAACATTACTATTATATTAATTCTGCCGCGAAACAGCGACATTCCGGCTTTGAAGAGCGGGACAAGCGTTATAAAAGGCAAACGCAATTGAGATTTCGACTTCATATCTCACAGTGGATGGCGACATTCACAATGTTATGATCATGAGCTCCGGTTATCACCTACCTTCAGATGAGTGTACTTGTTCACCGATCGATGGAAACGGAATAGCAAACTCTGTGTTTGTTTTGTTTAAAATAACGTCTGCTAACTTAGGATAGATTACAAAAACGTAAGACTGTACGCGTCCGGGCGTAGCTGTAATAGCCCCTGAGGCTACCGGCGAATAGTTACGGAAAAAAAAACCTAGGCTGTTAGCATTTTCAGCTGTATTTAAAAAGAAAAGTTAGATTGTATTAACGTCACTGTCTGTTGCCGAAATATTAATACTTTAATTTTCTTGATATAAATAGGCAAAGATAAAAAAAACAGTTCTGGTAACTATTGCTTCTTTGTTCATCAGTCGATTTTCTTTATTTTTGTTTATGAGCTAGTTAAGTCGGGCACCTCTGCTGACGCATGTCTGCAAAGGTAGATCTTCGGCGAACTCAACTGCTGTATTGTAGAATTCGCAGACGACGGCATCCGCTGGACCGGTGGTCCGATGCCCTTCCAGTTAGATTAAGATTAGTATAAGTTAGTCTTAAGTCAGATTTGGTACGGAGTAAACGTTCATAAAATATAATTTCTATTTTTTAAAACGTACTCCGCGTGGCCCGCAACTTGACTAGCTATTCACAAGTTTTCGGTTTATAAATAGAAAAGTTAGAAAAAGTTACCTTTTTTTTTCCAACCTTTTTAACAAAAAATATTATTAATAGAACAAAATAAATAATAACAGAATAAAAATAGAACGAAACCTTTCGGTGTCAGTGACTGTTGACGTATTTTGGTCACTAAACGAATAATACATTTATTGTTTTTTTTTAAATTACAGTCCTCTGAGCATTATGTATCCGCAATATTCAAATGTCGGCGAATAAAACCATAGCTAGTCGTCTATGATTATGAAGACTGTATAGTATTTGAAACATCGGAAATTATATGATGACAATAAAAACGCGAGAATGGATCGTTAAAACTAGTTAAAATTGTATCCACAACTCGCGGAGACCGGGGAAAATATTTAGGTATTTCTTTATTTTTTTGATTGATTTTGTTTTAAAATGCGTACTGATTGTATTTAATGTATCAATACAGCTGCAACAAAATATCAGATGATCAATTTAGACGACTATGTATTCGAGATTTGAAACGCAATCCGATAATAACAATTGTATTTACATTAGTTTATGTACAATTCAATTATTAGAATTCTGTTTGGACAATATCACGTGGTGTGGACCGTCACTGTTTGTGGAGATCATGTGGCGGAGATACTGCCCTACAGAAAGAGATGCGTCGATATGCGCCAGATAGCTTCGTCTCTTTCGTGCTTAACCGAATCGATAGTTTGGTGCAACCCTGCCAACACTGCAGCGGTTTATTTTGTAGCAGTTTGTGTATATAGTTCCTTTTAAAAGAAACGGTTCATTCAGCTGTGGTTACTTAATGAGGTTATTTTATAGGAGTGTTATTTGAGGCTAAGTTCAATGTTGTTGGGAAATCCTTTCTCTTTAATTCGGCTTAAAGGAACATAATTCATGGCCAATCCAATCTTTTCAAAGTCCATGGATAATACCAAGGCCGTGCACCTTGTGATGAAGTTTTGGGTTTAAATTAACCGTTGTGTTAGAGTGGGCATAATAGGAACAGCTTCTTTGATGGAACTAACTAGCTAAATCGATTCTTGTCAAATGATTGGCTTTTGACGTGAATACGTCTTTAAAATTTCTTCCATAGGGACGCAATCCAAAAAAACGAATGATAACAAAATCGGGGGATACAGTTTAGTGTTGTAGCTACATATCTATCATCTCCATCCAAATTTCAGTTACACCACTGGATAGCTAAAGAATCAAATAATTTATTACGCTAAGTAAGGACTGTAACACATCGCGCGCGGGGGAGGGGGCAGCCCCGCCATTTTGAAGGTAATTTTGCTGCGTATCGAGATTTCCATTTAGTATAACTTTCGACTCGGTGGAGCTACGACGTTCATTCAAGTTTCAATCGTCAGCTTTCTTCAAAATCTATCGATTATATATAACATTATAACATTAGTGTAAAATTGTAACTGTGAATATAATAAGGTGTTAAAATAAAAAAATAATATCAAAAAATATATATAATGTCGGCCTATACGCGCCGAAAAGCCAAATCGAAATACAGAGATCGTATACGGTTGGAAAGGGCATCTCAACAGCAATCGAATGGTACCAATAAAACACCATATGATCGAGTCAAGCAGTGCCGGCAACGTAAAGTAATGAATGCGGCCGAGCGGATCAACGACGGTGCCAGTACATCAGACCTATAATAAATAAAGATATAATACAGTAATTATATGTTTAATTGATTTATTTCCTGAACCCATTAAATGAAAAAGTTGCCATCATAAACAAAACATGTATACCCGGAGGACTTCTTATGATTGTGACATACATAAACAATAATATTTTATATAGAAACTATTACCCGGTACGAGACGTATTCACGTACAACAAACGGCCGTGTCCATAACACAGCCACACCTCGTTTTTGTTATTTGATTTTACCAACACCATTCGTTTTTTTTGTTATTTAATTTTGAACAGTAAAATCTATTAGTTCAATAATTCGCAAATCTATGCAATTGTTAATGGTATGACATATCCGATTTGTTACGGGTAGGTATCATGATCTTTTATTCTGTGTTTATGGGGATGTACTCATACGTTTCGGGTTTAAGGGTACGACATCCCTTGCACTACGAATGAGAGAACGACCTCATATTTTGACAAGAAGATAGCTACGTCCACGTTGAGGTAGGATTCAGTAGTTACTTAAAAAAGGTGCAATTCGACCCCTTGTACGTATTTAAGGAAAATAAAAACACTTTAGCATAATTCATTATTTTATTTAACCTGCTGCTTTTAATTTACTGTGTATCTAGTGTGAAAGCCCTGCCTGCGACGACGACGAGACCGCGTCGAGGCGACAGAGTGGCGCCAAACACCCTTTCATCCAGCGTAAAGAACGGCGCAATGCTCAACCGCGTACTAACAAAATACGAATGTTTTGTCAATTAGGTGCGCCTCGTTAAAACGTAAGCTGCCTGAGATGGAATACAGTTTAAAAAAAAAAAGGATTACCTAGCTTTTTTGTGTTGTTACCCTAAAATTTGAGTCCGCACGGGTAGGTAATCCGCCTATTTCTGCCGTGAAGCAGTAATGCGTTTCGGTCTGAAGGGTGAGGTAGCCGTCGTATACTGAGACCTTAGAACTTATATCCCAAGGTGGGTGGCGCATTTACGTTGTAGATGTCCATGGGCTCTTGTAACCACTTAACACCAGGTTGGGCTGTGAGCTCGTCCACCCACCTAAGCAACAAAAAAATTATATTTGACGGAAATTTAATTTAAAAAGCCCCCTCCCCGTGGTATATTACTGGAGGTTTAGTCCAAGCAGGGTTGACGTAAGACAGGCGGCGAATCGTAAAACACAAGCCAAATAACTATAGAGGATGATGAAATCCTCCGCCGATCCCAAATAATGAGAATAACAGCAAGAAGAAATGTCTTGTTTATTTGGTAAGGGGAAATGCTAAATCACTACTCACCTTGAGACAAGACTGAAGTATCAGATCTTAGACTCTAAACAGCCTTATTTGTTTGTGGTCTAGTAGGTGGTATTGTGGTATCCCGTACATGCTAAGTTCTTGTATAGAGCTTGCGATCCGCCTGGTGTTAGATGCTTACTGTAGTCCACTGACATCACAATGTGAATGAATCATCGCCTTGAGATCGATGTATCAATTGTATTGTAGAACGGTTGTCTCAGCTTTCAAACTGGAACATATGACTGCTTCGTGGCAGAAATAGGAAAGATTGTGCTACCTTTTTTTTTTTTTTGATTGTGCTACCTTCCCGTACAAAGTCACGTTATAGCTTACTACTAGTGAAATTAATTTTTGTTTATGGTATTTTCAGAATATGAATATTATTAACAGTGCTTAAAGTAATTTCAAAAAAAACATTTCAATAGATTTTACTAACGTCCTTTTTTATTGACGTGTTGTTCATCTGTGAATTTCACATTTGTCAATTGACAATTTTATTATATTAAAATTCATACTTTTAGTTTACTAGTCAAATCCGGCTTGCTTTACTGGCCGATCTTTAATTTGTCTTTGATTCCTGATCGCCAGTAAACTTCACAGAATCTCTGATGGGTTCATTTGGAGATCTTCTGAAAATTTCATCAAAATCGATCTAGCTATTTCAGAGCGCATATAGAACATAACAACTTTTGTAAATGTACTAGAGACACCCGCCATTTCGCCCGCAACAAAATGCAATTTTATATTAAAACATAAAAGTCATAAGACGAATCAGAAAGCTAACTGCTTAAGAAAATTTTAGGTGAAAATATATACATTCTCTTTTATATGTATAGACCTACTAAAGTCTACTACTCTATTTATCAAAATGTATTTTACTTAACAAATAATATTTAAGAGTTATAAGCTTTGAAAAATGATATTATAATCATACATGGTAGCAAAACTATGTATATCATAGTTCTGAAAGTATTAGAACTATTTCTATTGATATGTACTGTTTATTTGTTTTTTAATTGCGTGGATTTTTTTCGTCTAATTTACTGTGATCTCTCGATTCATACACTCTACTACAATGTATCCTAAACATAATATTATATCTAATGGCTTAATCAACAAACAAACAGTTACAAAATATCAAATAGTTACAAAATGTCAAATGTTTTCGGAAAAAGTACACGACTTCCTTTACGTTAACAATAGCTTTTCGTATCAATATTAAACAACAAAGTTCATTTCTCATTCGGAGATGTATTCAAAAGTTTGTTTTGAAGAAGGCAATTTATTTTGAAACGTAAGAAACTGTTCTTTACGAACACAATCCAAGGCGAAAGTCAAACATTAATACTTGACGACGACACTTACGAAAAGTCTCAAGTATATTTGAACGAAGTTTGATTGGTTTTTATTAGTAGCTGAGCGAGTCGATCATTTCTTGTTGAACAGATACATTGATATTAGTCAATTCCGAGATCGGGTTTTTATGGTTTCGGCCTTGAAATTCACTTTTTATTTTTATTGATTAGATGTGTGGACGAGCTCACAGCCCACCTGGTGTTAAGTGGTTACTGGAGCCCATAGACATCTACAACGTAAATGCGCCACACACCTTGAGATATAAGTTCTAAGGTCTCGGTATAGTCACAACGGCTGCCCCACCTTTCAAACCGAAACGCATTACTGCTTCACGGCAGAAATAAGCGGGGCGGTGGTACCTACCCGTGCGGACTCACAAGAGGTCCTACCACCAGTAATTATGCAAATTATAATTTTGCGGGTTTGATTTTTTATTACACGATGTTATTCCTTCACCGTGGAAGTCAATCGTAAACATTTGTCAAGTACGTATTTCATTAGAAAAATTGGTACCCGCCTGCGGGATTCGAACACCGGTACATCGCTCAACACAAATGCACCGGACGTCTTATCCTTTAGGCCACGACGACTTCATATTTACTAGTGATGTTAAAAGGTACATGTTCGTATAAATTTTGAAGAATATAATGAACGAGGGCCCACGAGGTAATGGACATTTATCCGAATCGGTATATATAGGTATTTATGGAAATAGTTTTTAATCTAATTTCTGGTATATGTCGTAGCTTAACTGTGAAATGTGGTCGCACTGTTATGATGCCCTCTGGTTCTTAATTCTGTTTTCATCATCACTTTTCCCGAATAGCATCAGCACTGATCCTTTAGTACAGAGCAATCCCTTTCTTCCCAGTCAGTCCTATTCCTAATTCCACGTGGCACGGTTGCTGTCATTGTTGTTATAATTCTTTGTATTTCTATTCCATTTTTTTTTTTTTTAAATAACTCTAAAAGTAATACGCTTCTTTCTTGATTCAAAATTGATCCGCTACTCTTTAAACTACGCAGAGTTTCATTCAGTTCTCAAACAGAGGTGAGGCTTTATGGATCAGGAGGAAATTGCCGGATTTCCGATTACACGTTGAGCGCCGGCGGTAGGCGGCGTGTGTTAAAATAGAATCTATTAAAACCTTCTATCGTTTAACAACTCGTGGTTGACCTTGGACAGGGTAGAACTCTAAAACTGACAGAGACAAATTGACACGTTCAGCGCGAAGAACATTTCCCCTCGATACATTTAGCTGTCTTGACTCCACCAGGAGACCAAGCTGGGTTAGAACTAACCGAGGTCTCATCTTCTATTACCCAGTTACTATTTCGCAAGTCGCGTATAGAGCAGCTTACATGCTGTCTTCTTAAGTCACATTCATCCGTCCCCAAACTAACACACGGAGGGAATCCAATACTTAAACAGAAGGAATCGGATAAATTATCGGATTGTTCCCTCGTTGTGAAAGTCATTGATGAGTACGTGCTAAATGCGTATTTCCTTTGAAAAATTAGTGGGGTAATGCGGGATTTGATCACCGCCATAATCATTTGATACGACTTCACTAGGCGTCCTATTCTGTAGGCTACGACAACTTCAAAGCGAATTTTGATGTTATTACATAATTAATGAGTAAAGGTTTTTTATTTCACTTAATATTAAATTCTCCTAACTATTGAAATACTTTATAATTTGTTAAGTTTCCAAAAGATGCTAGGAAATTTATGCAGACAATTTCCTTTGACATCTTATTACGTTACTGACCCCTGCTGATTGAGAACTGATCGCGACACCCACGGACCAACCATCGTACTGATGCAATAATTCGTTCTAATTTAAAGAGCAGGAAGGTCGTTGTATTAATGCAATTGAGAGTTAAATATTAAGTCTAGACACGTAAGCTGTATATAATAGTTTAAAACATCAAACGGGCACGTGTTCATTGTGTCCCCAAGGAAAGTAATAAAAACCCTTCATCGATGTACTAGCTACTACATTAAAGAAATAAATTTTGTTCAGTTTTTGGTCATGGTCGTTCGTTTAAGTATATTCGAAATATCTTTATTTCTGGGTCACACTCGAGAAAGGCGCTACCCGTTTCCAGTGGTCGGAGAAAATCGCCTTTATTGCTCTTATTCTACGATAATGACGGGAAAATGAATTATGAACTCGTAAAATCACTCGATTCGTATGTTGGTCGGCTTCCGAATTTTTGTGACCGCCCTACTGTTTTTGATTTAAATATTTAGTTTTTAGGGCTATAGTAATAAAGAATGATTTTGAATAGGTATATCCAAATTTTACTTGAGTTGTAAAAGAAAATATGTGCCATATAAATTACGAATTCTCTTTTAAATAGCGTCTCGGTATTTGGGAAATGTGTTCGATATTTAATCTTTTAGTATGGAAATAGAAAAAAAATGCACAGCGCTTAATTTTTAGGTGGTCCTAATCTTTAATTTGTAATAAAAACTGAACATTAATGTTTTCTAAGCTAACTTACACCCCACCGAACGTGGTCTCGCCTTGTCGCGGCGGTGGGGCTTAAGCGTGCACCCCGATACCGTGGAGCAGCGTTGTCTGCACAGGGGTGCCGTGAACAAAGAAGACTGCACACCGTGTTCCCGTTTCCCACCTTTGCTGGACAAAGGGTGCGTGAAGCGGGAGAGGGCTCCCTTCTGGAGCCCTCTTGGATGCTAGGCCATGTCCCCGGCAGCTCTTTGGNCTTACAGACACAGCCCACTGAGTGTTTCGCCGGATTTTCTCAGTGGGTCGAGTTTCCTTATTCGGTGGTAGATTCTGCGAAGCAACGCTCTTGCTAGGGCTAGCAACGTCCTCTGGTTAGAGCCCAGAGAACTCACATACTCGCTCGGTGAATCTAGCATAACCGCTCGAGGTTACTAGAAGAGGTAGAAAAAAACCTTATAATTAATTTAAAAAAGTCTAGAATAGCACTACCCTATGTGTTCATGTTCGTAAAAGGCGACCAAGGAATCATCAGAGAATCGGCAACACTTTTTATTTATTTATTTATTATTGCTTAGATGGGTGGACGAGCTCACAGTCCACCTGGTGTTAAGTGGTTACTGGAGCCCATAGACATCTACAACGTAAATGCGCCACCCACCTTGAGATATAAGTTCTAAGGTCTCAGTATAGTTACAAGTACTGAATATTAATCATTCCAGCGTCCTGCCATCGTTAGCCGGTTATTGAGTATATCTTTATTAATAACAATCTATAAACAAAGTATCCATCCAATCTCAGTAGATTGGATACATTCAGCACTTAAACGAATTAAAATCAGAGGAGCTAAAACGGCGTTGACAACTTTGAACCGATTTCGAAAGTATTACATTTACCGGCGGTGGTTTTTGGAGTATTTTTATTTTTATTTTTTTTTATTGCTTAGATGGGTGGACGAGCTCATTTGCTGGTATTAATTATGTCCATCAGTAGCAATCCACTCACGATGTCGTGAGACGTAATAATTTTCTTGGAAAAAACTAGGCAATTAAGTATGCTATTTATTTTTATAGCTTTTACTTTTCTTTAATTAAATTAAGATTTTCGAAAATCTCATCAGAAATTTGAATGTGTTCTTGTAAAACCGTTTTCTACTATAAACTCTATCTTTTGATCATAACATATTATGTGCTTTATAAACCGAAAAAAAATCATCAGAAATTTCATCATTTACATTTCTCAAACGCTACCTAAAACCAGGCTTTTCTAATAAATATTAATCATTATGGTAGACTGCAGCACATAGCAATACGGCGGAGCGTATCGTCACGTACGCCCATTTCCGTCGACATTCATATGATTTCTTAATAAAGTGCGATCCGAGGCCGATCCAGACGCCCATATCAATAAGTGGGGGGATATTTAATGAAATTCCCTGGAAGAATTCCTCGTCGCCTCCTAGGTGGGAATATACGGCTTTACTGCTCTCTATTATTCGATTATCGTTTTAAATTGGATTTTTCTTTGTGGTTGTATTATTAATTCTATAGAATTTCTTACTGTATATTTAATTTTTATTGATTTCGTATTTGGGTTTTGAGTAGTATTGAAAATCAGTAGTAAACTATTTTAGTTTAGGTCCTTTTACACGTAGAAACACGTAGGCTTAGAATAATTTTTCGATTAAATTTTTCTGGTGGTAGGACCTCTTGTGTGTCCGCGCGGGTAGGTACCACCGCCTTGCTTATTTCTGCCGTGAAGCAGTAATGCGTTTCGTTTTGAAGGGTGGAGCAGCCGTTGTAACTATACTTGAGACCTTAGAACTTATATCTCAAGGTGGGTGGCGCATTTACGTTGTAGATGTCTATGGGCTCCAGTAACCACTTAACACCAAGTGGGCTGTGAGCTCGTCCACACATCTAAGCAATAAAAAAAAAACAATTATCTCATTATATTGTTATTATCAAAATTATCAATTATCCGATTGTTAGATGTAGTTTTTCAAATCACCTTAGCGAATCTGTGTCTTAGATTCGACCTCTGTTACGACCTTTGTCAAAAGAGCTTTATTTTTAATGGAAAAGTGACGTTTTTACAGGTGACGATTATACGTAAATTTTTTTTATTTATTTATTAAAACTTTAGCACTGACTTGAAGATAACGAGTTATTAAGACCAATCGGGTCAGCAAGTATTGCGTATAAAATATGGCGTATGAGTTGCTCATTTCAGGTAGGTGAATACTAAAAAAACTACTTCAAAAAATTTAGCACCTACAATGTTAAGTATCGGTTGGAACCGTTGGAATTTTCTCTCGGTAATTCTAACCGCAACGATGATGTAATTGAAAATTTCTAAAGCACGAATTTTATTTTATGATTTACGATTGTATATGTATGCAGAGCAGCCATCTGGCTGGTCGTATATTTCCATAATTGTGTCCCGCGAACGCTTCGAGGGTAATTTTGTGACGTACTCGTAGTTGTAGGTAATTATTTTTTTATTTATTTCTATTACATCAGATTTTGCATCCATATTACATTCATTAATCTTTCATATTATTATTATTATTATTAGCCCACAGACGTCCACTGCTGGACATAGGCCTCCCCCAAGCCTCGCCACAAAGACCGGTCCTGCGCTGCCTGTATCCAGCGGATCCCCGTGAACCTCAATAGGTCGTCGGTATATCTTGTGGGAGGCCTACCCACGCTACGTCTTCCGGTACGCGGTCGCCACTCAAGAGCTTTCTGGCCTTTCACATCTTTCAGTTATACCAGAATTAAATAAAAATAAGAACTACAATCACGGAATAAAACAAAAGCAATAATAATAATAAAAAACAAAAAATCAAAATTAACATCAAAACTACCTTAACCTAAAGGCTGGTTTGGATCCAGAGTGCTCAACATGCAAACGTGTCCAGTGTTGCATTATTGGGCAGTCCAGATCCATTATATTATACATAATATAATAACGCGTAAAGCTTAAGGACTAAGTCAGTATTTGATATTCGAACGTAATTCAAACTAAAATCATTTTGGGGATTCAGTTCCTTCCGGTGAATAGGATTAATAGGGTTAGGAAAGGAATAGATATTGATGATTTTAGGATCTCTGTCCAAAGTTTAACGCAAACTTCAGAACACGGTATGGCTTTAAAGATTTGCGTTCGGAGGATATTCGAGTTCTTTGAACTCGTAGCTCGGGGGCGCGGTGACAGCCTCTGAGAAACATTTTCTAATTATAAAATATAGGAGAAGAGACGAGAAGGAGCCAAATACATAGGTCAGAACCGCACTGCCTTAAGTATCAATTACGCCGAAGCTGTTTGTTTCGTTGTAATTTTAATCGAATTTCGTTAAAAACCGAAATAAGAGGAGGAACACATCGCACATCTTCTTCTTCTTCTTGCTTCGGTTTCCTCAATACTGAGGGTGGTAACCACCTCCTCGCCACAAGAGTTTATTACGGACCATTCCACGTCATTCGCCTCTATCTGCCGCCGAGTGTAGAGCATCGTGAACTGTGGGGTAGAGGGTAGTGCGGATCTGGTCAGTCCAACGTGTCGGGCCTCTACCTCGTGGTCTTCTTCCGTTCACCTTGCCAGTCACCATTAGCTTCTCCAAGCTGCCGTGATCCTTTTTTGCAATGTGGCCAAAGTATTCTAGAACTATAAAATAAACTTAATATAATAACTAACTATATATTTATACAGTGCTATAAAATGACTTATGCAAATTATGTAATAATCAACATCTTATTACAATTATATATAGTTCTTTTCGATTAAAGAAATAAAATGATAATATTTAAAGTACAACTTTAAACGTTATCAGTAAAAGCACACATCTCACTAATAAATATTAAAAATGGATTTTCTCAAACTCAGTTCAGTTTTAACAAGAATCGCGTATGTACATAATTATGTGCAATGCTAATAATACCATGATAAGTAGGTAGATAAAATACTGATTTTAGTTCCATTTTAAATATATATTTTTATTGCTTACATGGGTGGACGAGCTCACAGCCCACCTGGTGCTAAGTGGTTACAGGAGCCCATAGACATCTACAACGTAAATGCGCCACCCACCTTGAGATATAAGTTCTAAGGTCTCATGTATAGTTACAACGGCTGTCCCACCCTTCAAACCGAAACGCATTACTGCTTCACGGCAGAAACAGGCAGGGTGGTGGTACCTACCCGCAGGGACTCAGAAGAGGTTCTACCACCAGTGTAGATATAGTTGTATATTGTATATTGTCTTATGCGACGTATTAACTGATTGATTTTTAGTTTAGTAGTTTTGGGAAATACTGTGAAATTTTTGCACTGATGGGTGATAGAGATCACGGTTCAGTGATACCGGAGACCCTGAGACGTGAGGCCGAAGACTTTTGTAACGACTGTCCCAACCTTTCAGACCAGAATGCATCACTACATCGACACGAAGTGATCTTCGCAGCGAGATGTACAGAGATGAAACAAATTGGTGACACAAAGCATTATTTATTTAATGTATTATTTATTTATTCTATTATTATTAATGTATTCCTTATAGCATTAACGTACTATACGACAGCGAAATGCTCTTTGATCATATAATTTAAATGTATTAAAATATGATTTGGTACGTGGACCGGCAGAGATTTGAATGTCAAATCAGATCAAATCAGAATGTCAAATCAAGCAGATTTATGTGCAAATTAATATTTGTGCTGATATGTACGTTATTTCTGTTATACTGTTGTCCATTAGCTCGGTGATCACTCATCATAGTCAGTGTGCTTAGTTAACTTTTACGCAATCGAGAACGTTAAAAAACTCGTACTAAGCACACTGGTCTGCCACCCACCTTGAGATGTAAGTTCTAAGGTCTCAACTATAGTTACAACGGCTGCCTCAACCTTCAAACCGAAACGCATTGCTGCTTTACGGCAGAAATAGGCAGGGTGATGGTACCTACCCGCGCGGACTCACAAGAGGTCCTACCACCAGTAATTACGCAAATTATAATTTTGCGGGTTTCATTTTTATTACACGATGTTATTCCTTCACCGTGGAAGTCAATCGTGAACATTTGTTTAGTACGTATTTCGTTAGAAAAATTGGTACCCGCCTGAGATTCGAACACCGGTGTATCGCGCTCAACACGAATGCACCGGACGTCTTATCCGTTAGGTCACGACAACTTCAAAACTAGGTCAAACTAGGCCATGATCATCAATGAATTTAGAAAACATCACGATCTCCTAATTTTATCAGATGGCGTTAGTTTGAACTGTACTAAATAATACTAGAATCATTGTTTTCAAACTTATCCAGGGGCAGTTTTTAAATTTCTTCCATATGCATCCAAGTTTTGCTATCTGGCTGCTATAAGCGAAAGCTTTCTGAAATAACTTCAGTATAACCTTATATTAAATATGTTTTTATTGAAAGAACGTATATATTTGCTTGAAGTAATACTACGAGCATGGCTTTTCTTGGAAAATTCCAGAATAGTTTTAAATGACGTACTTCTATAGCTATCCGTACTTGTAGTAATTCATGATAACTTTAAAAGTGCTGCCGAATTTTTAATCTATTCCATTAACTAGAACAAAAATAGTTATACTGCATTATAGCTCTCCTACTTAGTATTTTTAGGATTTCATTGATTTACGTTGAGGTTTGAGCTATTGTTATATTTTAAACTGTAGTGTACTGTAAAAACGGTACCGTAAAAACTGAGACTTAAACTCAAGTCTTAAAGTGGGTGGCGGTATTTATGTTGTTGATGCCTATGGGCTCCGGTAACTACTTACTCTGGCACTAGGCGGGGCGAAATCTCGTCCACTCACGTAAGCAATAAAAAAAAAAATACGGGGAATATTTTATGTTTCAATTGCACGGCTATTATACCCTTCAAAACGGAACACAAGAGGGAGGTACCGATCCATGCGAGCTTATAACACGAATACACTCTACCACCAGTAATTTAGCAAATTGATAAATTTTGCTACCTACGTGCGAGATGCGAGTATGAGCAGAGTACACTAGAGATCGTATTTTGAATATTCCTTAATATTCGTTAACGTGGTAATAGCAGTGGGCAGGCCATATAGCACGAAGATCGGACGCCGATGGGGCAGAAAGATTCTCGAGTGGAGATTACGTATAGGCAAGCGCTTTGTGGGATGGCCAGCTACCAGATGGATCGACGACTTAGTGAAAATCGATGGGTCACGTTGGATGGAGGTGTTAACGGACCGGCCGCCCTGGAGACCGATTGGAGAGGGCTATATTCAGCAGTGGACAGTAGAAAAGCTGAGATGATAATAATGATGATTCGTTAACGTTAATTTACTGGTGGTGGGGCCTCTTGTGAATCCGCACGGGTAGGTACCACCACCCTGCCCATTTCTGCCGTGAAGCAGTAATGCGTTTCGGTTTGAAGGGTGGGGCAGCCGTCGTAACTATACTGAGTCCTTAGAACTTATATCTCAAGGTGAGTGGCGCATTTAAGTTGTAGATGTCTATGGGCTCCAGTAACCACTAAATATCAGGTAGGCTGTGAGCTAGTCCACCCATCTTAGCAATAAAAAAAAATAGCCGAAAGGAGTAGTAGCAATTTGGTTTGGGTACCACGTAGGCATTGAGGGAAATAAAAATCCTTAACTAGTAAAAAGGGGCTCTGAATAATGTCAAGACCGGAATGTATAGAAATGATAATGAGGATGATTAATAATGTGACGTAGACTTATCCGACACGAAATCCTTCCCAGAACGGACAATAGCTGAAGATTAAATTACACAATGGAGTTTCTAAGTGAAACTAATATAGACAAAGCCAAAAGGCGTTATGGAAGTTAGTTCAGACATTTGCTTAGTATCCTCACTGGATATTTCGGCATTGGAGAGCGCTTACATAAAATCTATATATTAATACGCGAAGCAAAAACTTTGTATCCCTTTTTACGAAAATTGCGCGGACGGAGGAGTATGAATTTTTCCACACTTATAGAGAATATCGAGAAGAAGTGCACAATGCTAATATTTTTTTTAAATAATGCATAAAAGATACATTAAATCCATAAAGAAAACATTACACGCACTACATACCATGTATTTGACGCACACACGCATGCACATTATTTATTGTCAAACTTTTGTTCTTGACGTCTGTGGTCAAATTGAGAATAGATTAAATATTGTTTGTCTTTATTAATATTTTTAATAGTGTAGCCTTGGCAAAATTTGTGATTATAAAAGTATAAAATACAATCACAATAGTGTACAAACTTACAATTCCAATTAATTATAGTCGAATTTCGACTACTGCGGGACCTCAAGTTAACGTTATTACGTCGACGAAACCTGCAGTTTCTGTAAATTGTTAAAATAATATTGAACAAAAAAATTCTTAATTGAATGTAAAGTAATTTTTATGGAAATTTTAAGAAGGCGCTTTTTTGCCTGCGTAATTAAAATAACAAGGTATAAAATATGTTGACCTACGTAATTGAATAATGCAATTACACTGAGGGTTTTGGGGTCTCGATAATTGTTTGCAGGAATTTGAGGATGATATTCAATTTTATACTTTGAATTAAGAAATAAAAGTAATATTATTCCTTAACTGAAATTTATAATTTACGTAATCACTGGTGGTGGACCTCTTGTGAGTCCGCGCGGGTGGGTACCACCACCCTGCCTATTTCTGCCGTGAAGCAGTAATGCGTTTCGGTTTGAAGGGTAGGGCAATAGACATCAACCCAGCGAAAAGTACTGCGGTGCTATTTCAGAGGGGAAGCTCCACACGGATTTCCTCCCGTATTAGGAGGAGGAATCTCACACCCTCGATTACTCTCTTTAGACAACCCATACCCTGGGCCAGGAAGGTCAAGTATCTGGGCGTTACCCTGGATGCATCGATGACATTCCGCCCGCATATAAAATCAGTCCGTGACCGTGCCGCGTTTATTCTCGGTAGACTCTACCCCATGATCTGTAAGCGGAGTAAAATGTCCCTTCGGAACAAGGTGACACTTTACAAAACTTGCATAAGGCCCGTCATGACTTACGCGAGTGTGGTGTTCGCTCACGCGGCCCGCACACACATAGACACCCTCCAATCCCTACAATCCCGCTTTTGCAGGTTAGCTGTCGGGGCTCCGTGGTTCGTGAGGAACGTTNACCTCTTGTGAGTCCGCGCGGGGCGGTACCACCGCCCTGCCTATTTCTGCCGTGAAGCAGTAATGCGTTTCGGTTTGAAGGGTAGGGCAGCCGTTGTAACTATACTGAGATCTTAGAACTTATATCTCAAGGTGGGTGGCGCATTTACGTTGTAGATGTCCATGGGCTCCAGTAACCACTTAACACCAGGTTGGCTGTGAGCTCGTCCACCCAACTAAGCAATAAAAAAAACCTTTTATTTCTCCTTAAACACCGTTCGCATGAGTTTTTTTGATGTTGAGTTTAGTTGTGAAATTTGGGTTTGGTAATCTATTATCTAAGATTCCATTCTTATCCTAAGTGGGTTGTCACGATCACAGACCTCTTTCAACATCTAGATCTTCCGAGTGGAATGCTATTGTTTGCGCTGACAAGTTCATTTTGCACAGGTGCTCTCAAGTGACAACTTAACAATCAGGCCTTAGCTTGTCCATCAGTTTCCTGTTAAATCTACGCAAATAGACCTCTTTGGTATTTGGTCCCTCTTTTAAGCGATATGTGTTTGAACTCTCATATCCACTGCAGGATTTCGCTATCCTCATTCTTTCACCAGGAACACATGACTGCTCCATGCTATAAACAGGTAAATGTGTTTGGTTAACGAATAAAAATGAAACCCCCAAAATTATTAATTTGCGTAATTACTAGTGGTAGGGCGTCTTATGAGGTCGCACAAGTAACTAAGTTTGCAGCATCGGAATTAGAACTAAATAGCTACACGGTATTAACAACGATTATTTGTAAATCATCATCATCATAGTCGCTTACTCTTGGCAGCGCAGTCGTGGTCATGTGGAATCTGTTACACACTATTCTACAAAGCAGCTTTGCCCTAATCAGCTCGTTTACGAGCTCACTGTGTTTTTCAATTAGAGTCATCATTTTTAGCTTTCTTGTAAAATCAAATCGTATAGAAAACCAGTTAGAATCTGGAAGCCGTCGCGAGCATACACTTAAAACATACTAAAGTTTGAGAAGTCAACAATAGTATTTTAAATTGTGAAGTCTAATAAAAGACAGTTTAGTTGTGAAACGTGTTTTTTGTTTTTTTTAAAAAGAAGTTTGAGAAAGGCCGTGTAACAAACCCTTGTTTATTAAAGCCTTTTGCAGCTGCTCTCCATAGTTCGCGAACTGAGGCTTGGCGCACGCATTCGTTAAGTGGGGTGTTGGTAAGGATTTTCGGGCTTAGAATTAAGGGTTTTACCATTGACCCTACCCTGAAAAAATAATAATAATAATATTATATATATGGCCGTCTGGTGTAGTGATAAGTGACATACATGGTCACTAGACAAGGGGGTCGCGGGTTCAAATCACGCCAAGGGAGGATATTTGTATGATAAATATAAAATGTCTTTTTCAGGGTTATGAATGTATATTAAATATATGTATGTGTAGAATAAAAATTTTACATTTATTTCCATTATCTGGTACCTGTAACACAAGTTCTTTACGAACTTAGTACGGGACCAGTTAACGTGGCGTGATTGTTAGTAAATATTTATAATTACTAGAGGTCCCGCAGTAGTCGAAATTCGACTATAATTAATTGAAATAGTAAGTTTGTACACTATTATGATTGTATTTTATACTTCTATAATCACAAATTACGCCAAGACTATACTTTAAAAAATATTAACAAAGACAAACAATATTTAATCTATTCTCAATTTGACAACAGACGCCAAAAAAATAAAATTTGACAATAAATAGTATGCATGCGTGTGTGCGTCAACTACATGATATGTATTTATTTTATTTTATTTTATTTATTTATTTATGTACACACAGTAAACAAGACACAGTACAGAGTAATAGGAAAATTATGTACAAAGGCACTGCTTATTTCTTTGAGAAATCTCTTCCAGCAGACCTGCGAGAGGATAATGAGAATAATAATAAAAAGTGATAAGTATGTAGATGATGTAGTGTGTGTAATGTTTTCTTTATCGATTTAATGTATCTTTTATGCATTATTTAAAAAAAATATTAGCATTGTGCACTTCTTCTCTATATTCTCTATAAGTGTGGAAAATTTTATACTCCTCCGTCCGCGCAATTTTCGTAAAAAGGGATACAAAGTTTTGCTTCACGTATTAATATATAGATTATTATTATATGTACATAGTAATATACCGTGAACAGAAATCATGCAAAAGAAGATCTATGCGTCTTTATGTTCATCGTTTGTCGACTGGTTTACTTTGAGCTAGAATTCTCAGTATCGGCTTGCAATGCATTAAAGCGACACGTCAAAGCGAAATGTTGCTTAGATCTCGTAATGAAATGGGGCTTCTCGGATGATGACAATGAAATGGAATATTGCATAGACTTACACGTATTATATTCAAGGTAAAAATAACCAAATGGAAAGGAATTGTATCTACATTTACAATTTTTTTGTAATAAACATTTGAATATTATGAAAATTTTGTATAAGATAACTAGATGAACCAACAGACTTTGTAGTGCCTCAATCGATAAATAAAAGACCTAAACTTTTGTATAAACTTAAAACAGACAAAAGGAATCCGTCCGACGGGGGACACATCAAAGGAAAAACAAAATTGTTACTTTTATTTAATTCCGAGCATTTTCATATTTATCTATCTTTAAAACCTTCTCTGGACTTCTACAAATAATTCAAAACCAAAATTAGCCAAATCGATCCAGCCGTTCTCGAGTTTTAGCGAGACTAACGAACAGCGATTCATTTTTATATATATATAGATAAACGCTTAAAATAAATAATAAAAATGTGTTGTCCATAAGAAACTTAAAATTGAAAATAATGTTTCATTATCTATGAGTTTAATTTTTCCTTTATTCTAAAGTATTTGGAACATAAACAATCCGGAATTTGTCGCGTCGTGAATCTTTACAGAAGACACATCTTCAGTAGACGTTATACAGAAAATTACAGCAAGAAAAATTGCATTTTACGGTTAGCTTCTGAATTCATTGTTTTCATTTCAGTAACCGTAGGTAACGTAGCGAGAATTGATATTGATGAGTCTATGGTCTTGATCTACTTCGTTTGTAATTAGTTGTAAATTATTGTATGCATTATGTACGATAAGGAAGATATACTACCACCAACTCAATTAAGAGTAGTGAGTTTGAAGACCGAATGTGTTTTTTTTTTGTTTCTTTATAAAACGGGTAAATCGAGTCATAAGCAGTTCGTCAATTCTTCAAAATCAAAATAAAATAAAAAATAGCCATACCTTTTTATTTAGATTCTCGTTGGTTTAAAAAAAAATCATTATGCATCACCGGTGTTTCCTGAGTCCTATGTAATGGCCTTTTTTAAACAAGGTTTCAGGTAATTCCTCGCTGGCAAACTGCTAATTAGCTGTTTTCCTGGAATCAGGGTTGCGACTGAGCGACAGTCATACCTCATCATTAGGTATGACTGTCGTATGTATGTCGTAGGTATGACTGTATATACACTGCTCGCCTGAGTGCGAATAAAACAGTAAAACAGACTGACTCGGCGGTGTAGTAGTTAGCGGACCTTACTGTTGCGCCGAGGGTCGTGGGTTCGATTCCCACATCGGCCAACAATTGTGAGATGAAAAGTATGTTTGCTCTTTATTTGGGATTTGATTATCTATATGTGTATGTGTTTAAATATTTATAAGTATGTTTCTCAATCTCTCGTAGGTACCCATAACACAAGGAATCCTAAATTGGGGCTGGATGCCCGTTTTGTTCCCAGTTACATATTTAATTTTTTTTATTATAAGTACACATTCTTAATATTTCCAATCCAAAATGTATAAATCTTTCATCTTTTTATCGGGCTATGCTGACGAACATGCATTAAAACTTTTCTGATGATACTTATTTATTTATTTATTTTATTTCTATTCGCCCTTTTTATAACATTAGTGGTTTCTGCTGTACTGACCACGAGTTGTCGTCAAGATATATATATATATATATATATATATATATGTATATATATTAAGTAAATAAATATTTACTAACAATCACTACTATTTCATTTCACATCAGAATTACTTATTTATTTATTTTACCTGTTTAACTTAATTGTACTCCCGATATCTTAACAATGTTGCACGCCGCATCACAAGTATCATAAAACATAAATATTTTCGATGTAGATAGCCGCGTAATTTTTAAAACAATTAGGTACTAGATTACGTGCATATAAAACATCTCGAACACAGCGTACGCATGAAAGAGCAGCCATAAAGCCGTGAGCGGAATGTTCACACGATGGTGTCATTAAAGCCGTGATGGTACAAATTGGCTGAAATTATGACGAGGCGGGATTTCCAAGAGGGTACGCGAATTCGCAACATAATTCCACCGACTTCCTCATAATAAATGGTCTCTCAGAAACATAACGTTATACGTAAAGATATATATATACACCGAACTTATTATTTAGCGTCGTTTCGGAACTGTCACAGCCTTCAAGCCTAAAGAAAGGGTCGTGTTCTGGACCTCGAGATGTCAGCCGCAGCCGGGTAGAATTATTGTCTCCTTGATTGTTCCCCGGACGCTAATTTGTAATCGTTAGGTGCCATTAAAGAGCCCACTCAAGACTTTAAGACCTGACTATTACTTTTAGTTGAGATGTTCCCTTGAATAACTTAGAGCGTGTTTTATGTTTGTAAAAAAAACAATTAAAAAGATCCACACACACACACAAACTAATATTATCTATAATATTACTTATATTGTAACTATACTGAGACCTAAGAACTCATATCTCAAGATGGGTGGCGGCATTTATGTTGTAGATGTCTATGGGCTCCGGTAACCAACACCAGGTGAGCTGTGAGCTCGTCCACACATCTATTCAATAAAAAAAAACTCTTGTACCGTGAAATAGATATGCCCAGACATCAAATGCTGAATAACTTAACAAAGACACTGTTTCGTTAGGAAGTCGGTTCATAATCGGAATCACCAAGTAGATTTTGAAGGATTGTTTTTGACGATTATTTATAAAAATTATAGTTAAAGTTATTTCATTCGCGAGACAGGAAAATGCTGAACTTTTATAATTTTATCTGTTTATTTATGACTACTAGCCAAATCCGGTTTTGATTCGATTTTGCTCAGATCGGTACTAAACAAACACGATCACCCGCTGGTACAATCTCAAGATTTCCCGAAGATTTCACCGAAATCGGTTCAGCCATTCGCAATCTATAGAAAGCATATACATATAGATTCCTCAAGAACAATTGCCTAATGTTTACTGCCGACAATTAATTGACATTAACATGATCGTGCTAAAAGCTTCCAGGGAAACGTTGAGGCTCCCGATATTTGGCTTATCTCTATTTCGTATTTCCACAAATGCTCCCTTCATTAATTTGTTTTGACGACTCGACGTTGAGGGGTTGACATCGGCGGTTTGTTGCCGATCGATTTTTGCCGATATCACGAATGTGGAGCTAGGAAACGTCTCCCTAATTGTTTTGCGGGGTGAGGCGAAATTCGCAGAGATCTTCTTTCGTTTTGATGTCAACGCAAAACATAATCCGTTTTTTAAAATGTCTGTTTGGCGGAATTATCTTCAGGTTTATTTCTTTGTTAACGGTACTTAATGAGCGTGGTGAAAAATTAGCACCGATGTCAAAGAGTCCACTCTAACACATAGCGGTTTGGTAGTCTTCATATTGCTGGTAACCCGAAGTGACAATCCTAAGGTAATAAAATGTGTATCTGACTATAAACAGTCGACTGTCTAGTGGCTTAGGAGAACACCACCCTATCTTAAACCGGTTTTCACATGAGTCCGAATTTTGAACTACTTTTAGTAACTTCATCTCAACTTACTAAATTAATCTTTCCTTTAATAACTAACAAACTCTTGTGTTTCCAAGGATGTTTGTCTATTATAAACAGAACAAAGATGATTGGATATTATAAAACAGGAATAGATCAAGATCTAAAATGTTTATAAAATCACGAAATGGAAAATCTGCGTTCCTAGAAAAATCATAATTTCTTTCACTTGTAATTATTATTATTATATTAATTATTATAATTTATAGCTTATTAGATTTCATTTTCATGTTTTTTATTTAGTACATAGTCACTGAAATACAAAAATAAAAGAGATACAAAAAGCAATCTATACTAATATATAAAACTGCAGTGATTTTTACGGATGTTCCGTTATAACTACTGAACCATGCCTCCGATTGACTTGAAACTTGGTATCCATGTAGAAAATACATGTACTTAATGGATATGCTAATATTTATATGAGTGTTGGGCTCCCTACACCAGTTGCGGGGGCGTTAATGATCAGAATCTTTGTGGGGGTGAGAAATAATAATGTTAATTTTAAATGCCCTGCGAAGCGGACGGGCCCAACTAGTATTTATATCAAAAGATAGTGTTGATAATTTCAATCTCATAAATCGTTTGGAACCTGTAGATCACCAGCGGGCTTTTGATTCTCTCTGTATTTCATACTGTATGTTCCATGGGAAGTACCCTGAGGATTGTTTGAGATGATCTTATCATCTCGCTTTTACCATTGCAACGCCCGTCACTAGAGAAAAGTTCATATATACTACCAGAACCACTGCGTTCAGTCCCAGTGCGCTTCCAGAGATTTTTTTGCCACTTACCATCCGGCTTTGGAGTGAGCTCTCTCTACGGTGTTTCCCGAGCGCTATGACATGTCCTTCTTCAAACGAGGCTTGTGGAGAGTAATTAACGGTAGGCAGCGGCTCTGCCCCTGGTATTGCCCTCCATTAGCGGTCGTATGCTAGTCTGCGTACAATGGCAATAAAAAAAAACGAAAGTAACACTCATAAAATAATCATCCGTGACAATGAAGTAAATAAATTATTTTTATTACCTTACCTTATTATTTCAGATGTAGCAAGTTAATAAATCAATAAGTCAATTTGAACCGATAAAGCCAAGGAAACTAACAAGTGTATATTGTAATAATGTTTCTCGCAATTTCAATCTCCGAGGAACATTGTTTGCTTGCAAATACAGATTTCTCCGGATCATTGACCTCGGAGTTTTTGACATGCGAAGTTGCTGGTTATATTCGTCGTAGTTTAGATGATTGATGGCGATGACTCGGGGGTGGAGCGTAGTGAATCTATCTCGAGGGGCGTTTTGTGATCGATGTGCGCCAAGAGGGACAATTATCATAATCCACTACAATAGATAATAAAAGCTAATATTTGTTGCTAAAAGTATTTCGTTGTTTTGCTTCGTTTTGTTACATTTTATGTGTTTGTCTGTGTTTTTTTTTTGTGGGTGATGATTGATAATCGTTGATGTTCATTGAATGTAGTTGGAGATTTTTTTTAGCGAATATTAAAGCAATGCTAACTTTATGGGGGATTACAGTAGGCAGTGGCTTAATTTTGCCCGTGGCATTGTTGACGTCCATGGGCGACGGTAAACACTGTGGGCCGTATGCTCATCTGCCTACAAGGGCAATAAAAAATAATCATATCTTCAACACGGTAATAATGTAATTAGGGGTTACACTCTTGTAACGACGCCTTTTAAAACCTTATGAATCCGAAGTGGGCCGTGAGCTCGTCCACCTACCTAAGCAATAAAATAAAGCCTAGAGTTCTGTATTGTCTCTACACAGGTCGTAATTTCAATTTGATTTAGTCTGGGAAAGAGGTAAACATAGGTATATCTAATTGAAACAGAATGCCCGTTGTGAACATGTTACAGAAATTTATAAATTCACCAAAATTCGTCAAAATTTGAAACCGAATTTAATAAATATGATAATTTTAACTGTATTCAATTTTTTTTCGATACACAAACTGAAACGTCAGCACGTCTCGTTGTATAACTATAACGAAATAAAATCAAAATTCTCCGTAAATAAAAACCATTATGAGCTCAACGAGATGTTTCAAACAATTCTTATTGCAGAACATGTTTTGCTCCTCGCTCACGTTTCTATTTATGAACTAATAACTTTATAAAGCTCTTATTGTATGAAAATATATACGAGGCACGTTTCTAATTCTGAAATGTTTTATTAATTTGTTCATCTTCATCTAATATAAATCTTCATCTAATATAAAATGAATGTTATAGGCACAATTCAAATTATTTTTACTGTTTATTTTTCGGTTTTTATTTCGGCCGTCCATGATTTTATACTGGGAACTGGGAACTAATCACGGCGGATCACCAGCGGATCGGAATCGCGACACACTGAGAAGATCCGGTGAGAAAATTATTGGGCTATATGTATGTCTATGGGTTAGTTCGCTCGTCGATCTATAATCGACGAGTTCGACGAGGACAGTGAGCGGTGCTTTAAGGTCCTAAAAGCACCGAGAGTGAATCCAAGGTCAAATTGCGCAGTGGAAGCGTGCTGGACCCATAACCTCTAATAAAACAAGCACGTTGAGATTCAAGTGAGACCTGGTTTTATTCGTTCAAAAAATATACAGATAAAACATACAATAGGTTAGTTTCACGTTAGTGACAGCAGATGTCGGTAGCAGTATTTAATGTTGATTATTTAGATATAAATTTCAACACAAGGGATTCGACAAGACATGCTTCGGATGACGGCGGCTTTGCGTTGCCCCGTCGTGGTCGGATAAGTAAATAGCGGCGGTCACGATAAGAAGGTTTTCGTGTCGGGCCGCTTTCTCTAAGTAGCGTTCTGACGCTTCCTTAATATATTTAGGCATCAGTACTAGATTTTTTTTATTGCTTAGATGGGTGGACGAGCTCACAGCCCACCTGATGTTAAGTGGTTACTGGAGCCCATAGATATCTTCAACGTAAATGCGCCACCCACCTTGAGATATAAGTTCTAAGGTCTCAGTATAGTTACAACGGCTGCCCCGCCCTTTAAACCGAAACGCATTACTGCTTCACGGCAGAAATAGGCAGGGTGGTGGTACCTACCCGTGCGGACTCACAAGATGTCCTACCATCAGTAAAAATTAGGTCGTCGTGAAGATCTACATTCCTCACATACCTATGCACCCGTGCGGGCTTACATTTCGTCATACCTTCAGAACCTACGTATTATTTTAATTTAGATTTGCCTTTTGAAAGGTTCTTTTCGGTTTTGAATTTTTGAAATTTTAGTTGATTTATCTCAATATGGCCTTTTATTACAGATAGTTGTATGTGAAATCATCTGAACTTGGGATTTTTTTAAATATTAATCCTTGTCTCTACAAATGGGCATAATTGAAATACCCATGGAATATTTACTTTACGGTGACGAAAAAAATAATTAAGTATCTTTCTATACTAGATTTATCAACAGTATTTATTTTTTCTTTTACTTCGTAAACAAAAAACAAGAGAGGAAACAGTTTTTCTCATTTAACAAAAAATACGTAATTAAAAATAAAACAAAAGAAAATAAATAATTTAATCAAGATGTTGAGGCTTAATTGCTTGTAGTCATACCTTATTTCAACCACTGGGCGAATAGTAAACAGACTTTCTATGAACAGTTCGAACAGAATGACGTCACATACATATATTTTATATTTTCTCGTACCTACATCACAGGGCACGGATCATTTTTGTTTATTCCGCACATCAGACGAGCATGTAGAAATTAGTGAAGCACATTTCGCATATACGTTGCTCTTTTAGCTACACAAGCGAACGAGATAATTTGTATAATGCACACCGCAGATATCAAGGATTTGTGATGCACGCGCTTTTGTTAAAACCTAGGGTTGACTCTGACAAGAAAATGAGTCGTATCTACGTTTGAATCTTACAGCGGCTTATTGAAATTTCGTCTTATCCAACACCCACTTTTTGTGCGTAAAGAAACGTTAATTAATATTTTCGTTTGTTTTTTTTTAAATTAAGTGCGATATTCATATTTTGACACCGAAATTTGATATCTTTATACGTATAGATAGATGAACTGTAGATAAAATCGCGAAACCTTTTTTCAAATATCACTACAGTACCGTTATTTTAGCTCTCGAAAATGGACGGGCTGGTGTTAAGTGGTATACAATAAACACCATAAATGAATGTTGTCCTCAATTTTAAGACACGAGGTCGTAGTTTCAATTATATAATGGCTGTCGCACGTTTCAAATCGGAGCTATCGCAGTAGGAATATGTAGAATGGTGCCAACATGTGGGAACTTACAGAGGCGACTTACAAAGCGTATGCGTTTCGTATGCCTTATGCAAATTCATAATTTGTGCGGTTTGATTTTTATTATACGATGTTATTTCTTCATTGTGGAAATCGTTATTGAGCGCGTGTTAAGTCAGCATTTTCTTAGCAAATTTACCCGCCTGTGAGGTTCGTGATCCATCAACGGTGCTCTTAGGCACCACAAGCACCGGTCACCGTCCTCGTCGAACCCATCGCTTGCGACGAAGGGTTCGACGAGCGAATTAACCCATAGACACAGCCCACTGAGTTTCTCGCTGGACCTTCTGAGTGGGTCGCGTTTCCGATTCGGTGGTAGATTCTGCGAAGCACTGCTCTTGCTAGGGTCAGTGCTAGCAACTCTCCGGTTTGAGCCCCGTGAGCTCACCTACAAATGTTAGGGTGAAGTTGAAATAACCTCTCAAGGCTATCAGCATAGGTAGGAAAAAAAAAGTGAGGCTCGAACGTTGGTATAGACGTTTTGCTTGATAGGAGTACAACGAGCGTCTTATTTTCTAGGCTACGACGACTCCGAAAGAATTTAGTTGTAAAAATAATTTATTGATTTAAATACCGAGCCCAGTGCCAAGACCGTGTTTTACTAGTAAGTAGGGTCACGCAACAATAGTCTTGCAGAATACGAAACGAAATTGAAATTCTCTACGGACGAATTGATCAATAAGTTATCGAAGCCCAAAAATTTACAATTTATATTCTGTTACAACTTCTGTTTAGCTGACTTGGCCGAAATAAATTGTTACAGAAGAAAAATTGAAAGCAAACTCCGATGAAAGACGTATACACTGTTCTTTTTATTTTTTCTTCAAATTTAAAATAAATTAAATAACGAAGCACTTTATTGAATACAATTATCTTTGTGAATGGTTCTTTTTTTTCACGGCAGAGATATAGCAAAATAATAAAATATTAATAGAATAGTGTTAAATAAAAGGTTTCTTTCGTTTTTTTCTCGATTAACTTTAAAATATCATAGGACCAGACGTTCTTTGAAATTGTATCAAGCAATGCGACAATGCTGGTGTTCGAATTGCGCGGGGACAAATTTTAATATAACATGTTTGCAGATAAGCTGCAAAATTTATACGGAATTTGGTGGCCGCCCGTAATAGGAGTCCGCACGGGTAGTCACCATCTTTCTGCCTATTTCCACCGCGAAACCTTCATGCGCTCCTGTTTGGACGAGCCGTTACATATACAGTACAATTCAGATTTCTAACTCAAGTTTATTGTTATAATTTCTGTGGACTCAAGTAGCAATTCAACACTAGATATGAGCTGGTCCGTCTATCTAATGCAATAAATTCTAGTAGAAGTTGGGTCCCAAACAAATCGATATTTGTCTGTTAGTCTTCCACAAACCGAATACTTACAGAATTTATGACGGCCAGCTAGACTATGCAACCTTCGTTGAAATGCTAAAAAGCCTATTTAAATGTATCATCGGATGAATGATGAAGGATCATGAACTTTTGTTACAAACAAAACAGACAAGAAAACTTTCATTTTAAATTAATTCGATAACCAATAAATAATAGATGCGACGAATTAAGGTCCTCTTCTTTATTTAAAGTGAAGCAGTAATGCGTTTCGGTTTGAAGGGTGGGGCAACCGTTGTAACTATACTAAGACCTTAGAACTCATATCTCAATATGGGTGGCGGCATTTATGTTGTAGATGTCTATGGGCTCCGGTAACCACTAGACACCAGGTGGGCCGTGAGCTCGTACACTCATCTAAGCTATAAAAAAGTTGGTTAAGTGAGTACTGATGCGAAGGTGTAACTCATTATACTTCTGTAAAAACAGTTGTACTACAATTCAGACTGGAAAGCATGAAGTATGTAGAACGCTATACTAAGCTGTCGGGCTAGGAGCTACTCCCCGTTACCTTTATTTTATCACAAAATATAGAGTTTTTATTGGTGTCAACTATCAGAGCAGACTGTTCAAGTTTTTTTTTTTTTTATTGCCTATATAGGCAGACGAGCATACGGCCCACCTGATGGTAAGTGGTCACCGTCGCTCATGGACGTCAGCAATGCCAGGGGCAGAGCCAAGCCGCTGCCTACCATAAAGTACTCTCCGCAAGCCTCGTTTGAAGAAGGACATGTCATAGTGCTCGGAAAACACCGTGGAGGGGAGTTCATTCCAAAGCCGGATGGTACGTGGCAAAAAAGATCTTTGGAAACGCACTGTCGATGAACGCAGCGGTTCCAGATAATATGGATGAACCCTGCTCCGATGGCGGGAGGTGCGATGATAAAATGGAGATGAGCGGATCATCTCGAATAATTCCTCAGAGCATTCCCCATGGACCATGCGGTATAAAACACAGAGAGAACCGAAGTCCCTCCGTAGACCCAGAGGTTCCAAGCGACGGGAATTGCTCATACATATTGGAAGCAGTCAAATCGTTGACCTATTGCTGTACCTACGAGCAAACTAAATAATTCCCCAATTTCGCAAGCAGGATATTAATAAAAAACATTTTTTTACTCTTTGGTTTCGGTGATTTCATTAACAATGGAAATGATTCGCGAACGTAAATGAAGAAAAGAATTATTCAGAAAACACCCAGAACTAAACTCGACTACGACTCGCGTTATAGTAACAAATGACGTCACTGAACCGCTATTAGGCCACGGAGGCTACTAAAATTCACGATTCGAAGCCAGTTTCGAAGAAAAATCACATAAGGTTCGTTCTATATATTAATTGGATATAAGATACGTACACATTAGATCCTTTGTGTCTATAGTTTCCATTAAAACTGTATTGTTGTAGAACAATATGATCCCCACGCAATGTTTTATATGATATAATGGACGAATATGTAATTACAGCTACGCTTAAACGACGTGTATTTTGTGATATGTTATTTAAAAGAAAGTGTTTAGATAATTTACATTTACTATAGTATATAATTTCTTCCAGAAAGCAGTCAGGTGAAAAAGAATCGCCGATAGCCCAAAAGGTACTGTGTCCCTGTGGCAATTTTATTTTTATATATTTTTTAATTTATTACGATAGAAATGGCCTACTAAATAAGATACATATAATTAGTCATAAAATATAAATTACATATGAACAAATAAGATACATCTTTAATTTTTTTTTAGTACGGATGGGATTTCCTCTTTATGGAATTAAGCATGCAATGTACATAACTCTGAAATGAACTTCGAAGTTCCACGAGCGCTAAAACATATTCGTCTTCAAAGGAGGTGTTGAGAGTGTGTCCCGAACATTGTTAATGTCGATGATAATTATTTACTAACTCAAAAATTATATCTTCAATAAACTATTTCATACCAATATAAACGGCAAGCCTATTTAAGGCTTCAGGGCTTACGCTGACGTCGAATACAATAGAATTTCTTGTAACAAAACGGATCTTCCTTTTAATTAAACCTTCACTTTTGGCCTATAGTCTTGAAAATCAATTATTAATTTAGATTGTGAGCCGAGGAGGCAGCCCTGCACGTTGGGCATAAACAATAGGTATAATTTGTTACCGACCCTCGCTGAATCAACAAGGGCTGAAGTTAAATGGCGGTATTTAAAGAATGACATGTGCGGTGCGCCGTTTCTGGTGATATGTGTATTATTTATGTAATGTCAAGCTTTCGACGGTTATTGTACGTTACGAAATGTGAATTTAACGTGTTTGAAAAAGCGGGTTAGAGAGTAGGATAAGCCTTTTTTGTTCTTTGTCTGTTGAGCAAATGTTGTTTTAGCAAGTAGTCGAATTGTAGAATTATTTGAGCGTACGCGGCCTAATACTTTTTGTGTAAGAGTTTTTTTCGAACTCGAATTAAATTACTGTGTTTTATAAAAGGATATTATTATAGCGCTTTAGTTTAGATCTTATAAAACAAGAGCGATTAGATTTTTTTTGGTTGGTTAAAATTTAATGCAAATACCTACTCAATTTAAGCAATCTACCTACCGTTTCCATGAATGTTTCATATGAGATGTATAAAGATAAATTGTAAATGTAATGAAGTAATTCAAACTTGCAGTTAACTACCGGTAGTGGAGATGTTTTATCACCAAAATCACGCAAACACAAAAGTCACCCCGACTTTAAAGACAAAGTTTTGAATATCCAAACAAAATTTGTACGTTACTTGATTCTCATTGTATTAAGGATCAGAGTACGTAAAATTATGCTGAAATTTTCGTTTGGATTAATGACGCCAATTATCAGGAAAGTCGTTAAGGCACAAAATGGGCGATTATTTATGATAATACAAAGAAATTTCCAGATATGAGAGTACATTATAATATTGAAACGGTCATTATCCTACGTTCTTTTAGGATATTAGGTCGTTAACTACAGTTCTCTGAGGCCAGGACTCGAGAGCTCTTGACCTTTGTAGCGCGGGATTAGGACGAATAGACGCTTACATTCTCCTTTATTTCTCTTAACTTTTGTACTATTTTGGTTAGGATCACACCCTCTTGGATACGTCACGAAATGTTTAATTAATGTCGATTGGGGCCTAAATTGTTATAATACACGACTCTGTTCTTCTTATGAAAAGATATTAAGTAAAGATTAGATAAGATAAGTAAATATAGTAAATAAAGATATTATTATGATTGAGCCTGGTGATGGAATCGTGTAATATTATAATAATTTTTTTATTCGACAATATTGGTCGTAGATTTCCATTGGAATACAAACCGCTTTATCGGTGATTCATCTTTATGTATAGGTACGAATTTTTATTGTTGGCTGAGTTTCAAGTGAGCTCACTGCTTGCTTGTGGTGACTAAGGGTGATCACATCACATCCGAAATATATGAATCTATTTAGCAACATTTTGTGGGGTGTCTTAGGGGTTTGTCTCTTAGGCGTACACGGGTCTCTTATGCGATCAAGTTGGAGCTTTGTACACAAGGAAGACTGTTTGCGTAGTATTGTTCACATACGACTGGTAGACCTCAATTCGTTTCAATGAATCGTTTATCCTAGTCATAGCAGACGAGCACACAGCCCACCTAATGGTCAGTGGTTACCGTCGCCCATGGACTTCAGCAATGCCAGGGGCAGAGCCAAGTCGCTGCCTACCGCTGTAACTTGAGACGTAATTCTGGGGCTTGTAGATGAGGTGAATGAAGTTGTCTAGTTTGAGACGTAACAGAGGCCCTAATTTACATTATGGCTATAGCAAAGTACAAACAGAAGATTGCTTCACCTTAGAACTCGACAGGATGGTTGTACGTACGTCAGTGTGCTCACGATTATCAATAAAATTAATAATAAATGAAACTGATAAATGAAAATATATAGGTACAGTTAAAGGGGCATTGATTGCGTTAAGATTTAACGTCCGTCTGGTGTAGTGGTAAGTGACATGGTCACTACACTAGGGGGTCGCGGGTTCGAATCCCGCCAAGGGAAGATATTTGTATGATAAATATAAATGTCTTTTCCAGGGTTATGGATGTATATTAAATATATGTATGTGTATAATAAAAAAATCTTACATTTATTTCCGTTATCTGGTACCTGTAACACAAGTTCTTTACGAACTTATCACGGGACCAGTTAATGTGGCGTAATTGTTAGTAAATATTTATATTATTTATTTAAAAAAAAAAAAATATATTTTAGTTTATCCAAATTTATGATCGAATAAATTCAAATCTATTCTAAAATCTATCGTTTCTGACTAGAGACAATATTGAAATCTTAGCATGGAGATTATTTTTACAAAAAAATTAGACGAATAAAGGCTCGGTGGCAGAGTTGATAACGGGCAGTGCAAACTCGGGCGCATTACTAATTCAAACATTTCAAAAGGTTTATACACCTTAATGAAATGATTCTAGAGTACCGGTTTCCTTCAATTAGTGTAAAATCTTTGTCCGAGGGCTTTGTGTTGTGTTGTCTTACAACGAACAAGTCTTTCTGGAAGTAATAAGCAAATAACATTTTACTTTGATAATTAGAAAATCGAATATGGTAAATCTCAAGGTATAATTAAATGAAAGAAGGTAGATAATTGATTTTTAATATTTAATGAACATTTGATTTTTTTTTATTGCTTAGGTGGGTAGACGAACTCACGGCCCGGATATGAGTTGTAAGGTCTCCATTTGAACAGTCCCACCCTTCAAGCCAAATTACTGCCTCACAGCAGAAAATAGGCAGCGTTGTAGTACCTACCTGTGCAGACATACAAGTTCTCCTACCACCAGTAATTACTAAATTTTTTTATTTTATTTTTTTATTTTATTTCTTAGATTGGTGGACGAGCTCACAGCCCACCTGGTGTTAAGTGGTTACTGGAGCCCATAGACATCCCCAACGTAAATGGGCCACCCACCTTGAGATACAAGTTCTAAGGTCTCAAGTATAGTTACAACGGCTGCCCCACCCTTCAAACCGAAACGCATTACTGCTTCACGACAGAAATAGGCAGGGTGGTGGTACCCGCGCGGACTCACAAGTGTTCCTACCACCAGTATGAATAAAGCAGTTTTAAAATATTTAGAATTGCTTCGATTAAATTTAATAAACAAGATTACGCTACTATATCGCGACGGGCTTCTTCCGAAGGATTGTTTTGAAGGTTGCAAAATACACTATTAATTCTTTAATCATAATATTAAAATGTTTTAAAAACTAAAATCCAAGTCATAATAATTTTGTATAAAACCCGTATACTTATCACGCTAGTATTTTACTGGCTACAAGAAAAGGTCGCTTGTGAATTGGCTCGTTTATCGCGCCTCTAAACGGAGGGCATTTGTGGAGATGTTCGGTTTTGCTGAAGGACCTTTAAGACGTTCAGTAGTAAAACGTAGTTGAGGGGTAGGTACAATCGTGAAGCATTGTCAGCGGTGTTCGGGTAACAGGAAATAGTTTTAACATAAAATGGAATGAGTATGCGTACGCAATCATTAAAGAATCAAGATGGCATTTAAGATCTTAATCCATACATAATACTGTCTTCTAAGGTAGAAGATCGTGCAGCTGACCCGATGGTCATTGTTGCATTTGGACATGAGCAAGGCTGTGCGGTCACTACTAGTATTGCGGTCGCCCGATCAAATTAAAATTAGAGTGGGAGGTCTCCTAAATTAATGCAATAAAATTACGTCGAGCCTAAAACTGATTAGAGTCGTCGTGGCCTAAAGGATAAGACGTCCGGTGCATTCGTGTTGAAGCGATGCACCGGTGTTCGAATCCCGCAGGCGGGTACAAATTTCTAATGAAATACGTATTCAACAAATGCTCACGATTGCTGGAGAGCTCACAGCCCACCTGGTGTTAAGTGGTTACTGGAGCCCATAGACATATACAACGTAAATGCGCCACACACCTTGAGATATAAGTTCTAAAATCTCAGTATAGTTACAACGGCTGCCCCACCCTTCAAACCGAAACGCATTACTGCTTCACGGCAGAAATAGACGAGGCGGTGGTACCTACCCGTGCGGACTCAGAANGATTGCTGGAGAGCTCACAGCCCACCTGGTGTTAAGTGGTTACTGGAGCCCATAGACATATACAACGTAAATGCGCCACACACCTTGAGATATAAGTTCTAAAATCTCAGTATAGTTACAACGGCTGCCCCACCCTTCAAACCGAAACGCATTACTGCTTCACGGCAGAAATAGACGAGGCGGTGGTACCTACCCGTGCGGACTCAGAAGAGGTCCTACCACCAGGACTTCCACGGTGAAGGAATAACATCGTGTAATAAAAATCAAACCCGCAAAATTATTATTTGCGTAATTACTGGTGGTAGGACTACTTGTGAGTCCGTGCGGATAGGTACCACCGCCCTGTCTATTTCTGCCGTGAAGCAGTAATGCCTTTCGGTTTGAAGGGTGGGGCAGCCGTTGTAACTATACTGAGACTTTAGAAGTTGTATCTCAAGGTGGGTGGCGCGTCTACGTTGTGATGTCTATGGGCTCCAGTAACCACTTAACACCAGGTGGGCTGTGAGCTCGTCCACCCATCTAAGCAATAAAAAAAAAGTGTAGAAAGAGGCAGGATGGTAATAGTTAGAGGATTAAATCAGATGACTTCTAGTACATTGCGCGTCTTAGCATACATACTTATATAATCTAAGCTTCAAACTATCATTCGCCTTTAAACCATTTTTAAATAACAAACATACTCTTCAGCTTTATAATATTAGTCTATACTAATATTCTGCAACAAATAAACAAACAAACTCTTCAGCTTTATAATATTAGCCTATACTAATATTCTGCAACAAACAAACAAACTCTTCAGCTTTATAATATTAGTCTATACTTAATATTATAAAGCTGAAGAATTTGTTTGTTTGTTTGAACGCGCTAATCTCAAGAACTACTGGTCCGATTTGAAAAATTCTTTCAGTGTTAGATATCTCATTTATTGAGAAAGATTATATAACATCACGCTAAGACCGATATAAGCGGAGCACCAATAAATAATGTTTTAAAATCGAGGTTTTTCCCTTTTGAGAGCTTCCGCTGTGTGCGCTGCGGAAACGGTTAAAGTTTCGCTAAAATAATGCGTGACAAAATTGTTCCCCTTTAAAAGATCTAAAAAAAAGTCCGCGGCAACATATGTTTGTATGTTAAGGTTGGCTCCCAAAAATTTTTTTTTTTACTAACCAAATTTGTTCTGAAATAAAGCATTATTTGTGAAGGTGTTTTTATAAATATGATATTAATCCCTATCCAAATAAATACATTATTCATTACAACATTAAAATACATAAATCACTTCAAGATAGGCTTTGACAATTATAGATTTTTCTGGATTTCTCCAGGATCTCATAATCAGATCTTGATGATTACAGGACCATTCGGGAAGTCTACTCTTTCGAACAAAAAAAAAAAAGAATTATCAGAATCGGTTCAAGCATTCTCGAGAAATCGGTGAACATACATAGATAAAAAATTATGGTCGAATTGAGAACTTCCTCTTTTGAAGTCGGTTAAAAAGCGTGATTTTGGTTTTTTTTATTCCTTAAATAGGTGGACGAGCTCACAGCCCACCTGGTGTTAAGTAGTTACTGGAGCCCATAGACATCTACAACGTAAATGCGCCACCCACCTTGAGACAAGTTCTAAGGTCTCAGGTATAGTTACAACGGCTGCCCCACCCTTCAAACCGAAACGCATTACTGTTTCACGGCAGAAATAAGCAGGATGGTGGTATCTACCCGCGCGGACTCACAAGAGGTCCTACCACCAGTAATTACGCAAATTATAATTTTGCGGGTTTGATTTTTATTACATATTATTATGAAATAATATGATATACTATGAAAGTAGATATGCAATAAAATGACTTCCAACCCTTCAATGAACTTCCTTAGTTCCTACCCTAAAAGTCATGTCTAATGATTTTGTTTATTGTGCTATGTTTAGTAAATTAATCAATTAGTAGTGGATCGTGTTCACGCTTCTGCTGACCTTAAATATCTCCTTAACATTCTATTATTCAAAAATATTTTCACTTTCTACGTAAATGATGAGGCAGGCGGGTACAATTTAGCGTTATGCCAAAGTAAGTATTCCATGCGGACGGAGTCGCGGGCAAAAGCTAGTTCCGTATAAATTTAAAACAAACTGAACATTAGTATAGCATACACAGAATTACAAATTTCAATCACTAGTAATTAATTGCCACTGCGCTTCAACATTTCAATTTCATTCTAAAACCGAGAGCCGGAAATCTTTCTCTGAAATATTCGATTATGAAAGTATTAAATTCGATTATATCTGTATTGTATTGAATAACGAAAAGGGTTCGTACGTGACTAACGATCTTCGAAGATATAATTTCCTGTCGACCATGCAGTAATGGGGTTCTGTATGTACTCAAAAGGGTTGATTAATTAACACGTTAGTATTGAACGATTTCTGAGACTGTCTAAGAATAGCACTTCTATTTTTATGGATCTATTTTCGCAAAAAGATCTGTGTAGCAATAAAAAGCTCAAATTGATTATGTTTGAAATGCTAGCAGAACAATATTCCGGATCTATAGGATATGTGCAAATAATAAGAAAAATAACAATAAAGATGAAAAACTTAATTAAAAAACGGGCTTCTGTCTTAAAATTAAATTTGAAAAAAATATGCGTCGCGCTGTTAAAACGCCACTTTCAAATTTTAAAGCTTCACCTTTAAGGATTCACCAATAATTTTTAGGCAGAAGGAATAAGCCGAATAATTTTAAAAATTGAGTACTGACTCTGTAATCCACCATCATCCTGTCCATTTCTATCTTTTTTTTCGCCTACCTTTTCGCTGATAGCCTTAAGAAGCTATTTCTGCTTCTCCTTGTCGTGTAGGTGAGCTCACGGGCTCAACTTGAGATAATTTGCTAACACTAGTTCTAGTAAGAGCAGTGCTTCGCAGAATCTACCACCGGATGGGAATCGCGACCCATCGAGAAGATCCGGCGAGAAACTCAGTGGAATGTCTATGGTTCGAGGACTGTAATCAGTGCTTGAGGGTCCTAAACGCACTGAGAGTAAATTCCGGGGGATACGACAAGAAATCTTTCGGGCGACAGCGGCTTTGCGTTGCCACGTCGCGGTCGGCTAAGGTCAATTTCTATCAAGTCATGCGCTTAAGTACGAAGGATAGCCGATTGAGAATAAATTTGACACTAGTATTCCATATCTCCATACGAATGGCTTTATTCTCATCGTGGCTCAGGGATACTTAAAACTACGCTCTAGACCAGATTACCTTTTTGGAACCACAGATTAACACGACGAATTAACTATGTTTGTTTGTGTTTATACAGTGGTATGACATCTCGCTAATTAAATTTTATTGTTTATTGTACACAATAGAAAACATTTCACAAAAAGGAACCATTCAAACGGTATACACAAAAGGCGAGTCTCACTCATACATGAGCTCACCCCGGAAAATATATAGTGGTATTTCTTAGTATTACAATAGGTCGTTGCCACATTTATTATATTACAGTATTATAGGCAAGACCGCAATATATCCCGCAAAATCAAAGTGAGGCTGGTACGTACATTGGTTTTCTCAATTCCTTTATTGCGCCGAATCCTGGAGGATAAGACGAAGTGACAGGGCAGATGGTCGACGCTTTTGAAATGTGGTATTGGAGGCAGATGTTGGGAATTTCATGGACACATCGCTTGTAGACTTTGATAACTCAGAGAAGCTGATGGTAGTTGGTCAGGTTGACGGGAGAAGATCACGCGGACGCTCACCTACCCGCTGGTCTGATCTAGTAAAGATGCTCACCAGCTTGCCAATAACCGAGGCTATAAAGACCGCCGAAGACAGGAAGACGCGGAGAAGCATAGTGGATCGAGTGGTCAACATTTAAAACTAAACACGACCTTCAGAAATGAAGAGACCGACTCAGAAGAAGATTATAGGCGTTACATCTTGTAGCTATGATAGCTTACTCATCAAATAGTAGGTTTAATGGTGGCTATTGGAATTTATTTTATGAGCAGATACAGAGATTTTTTTTAAATGCAATTTCAACCAACTCTGGACCAGGTTTCATCCATACTACCTAGAACACGTCATCCACAGTGCGTTTCCAGAGATCTTTTTTGCTACTTGCCATCCGGCTTTGGAATAAACTTTTATCATGACTATTTCCTTGGCGCGGTGACATGTCGTTCTTCAAAAGAGATTTGCGTAGAGTAGTCAGTGGTAATCAGATTATCTCTGCCTCTGACGTTGCTGACGGCCATGAACGACGCTACCTACTCGCAATCGGGTGTGTCGTAAGCTCGTCAGCTTAGAAATGTAATAAAAACAACTTGGACGGAGACACTGGTTTTCAAATCCACGATTAGTATGTAATTTGTGTAGTCCCATGATTATTATAGTCTTATAGTTTAAGTTGATGTACAAAATAATATGTGGGTATTGTGTTGCTTTTGTTTTTTGTAGCTTAAATATCTAAATTTCTCCTCTTTGTTCAATTTCTACATATATGTGATTTTGATTGTGGATACATATTTGGTTATTGTTTTAGCTATTTAAAAAATATATATATATATATGTTTGTATTGTACTGTTTGTTTCCCAAATAAATAAATAAAATAAATTATTACAACCTTGACCACTTACTATACTTAGACCATACCGCGTATCATTAATAAATAGAATCAACAAAGCTGATTAAAACCGCATTAAATTGGATAGCTGCTTCCAGTTTGAACATTTGGAATTTATTTTCGCTCGCCAATTTTCTATCGAACACATTCAAAGTTTTAGTTTAAATGTGGACTTTTCGGTTTTATACTAGTGAGAATTTTTTGTATCCACTACTAATGCAATATATTTAGGTGTGTCTAATTTTCTGTTACTTATTCAGATTATTTAGGAATTGCATACAGCTTTAATTGGAGTGGTATCGCAATCCACATTACTCTTTCCAAACGAGGTTTCAGAGGACTCTTCAATGATAAGGAGTCGCTAAGCTGAGGTCCACAAAAGATGGTGACCACACTATGAGGTAGGCTATATACACATATCTGCCTTGAAAGACAATAAAAAATAATCACAAAAATGTTTAAAAATGTTATATGTAATGTTGAAGTAAATTTGTACAGAAATGCCGCTAAGCTTGAAAATCGTAACGTAAAATTTTTTATAATTTTTTTTAACAGTAAAATATACGAAATACTATGATTTATATGTATATAAATAATGTACGTAATTGAAGTTTCAAAATTAAAAAGAAATTAACCTTGTAACAGGTTTTCGTGTTAGCCGTTAAAATGAGCTGTTATACTACGCGTTCCTGAGAAAAGAAGGCGCAACATCACTGGTACATTCAAATGGCTTTGAATATGAGACGTTTAACCCTGTTCTACGTCTGAAAAGGGGCTCTGTATCTATGGATACGCCGTGTAGATCCGCTCTGAAAAGAACAAACAAATGAGTAACCTCGTTCATCTAACTCTAGGTAGCGTCAGTCTGCTCGTAGACGGCTACCAAACGCACGTCAGAGCCGGTGCTACGACGCGGCGATCAGCGAGCTACGAAATTATGCCGCTACGGAGCTACGACATGTAGATTTGTATAAGTTACGTGTGTGCTCAAAATTGCAGTGTTGAATTGTGTTTAGTGTGCAACAAGGAGTTTCAGATAATTAAAATGATGTGCAATTTAGTTTTTATTGTTCACGTGATTGTATTTGTGCTAACTCCACAAGGTAAAGTACTGGTTTTTTTTTTGTAATTTTAATCTAGTTATGGTTTTTGATGTTGCATTCGTAATCATTTTTATGCTTTTTATTTGTGAATACTGTAGACAGTTGCTATGAAGCGTAAATCGACATTTCGCATTTGTTTCATTTTAATATAAATTACTTTAAAAAAGTTGTTACTTGGTTCAATGTAATTGCAGCAGTTTATCTGCATTCCGAACAAAGAAACTTTCCGTTAGTTAAATCTAAAACATCCAGTAAATAAGGCACAAAAAAGTATGCATATTTAATAGGTACACCGTGTCGGATTTTCCTACAAAACCAACAGCAGGTTTTATGAGCAATACTTGGCTCGATAGTAAAGAAATAAATATTGTTCAAAATAAAATACATAGCTTGTCGATTTTATTCAATTTTTGTTTGGAAATTTAAGTCTCGACTCTTACATACATAGGTATTAGTTTTGTCAACGTTAATAAGATTTTATGAGATATTGTGCATAAAACTACTGGACACATGTAGTAATGGCAATATTATTGGTAAATTAGACAAAAATATTGAAACTGAATACTTTAGGATTTTGCAAAAATTATCAAGAAATGTTGTAAAACTTTCGAAAGGTTTCGCTTATGTTCATCGCTTTAATGATTAATGTGATTAATGATAAATTATTAAAGTAATTAAGCCATTTCGGAGAATTTTACAAAAATGTTTTTTCTTAAAAATTGTTATAATTATTATTAGTGAATTTTAAATGCTATTATCTGAGCCTTTACAAGATCTTGACCTTAGATAAATTTGTTCACAGTTTAATTTTGTTTCTATTAAATTTTGCAGTAATCTCGCAAATCTTTGAATGTTCCAAAACGATATACATTATAAATTTGGATAGTACATTGTACATGCGAAACAATTTAGGAAACATTATGAGGTACGGCGGCAAATACAGAGCACGCAGTTATATTTATTGGGCTGTTGTTACTTGTGACAAGAATGACCGCTTCATTGAATATAATCTTGAAATAATTGAATTATGTAATTCACAGAATTCCGATTTATTTTTTATTCTGATAATTGAAAAATCATGTCTAAAAGTATTGAGGAACTAAATTTGTTTTTACATAATGAGTCGTGCAGTTGTTACAGTCACAGCACTATATATTTTCAAGTGAAACTTTAGATGCTGTAATGAGCATTAGTTAGATCATGCCGGGGTTTCAGAAATCCCTAAGGGATATACATAATAATATGTTTGATAGTCGTTATGTAATTAATGATTTGGCAAGGTTCCGATTTAAGTAAAATTAATTACACGATTATTTCTTCAATATCTTNTGAGTCGTGCAGTTGTTACAGTCACAGCACTATATATTTTCAAGTGAAACTTTAGATGCTGTAATGAGCATTAGTTAGATCATGCCGGGGTTTCAGAAATCCCTAAGGGATATACATAATAATATGTTTGATAGTCGTTATGTAATTAATGATTTGGCAAGGTTCCGATTTAAGTAAAATTAATTACACGATTATTTCTTCAATATCTTCAAATTTTCTTTAAATATTCTTCTTTAACGGCCGTCTGGTGTAGTGGTAAGTGACATGGTCACTACACAAGGGGGTCGCGGGTTGGAATCCCGCCAAGGGAAGGTATTTGTATGATAAATATAAATGTCTTTTCCAGGGTTATGGATGTATATTAAATATATGTATGTGTATAATAAAAATCCTACATTTATATCCGTTATCTGGTACCTGTAACACAAGTTCTTTACGAACTTATCACGGGACCAGTTAACGTGGCGTGATTGTTAGTAAATATTTATTTATTTATTTATTTATTTATTTATTACGTTACGTTACGTTACCCTTAAAACGTTGTTTTTGACTTCAGCCGATAATAAAATAGTAGCTTTTATTGTGGATGCATTGTAGTTCTTAAATAAAAACCACATTAATTTTATTACTGGTAAGTTTATTTTATCTTGTATAGATTGTTGGACGTACTCACGGCCCACCTAGGCTTAAATACTTAACTGAGAATTTGAAACATAAGTTAGATATTATATGCCGGTATTCTCACACTTCGAACCGGAATCTACAGCGGTAACTATCAATACAAGCTTAGAATACGCCCTACCACGCATAAACTTATCAAGTTTCCCACCAGTTTTAAATGTCCTTTGATTGCAATATATTTAGCCAGGCGTAATTAACTCGTAGTAAATTCAACAAAAAATGTTCACTGTCGCTCATTTCGCGGCAATTGCTGTGGCATGCTTTTCTAAGCTATGACTCACAGCTTAGGCCTCTTTTAAACCTTACTAGAGGTCCCGCAGTAGCCGAAATTCGACTATAATTAATTGGAATTGTAAGTTTGTACACTATTATGATTGTATTTTATACTTCTATAATCACAAATTTCGCCAAGGCTACACTAAAAAAAATTATTAATAAAGACAAACAATATTTAATCTATTCTCAATTTGACCACAGACGTCAGGAACAAAAGTTTGACAATAAATAGTATGCATGCGTGTGTGCGTCAAATACATGGTATGTAGTGTGTGTAATGTTTTCTTTATTGATTTAATGTATCTTTTATGCATTATTTAAAAAAAATATTAGCATTGTGCACTTATTCTCTATAATCTCTATAAGTGTAGAAAATTTTATACTCCTCAGTCCGCGCAATTTTCGTAAAAAGGGATACAAAGTTTTTGCTTCACGTATTAATATATAGATTTGAAGAAGAACATAATGACGTGAATGAACATAGTGCTCCGTAATTCTGCAGGCCCGGGTGGAGATCGAACGTCGGATGAGAGAGTGTAAGGGGAGTCGTTTGGTAGGTAGGGTCGTAAAACATCCTTGGACCCGCGGCTTGCTCTGAACATTTGTAGACCGTAAAGCGCCACATACCCCGCAAGTCGCTTAGATAGCGGCTTGGCTCTGCCCCTGGCATTGATGACGTCCATGAGCAACGGTGACCACTTACCATCAGGTGGGCCGTATGCTCGTCTGCCTATAAAGGCAATAAAAAAAAGTCGCCCAGGCGCAGAAGCATCGCATGAGGATCGGCCACATGCACAAAAAAAAATATTGTACTTATCGATGGTACGTGGATTGTTATTCCAAGCTATTGTAATATTTCTTACAACAAACGTTGTTCGGTAATAGTGGAAATTAATCATTTTACGCCATAGACCGGCAAGACGTCGATGTTGTTATAGACCAAAATTGCGATTGACTTATAAATGGAAATCTGGATTTCATAGCAATAAAAAAGTAAAGCGTTCAGTGATCTTGGACTCAGTGGAATATAATAAATTTGTATGTTCAAAAATATTGAAATTAATTTATTTTAATTTGTCTACTTGGAGACAGGAATAGGGACGCGAGCTTAAATAGCGCTATAAATTTGTAAAAAAATAAAAGCAATCGAAACTTTTATTGAAATATTTACAACAAGTGATAACAAAAAGAAATAAAAAATAGTTGGATAATTAGACATTAGTGAGCACAAGCTTCAAGTTTCGACGGATAATTATCAATCACGATCGACGAATAATGGATAATAAACTTTATCTTTTTTGATCACGGACTGGTGGTACTTTACATTTACTGGTGGTAGGACCTCTTGTGAGTCCGCGCGGGTGGGTACCACCACCCTGCCTATTTCTGCCGTGAAGCAGTAATGCGTTTCGGTTTGAAAGGTGGGGCAGCCGTTGTAACTATACTTGAGACCTTAGAACTTATATCTCAAGGTGGGTGGCGCATTTACGTTGTAGATGTCTATGGGCTCCAGTAGCCACTTAACACCAGGTGGGCTGTGAGCTCGTCCACCCATCTAAGAAATAAAGAAAAAAGTATCCATAGTGTAAATTTCAATTTAAATTATTGATGTAATATAATTCAATAATGTCAAAACCAAAAGAAACACTTTTTACATTGATAACCATTCACAAACATAAATGTCTCTGGATTATTTTCAATCCGGACATTGTACGCTTATCACGAGGGGCCCACGTGGTGATATAAGACACCGTCGAATCAGCTCCCGTTTCCCAACTAGACAAAACATAAATAGGTCGTCGACCCCGAGGGGGAAACTACACGAATCCTATTGAGATTCAAGAAAGTTTACGAACCATATCTGGTAGGAAAGACCCCTCTTCCTTAAAAGAATAATCCCATAAATTATATTTTAACGAGAAAACTTGCGAGTTTGAAGTCTCAGATGAATATTGTTCCAGATAATGGTTTTCTTTTTTACAAACGAATATGGCGGGCTATTTTAAGCGCGGGCAAAATTAATCAGAACAAGAAAAATTACACATTTTACTTGATCTGCTCTAAATACAATAGCAGAAATTTCTTTCTCAATTTAATATTTAATTAAATAATATTTTTTTTAATTGAAAAAACATTAATAATTGGAACATTCATTCATTCAATAATAGTTTAAAGTACATATTTCGTTTAAAACTAGTGTTACTAATAATGCAAGTTCTCAGCTATTACAGGTGGTAGGACCACTTGTGAGTCCGCGCGAGTAGGTACCACCGCCCTGCCTATTTCTGCCGTGAAGCAGTAATGCGTTTCGGTTTGAAGGGCGGGGCAGCCGTTGTAGCTATACTTAGAACTTATATCTCAAGGTGGGTGGCGCATTTATGTAGTAGATGTCTATGGGCTCCAGTAACCACCTAACACCAGGTGAGCTGTGAGCTCGTCCACCTACCTAAGAAATAAAAAAAAAAGTTCTTCAGTCAATTGAAAAGTGTGATGCAGTTCGGCTCGGTCAGTTATTTATTTACAGTCACAGCTTTTCAAGATTTTAATTAAGTTGAGATTTTAATTCAATCAAAGATTTTTTTTCGATTAATAATTAAGCTTTACTTGAAGTCTTAATGACTGCAATAAAATTTCTCTTCATGAGTAATGATAAAAAGTAATTAAATTGCTTTTTTCGCTTTATCAAAGTTCGACAAACTTGATTAATGACTTCTTAATTAAATAGTCTAGGTTTCGAGGTTATAGAAATTTTTGTTTTAGTTGATAACGCCTTATAAATTTTGTTTTATGGTCTGGAATTGATGGCGACAATGAGGCTACAACAAGGGAGCTAATTTAATAGGTGTTAAATTGATTGATTTCCATTGATCCATTACAAAAAGTATACAGTAGTAGAAGATGCTATTTCGTCAAAAATAACATTGTTTTGGTTAACTTGGAAACTAATATTTCATAATAATCAAGACTAATACATCCAGCCTGAGTTACATTATATTGCTGCTGATCTCAAGTTTAATGTGCAGGTAAATCTTTGTTTTTCCTAAGGGCGTCGATTTGACGTTCTGACCTTTGGGACCTCTTATATGGTATTTTAATTTATGAAATATAGCTTTGATTACAATCTGAGTGAAATTTTACTAATGTATGTGTGTCTAACATATACGCAGATTAAAACTGCAACTAGACTCGCAGCTCAACTGAAAGTCGCACGGCCGGCGAAGCCGTCTCGGCATGACGACCAATCAGGTCGTCAAGATGTGGTCGCTGGTATATCGGGCTAGACCAAAACCAACCGATTGGGTCGGTCCGCTATACACTACCGATCGGTGGCTCTTGAACTCATCATGTCATCACCAGGATAGCATGCTAGAGTGATTTGGTGGCTTCTTACGCTTGTCATTTCTATTGCAACCTTTTTTAAAGACTGATATTTTCTAATCGTACCAGAATTTATTACGTGTTTACAAAAATACATTTTAATATGTATGTAGGAAAAGCCATAATTATTAACACCGTCGTCAGACATCGTAGGGGTGAATAGGGTGAACGAGCTCATGTTTGTTGTCTTAGAACAATTTAGAAATCTTCTCTTGACGTTAGCAAACGAAAATGAATGCCAGTTCTTAGGATGGAGACACCGCTCTTCAAGAAGGCTGGTTGGTAAGTAAGATGGTGTCTATAAGCTTTCATCGGCTAAGTTCTGTGGTAGCACGAAGCTAGCCGAGTTCCGACGATACCGCAATCGTGCTGCCATCTCTCGTGTTTTGCTTTCGTTTAGCTACCAAACTAATGACGGTCTCCGATATGTATTAGTATGGTAGTAGTTAATTAATTTTCTTATTTCCTTTTTGTTCGCTTTTTTTTCATAAACATTCTGTATGTGTTCGTACCAATCAATTGCGTTTGGAAAGTTGTCATTGTCGATTTGTCATGAAACAATGAGTGTTCTATCTATCCTGACTCTCCTATTCATTGAATAAGCTTAGCATAATAATAAACATTGCAAAGAAACGTAATAAGATCTTCTCTTCTTTTTCTCCACCTTATCCCACTAGATGGGATCGGCACAGCGAATTTTTCTCTTCCATTCTCTTCTATCAGCCGTCATCTCAACACTCAATCCTCTCTCTCTCATATCGTCATTCACACACTCCATCCATGTCTTTTTCGGTCGATCTCTTCCCCCTCTACCTTGCACTACCATTTCCATACATCTCCTAGTCACGTGCATCTTCTCTCTCTACGCATCACATGTCCATACCAAGAAACATAATAGGATCATTATAATATTATGTTAGTATAGTTTTATCACGCCTTTATGCGCCATTTGGAGTCAGATTCGAAAACGTACACTTGAAACTATGTTTGAAGGCAGCTTATATGGTTTATAAGCTTTGAAACTTTTCACTGAAATATTACGCTATGCCTTTGTTAGTTAAAAAAATTTATTGCGTTAAAACTTTTTCATTTTTCATAGGGTTCATTTTCTATTATGTAGATTATTTAAAGAGCTCACTGCCCACCCGATGTTACGTGGTTACTGGAGTTCATTGACCATGACATATGAGCTCGAAGTTTCAATAACATTGTGAAAAGGATGTCCTCTCCTTCAAAACGCATGACTGTGTTGTGTAGAAAATATACAGGATTACGGTACTTACCCGTGGAGGCTTACAATGCGTTTCAGTAATTACGCATAAATATAGCAGATTTCATTTTGCTTAGATTTTTGTTTCTGTCGAACGTAGGAGGGATTTGCACGCTATAAATCATCGGCAATGACTGTGGTTTCCTGTTAAGGACTCTGACTAACCTCGTTTAAGGATGAACATTACGTCACAGTGCTTCGGAATGCCATAACCAGACGAAAAATGAATTGTCGTTCGAGATACATAAAAAGAATTACAAAACAAATAGTCGTAATACTGTATTCGAATTATATTTATCATTTGATATTAGAAGTGTTATCAGGAATTTGAGCAAATAACATATAAGTTTGACATAAATAATAAATAAAAACTCCTTTATCATTTTCTTAATCTTGTTTTGTATTTACTTAACTTTTTAAGGGTTTCTTGACATCAAATCTGTTTTTCTGCTAAAAACGAATCTGCGAAAAACTATCTGCCTTGTTTAATCAATAGCTTTCAAGTCAAATTAAACGCCTTGCTCACTGACGGGATTGTGGCTTACAAAGCGATGAAATAAAATGGCATTGACCTTTGAACGTATTGATCATAAAAAGACGAACTGAACCAATTTGATTAAATTACTGCGCGTTCAAACAATCTGGTAAATACGTTGAGTTTTTTATTTAATTATTGTTTTGATGGTTGAACGACTTCATGGCCAACCTTTTTTTTATTGCTTAGATGGGTGGACGAGCTCACAGCCCACCTGGTGTAAAGTGGTTACTGGAGCCCATAGACATCTACGACGTAAATGCGCCACCCACCTTGAGATATAAGTTCTAAGGTCTCAGGTATAGTTACAACGGCTACCCTACCCTTCAACCGAAACGCATTCACGGCAGAAATAGGCAGGGTGGTGGTACCTACCCGTGCGAGGACTCACAAGACGTCCTACCACCAGTAAAGTAAGTATATAGTTATTGAATACTGGCTATGGCTGCTTCTAAGTATTGTCGCTGTGAAGTATATTTATGCACACAGTTAGGTTTTTAGCCCTAAGTACAGGGAAACGATTATTAATTGCCCGAACTCAGCGTAAATACTTTGAAACTACGTAAATGTCTACCTTAATATAGAATAAATACTGTTTACTTGCATGCACAAGCAAATGACATTTCCGTGTAAACAACTAAAAGTCTATAAAAAACTCCAAAACATGTTATATGCATACTCATGTAAGTTTTGGTTTGTGCAAGTTTATCGTTGCGTTTATGGCATGAGTTCACAGTTAATCTGAAATAAAATGCGTTCGCTTGTAAGTTTGGTTCTGTCAGTTGAATTACCGAATGTTGATTGTACTATGTCATGTACTACATACGCTTAAAAGCAATTATATAAAAAAAAATGTTTTTGTTTAACAAAAATGGGTATGGTCGATATTTAGAATTCGTTGAGCGTTACAAAGTCGCACCGTATCGAAAAAATGAGAAACTGAAAAATTCAAAATCATATTTTACAGAATTTAAAAGATGCAAAGATGCAAATTGATATTGAAATTATTTATTAATGAGCGAACTTTGTTGAGATGCTGTGAATATTTTAAGAAATATGCTCGTAATGAATTAGTCTCGAGTGATCTTCATCAACAATTCACAAGTTCAACTTAGAATAGTTTGAGAAATTAGTGGATATCTGTTTAATTATCAAAGAATGTATAACAAATATTTCGGAAAACCATTTTGACTTCATTAAATTGAAATCGTGAATCGTGAATCGTGAATCATCAAACGTGAATTTTCAATATCTGAAAGCCAATATGGTTACGGCAATTAGGTTATAATTAAAACTGTTTTTCCTTTAGTCATCTTCTATTATTTTTATATTATTGTACAGTAATCAAATGTTATTTAAAGTGTGCAGTTTTTGAATCGATGGAAACTAAATGATGACAAAAAGAAACACACGTTTTTTTTTTGTTGCTTAGGTTGGACCAGCTCACAGTCCACCTGGTGTTAAGTGGTTACTGGAGCCCATAGACATCCACAACGTAAATGCGCCACCCACCTTGAGATATAAGTTCTAAGGTCTCAAGTATAGTTACAACGGCTGCCCCACCCTTCAAACCGAAACGCATTACTGCTTCACGGCAGAAATAGGCAGGGTGGTGGTAACCCGCGCGGGCTCACAAGAGGCCCTACCACCAGTAACTTAAACATTAAACATTAGATTAAACCGTAAAAATAGTTTTAAATATGCCTGCGGATTGCAAAAATCTAAAAAATAAACTATCATTTGGTTGATTCCATTTATTATTCAGTTGCAATATTCGAAGTAGTTGTGTGGGTCGCTGGCGGTAAGAACCTTGCGGACAGAAATAAAAGGGTACTATATTTTATTTATTATTTATTCATACTGTTTTACTTAAGTATCTCACTGGCCAAACTCGTTACTCGCGTTCAACATGAAATTCTCAAAACGTATTCGCTTCAGAAACTTTATCCCATCGTAAACTTAACTAAGGCCTTGTTCACATCGAACGATTGGGTCAGTCGTTGAACTCCTAGAGTACAGATTGTTTTAGAGTTTAACGTTTTAAGGTATAATCCCGGTCTTCATTACAATTCACGTTCACGGGGTCATTGTCTTCGTACGATTTCCTTTGCCAACAAACCTTTAACTAAATTAATTATATAGACTTTTAATAGTAACAGACAATATACAACAATCTTAAAAAATCCCAAAAATTATGAATATATTCCTTATTTTATCTTATATGTTATGCTATGTAGTTTTTTACATTTATGATACCGTTGAATATACATTCGATTTTTTAAGTTCTATGATCCCGCGAACACTTGAATCCGTGTTAATAAAATAAACTAGATGGCGTTAGTGTTTTCTTTAATTTTATTTGTTTATACTAATCCGGCATAAATGTATTTAATAATACGCTGTAATACGCCGTGTATCATCATTTATAATAAAATATTTGTCCTCACAAAAAAAAAAAAATTATTATATCCTTGTTAAAAATTTAATTTTATCTTTATTCATTTACCGCTTTGTCCATGCATTAAAAAAAAAATGTTTACGTTGCTCAACTGTGAATTCGCCTTTACTTTTCTACAGGATTAAACGCAGCAAAAGTATTCAACGCCATCTAGCTTAAAGTACTTAATCTTTAAACACGTAGAGAGGGTAGGTTTGGACTACCGAATGAAAATTAAATATGAATTACTTCCTTAGCTGCTAATCATTTATATATGAAATAAACTTTTAAAGGTTATTGTCGAATATTATAAACCAGTCGAATTCAGAGTCTAAAGAGTAATAAAAACAGAAATGGTTACGTGGGAAGAGTATTAGAAAAAAGCAGTGACTTTTAGGAATTTTGAAATAATTTCTTTTGCTTCCTTAAAATCGAATGTTGTAAAAAAAAAACTTAGCGCCATTTTAAACTTTCATAATTTTTTCTCTATGACGATCAAAGCTTTATTGTTAAACATTATTATTAAATAGTAAAAAACGAACTGTTGTTACGTCCAAACCACCGAACCGATTTTGACGAAATTCGGTATAGGAGTAGTTTGAGCATTGAATAACAATATCTTTTCTCCACGCACGTTTGAAAGTTTTGCTAACCCAAGCGAAGTTGAGAACGTAAAGCTATCGTCCAATAAGTCAAGATGACAAGGAGAAAGAAAAATCAACTTTAATTCGTCTTTATTACGGAAATAAACTGTAATTTCTATCTTACGAAATGTCGGGACTTAAATTAAACGCACGAATTCACTTTTTTTTTTTGACATACGAGCAATATATAGGTAGACGAGCAATACGGCCCATCTGATGGTGAGTGGTTACCGTCGCTCACGGACGTCGGCAATGTCATGGGTAGAGCCAAGCCGCTGCCTACCGTTAAGTACTCTCCACAAGCCTCCTTTGAAGAAGGACATGTCATAGCGCTCGGGAAACACCGTGGAGGGGAGCTCATTCCAAAGCCGGATGGTACGTGGCAAAAAAGATCTCTGGAAACGCACTGTGAATGAGCGCAGTGGCTCCAGGTAGTATGGATGAACTCTACTCCGGTGGCGGGCGGTGCGATGGTAAAAACGAGACGATGGTATCATCTCGAACAATTCCTCAGAGCACTTGATAAATTGTGAAAATATTGCTTCGGTTTTGTGTCAGTATGTTTTCTTGTGTTTTTTTTATTTTTTTTATTGCTTAGATGAATGGACGAGCTCACAGCCCACCTGGTGTTAAGTGGTTACTGGAGCCCATAGACATCTACAACGTAAATGTGCCACCCACCTCGAGATATAAGTTCTAAGATCTCAGTATAGTTACAACGGCTACCCCACCCTTCGAACCGAAACGCATTACTGCTTCACGGCGGAAATAGGCGGGATGGTGGTACCTACCCGTGCGGAGTCCCAAGAAGTCCTACCACCAGTGATTACTCAAATTATAATTTTGCGGGTTTGATTTTTATTACACGATGTTATTCCTTCACCGTGGAAATCAATCGTGAACATTTGCTGAGTACGTATTTCATTAGAAAAATTGGTACCCGCCTGCGGGATTCGAACACCGGTGCATCGCAACATTCGAATGCACCGGACGTCTTATCCTTTAGGCCACAACGACTTTTGTCTTTTTATTTTCTTTGTAAATGAGTGCACGGCCGCCCACTTGAATGTAAGTAATCACTGTCGCTCGTGGACATCAGTGATGCCAAGGGCACAGTCAAGCCACTGCTTAAAGCTACGTCCTTATTGATTTCCAAGGTTGTCATTTTATTTCTTTCAAACACTAATTGACGAATTGTGTTGTTTTTAACAACCAATTCAAAGGAGCTTCGGGACGCATTTCTGAGTTAGCAAGTTGTATGATTTACTTACTTTTTGTTGCCTATAGTGCTATGCTTGTATCTTGGAAGAATGTTATTCTTATCAACTTCGGTGGATTAGGGAATGCCTTGAATTCATAGCAAGTTTAAATAACAGTAAGAGATTATTAATTAACATCCCTGGCTGGCATCCCTGTATTATGAGATAAAATATTTACTTCTATAACACATAAAATTATAAACGCAAAAATAAATTTACTGATAAATTAAAACAAAAGACAATTTAGCGTCAAGCATAACTAGGAACTTGATAACCGGTATTGCAAATATTTTCAGATTTAATGAACAGTCTACAGCTTACGGTCTAGTCTACAGTCTGTTAATATTATAGATTAAAAGCTGATAAGCTCTATTAAATTAATTTATACTTTACTAATATTTCATTAAAATAATTTTTTGCAAAATCCGTACTGGGCACGGCGGTTTGTTTTATATAAAAAAATTAAATCGGTTGTCTGTAAAGTCGGTTTACTGACGATAGTTGAACGTGACAACGTCATAAGAAAATACTGATGGAATGGTTTCATTTTTCAATTATCGTAATTATTGCAATAAACAATTGACATCACATTAACTTTTCACTGAACTTCATACTTGACGAAAACATGTAAATGTATTATTGTATAGCAGCTGTCCACGGATGCATCGCTCACTCAAGTAGGAGAGAGACAGATGTCGAACGCTGCCGAACGCGGAGGCCGATTGTGCCTCTTTGTCGCTCGTTGCGCGCTCTCGCTTGCACTTCAAGCCTGAAATGGAACGCCTCAATGAGTCATGTTTTTTCGTGCTTGCAGCCGGCTCCATCGAATTATAAGACTTTCACCTCAAAAAAAGAAATTTCAATGCAATTTTCAAGCCGTCGTAAATTTATTTTATATTTCTATATTCTGGACAATCACAATAGGCTGTATTAATAACAATATCGCTTTGTGATTTTATTTAACCGTTACGAAAAATATGTGGTGTATATATGTCGAAATATGTGGTGAGCGTGCCTATTTTTGTAGGACTTCATTAACACGAGCCTTTGTGTGTTCTCAGATCTCTTATCAGAATTTTTTACAATATTTCAGCCAAAAAGAAAATTACGAAAACGTACAATGAATACGTCAGGAATAATTTTAAATATGCTATACTTAATTTTCCATTAACGTTCAAATATCGGCTGAGAATAATTCACTGACATCTCTGGGTCATTTTAATTGGTTTAAATAAATAGCTGTATAACTTTATTTGGAATGTACCCGGCGTATATTTGAAGTTCGTATATTGTTCAAAATAGATAATTAGAGAATAGATAGATAGATAGTCGGTAGAAAACTCAAACAATGTGTAATACTTTTGCAATTAATCATTTCAAGTGGATTCGTAGTCAAATAAAAGGCAACATATTCACTGTTTCAATTATGTGCTTCATGTTTGGGTTAAATTAATGTTTTTTTAAAACTGTGCGTTTTGATGCAATGTTTTCTAAATCGTTTGCTTAGATCCTCGTCGTGAAATGAAGATCAAAAATTAGTTGATTTGTAAATTTATAATATTATTATGAATATTAAATAAAAGCAGGTTCGAGCTTTAACACAAATTAAAAAATTATACTAAATATTACTACCAATAGTGTAAGAAATCACTAGTGACTTTCACCTACTGTAATAATATTTTTTATTATTAGTTATTCATTCAAATTTGTACATAGAAAGCGTGTCTCCGTCTTCATGTGCATTTAGAGTTTAGAACATATTTTTAAACGTGAACCAGTAAGAAGGATAGACGTATTTTATCCAGGGCTTCAGCATATTTCGAATTCAATTTCAAGTGTCCATATATCAAGATTGATGGCAACATTGATTTTATGACTAAGAAGGAGCTCCCATGACCAACTAGGCTTCGCTCGTCGCGTGTTTAGTATCTTTGTATGGATCAAACGTTCAAAAGTATATACATAAGCCTCTTTTTCCCATAGTACAGGGAATGCCAGCTTGACTTTACTAATAATACTATAAAATGTTATACCTGGATTCGAAAAGGTTTTTTTTATTTTTCTTTATTGCTTAGATGGTTGGACGAGCTCACAGCCCACCTGGTGTTATGTGGTTACTGAAACCCATAGACATCTACAACGAAAATGCGCCACCCACCTTGAGATATAAGTTGTAAGGTCTCAGTATAGTTACAACGGCTGCCCCACCCTTCAAACCGAAACGCATTACTGCTTCACGGCAGAAATAGGCAGGGCGGTGGTACCTACCCACGCGGACTCACAACAGGTCCTACCACCAGTAATTACGCAAATTATAATTTTGTCACTTTTATTACACGATGTTATTCCTTCACCGTGGAAGCCAATCGTGAACATTTGTTGAGTACGTATTTCATTAGAAAAATTGGTACCCGCCAGCGGGATTCGAACACCGGTGCATCGCTTCAACACGAATGCTCCGGACGTCTTATCCTTTAGGCCACGACGACCTCAAGGTCCGCGTTATACGACACCGTTGACATGGTGCGTCAGCTGATTTAAAAATTGTGGTGTGTTGCGAGCAATAGATAACACTGGTTGCGGCCTGATGGATAAACTGTAAATCGTATCGAGTGTTACGTATATGCCGGGCTCAAATCCTGCAGTAAGGTACAATTTTTTTTTAGGTATTTACGTATCTAGAACGTGTTTCGAAACGACTATGACTTAAGAAAATATATTTTCGTATTTTAGCTAATAAGCAGCCATGCTTTCTGATTTTGGGAAATTCTCATTGAGCTGTTTAGGCAGCAACCGCGTCGCAAATTATGGTTCATTCATTTAAAAAAATAATTTAAAAAGTATTGGTGATTTGTGCTATTGTAATTTTGTTTAATATTGTGTTAAAACTTACTATTGTATAATAGTATATTGCTGATGGGTGATTCCTTTACATTTTTTTTTTAATTTTTTTTTATTGCTTAGATGGGTGGACGAGCTCACAGCCCACCTAGTGTTAAGTGGTTACTGGAGCCCATAGACATCTACAACGTAAATGCGCCACCCACCTTGAGATATAAGCTGTAAGGTCTCAGTATAGTTACAACGGCTGCCCCACCCTTCGAACCGAAACGCATTACTGCTTCAGGGCAGAAATAGGCAGGGCNCCCACCCTTCGAACCGAAACGCATTACTGCTTCAGGGCAGAAATAGGCAGGGCGGTGGTACCTACCCACGCGGACTCACAACAGGTCCTACCACCAGTAATTACGCAAATTATAATTTTGCGAGTTTCACTTTTATTACACGATGTTATTCCTTCACCGTGGAAGTCAATCGTGAACATTTATTGAGTACGTATTTCATTAGAAAAATTTGTACCCGCCTGCGGGATTCGAACACTGGTGCATCGCTTCAACACGAATGCACCGGACGTCTTATCTTTTAGGCCATGACGACTTCGACTTACTTCCGATATATGTAAAAACAAAAACTGTTGCGTCGCAACAACGCAGCTTAGAAGTAAGTAAGAGCTCCAATATCATATAAATTAAGAATATGATAAGAAACTAGCCGTAATCGCCCGCTTCGCTGGCCATTTAAAATTAACATTATTATTTATTGTCATTATTATGAGGGGGTCCAACACTCATATAAATATTAGCCTATCCATTTAGTTCAAGTTATTGAGTACATGGATACCAAGTTTCAAGTCAATCGGATGAATGGTTCAGTAGTTATAACGGAACATCCGTAAAAACCACTGTAGATTTATATATTAAGCATCTAAAGTTTCATCAAAAACATTGTGTACAATTGATGATCCAAGCACGAACGTTGGCATTATTAAAAAGTTCCTCATACCCTCATCTGGAACAATGTAAAGAAGAAAGGCATTGTCCGTTGTCATATATTTTGCTCTTCGTTGAAAAAGCGCAGTGTATTTCATTGAAGTCTTTAGTGAGTTGTTATTTAGCATCCCGTTTCTTAAAATGCGTATTCTGTTTGTAAAAACTTGTAAACACGTTACAATGGAGATTTTTAGAACACGTTTTTAATTTTGTTGAAAAATTTGCAAGTATTTGTACTAAGTGCTAGAACTGTGAACAAAATTGTCTTATTTCATGTCGTTCGTGAGACATGTATTAAGATATCGTAATATATTCCGTACCTTAGTAGTTATTAGATCCATTTTTGCAAATGACGCAAAAATACCAGGCGAATACTTGGCAACGAAGCCGGAATGTTTCCATATTGAGATGTTGGACGTCTAAGGGGTCGATAGGTTCAGGCTCATTTTGCTCTAAAAGTTTGGCTGGTCGCCAAACTTTCTTGTTTCTTGATATTACAAATTAACATAGAAGATACGATTTCTCGCAGTTACGAAATGATAGCTAAAACAATATTACGTTTGGAAACACTTATTTACTGTAGATGAGGATTTAATTAGTTTTTGTGTAAACTGCCTGGATCGTATTAGGAATGAGGAGATTCGCAGGAGAACCACCTTATCCGATATTGCTCGAAGGATTACTAGGTTGAAGTTGTCGTGGCTTAAACGATAAGACATCCGGTGCATTCGTGTTGAAGCGATGCACCGGTGTTCGAATCCGAGGCGGGTACCAATTTTTCTATTGAAATATGTACTGAACAAATTTTCACGATTGACTTCCACGGTGAAGGAATAACGTTGTGTAATAAAAATCAAACCCGCAAAATTATAATTTGCGTAATTACTGGTGGTAGGACCTCTTGTGAGTCCACGCGGTTAGGTACCATGACCACCCTCTCTATTTATTTCTGCCGTGAAGCAGTAATGCGTTTCGGTTTGAAGGGTAGGGCAGCCGTTGTAAGATGGGTGGCGCATTCACGTTGTAGATGTCTATGGGCTCCAGTAACCACTTAACACCAGGTGGGCTGTGAGTTCGTCCACCAATCTAAGCAAAAACACATTGCTCGAAGAACAGATGGCAGCTGGAACCAAAATGTCCTCGACGGATGACTACGCATCTGAAGACTGACAACTTGCTGAAGGTCGTGGGAATCCACTGAAAGCGGACAGTGCAGGGTCGCCCTATTATGGTAAATTATGCGGGAGGCCTATATTCAGAAATAGACGTAAGTGTACATAGCATCAGAAGAACACAACAGAGGATAAATTTTAATATAAATTAAATATCGGTTTTGACTTATCGCTCGTAGCGATTCTAGACCGTGACATTCTAGTATATAGGAAATCTTTTTAGGAGTGTTTGTTATGGCAACACGAATNTGCAGGGTCGCCCTATTATGGTAAATTATGCGGGAGGCCTATATTCAGAAATAGACGTAAGTGTACATAGCATCAGAAGAACACAACAGAGGATAAATTTTAATATAAATTAAATATCGGTTTTGACTTATCGCTCGTAGCGATTCTAGACCGTGACATTCTAGTATATAGGAAATCTTTTTAGGAGTGTTTGTTATGGCAACACGAATCATTTCCTCCAAACGGTATATTTTGTCGCCAGACTGGTACGTAGCTACTAATATTGTTCAGAATTTTCGCGTATACAGAGAAACGAACGAACTTTTCATGAACTACCTTTATTAGTTTTTAAATTAAAAAAACAAGCTCTTCGTTCCGATCGCACACCGATCGTCATTTTGTTTCTCCTCTTCTCTCGGACATTCATTTGGAAATCTCTCACATACTGCGTTCAATAATTTGATACCTAAAAGTACGTATTTCTTTCTTATTTTTCTTTATTTTTGGAATGCTATTATTTTTAGTCTCTTGTCCGACAAAATGTTCAAAGGTAAATTCTGTATCGAGAAAAACAGAAGACAATTCTAGCTACGACGTAGAATAAAGGCCATTAGCATTACTGACTTCCACGAGCAACTGCGGTAACTTACCGTCACGTGGTCTGTGTGCTCGTCAATCCAGAAAGGCAATAAAAATATCGTTTTTATTATTTGTGTTGTCATTTTAGCTTTTTAGGTCTTATGAAATTTGAAAACTGAATTTCATTCTGTAGATGATATTAAACCAATAAACTCTGACACATCATGAGTCAGATTTATTCACATTCATTCAGTTGTGAATATAATTAAACCATTTTTATTCGGAGCACGAGAGCAGGAGCGAAACAAAAGCTTTTTAAGTGAAATATTTCCATTAAAATTCATTCGCTTATACATACATACATACCGAATCCCGTTTAACATAAGCCGGCATTTTATTTTGAGATACCGAGTTATTCTTATTAGTACTTCATAAATATGCCACGAAGATCCTAGAAAAACAAAGCTTTTGAAATTAAAACCTAACAATATAAATCGACGTTGGCATATGTTATATTCTGTAACGAGGCCTTTGGAGGATAGCATGATATTGAAGCAATCTATTTAGTTAGGATAACTAATTTCACAATTTGCAAATCTATATATATAAAAATGAATTGCTGTTCGTTAGTCTCGCTAAAACTCGAGAACGGCTGGACCGATTTGACTAATTTTGGTCTTGAATTATTTGTGGAAATCGAGAAGGTTTAAAAGGTAGATAAATATGAAAATGCTCGGAGTTAAATAAAAATAACAATTTTGTTTTCCCTTTGGTGTGTCCCTAGTCGGACGGATTCCTTTTGTTTGTTTTAAGTTTATTTTATACAAAAGTTGAGGTCTCTTACTTGTCGATTGACGCACTAGGAAGTTTGCCGTGTCAACTAGTTTATAATAAATTAGAAAAGCGAAAGTCAATAGAAAAAAAAACTACTATTGTAATATTTATAATCTACAATTGTAAATATATAATCTAGCAATTTTATTTTATGAAACCTTTTAGTCTGATTCAATTAGTATAAGTTGAGTCATGGCCTACCCATCTCTCTTCGATCGGTTCCTCACTGCTGAGGATCGTGACTCCGTCCGATTTCGTCAACCAACTGTCTTCATCGATCCCGCCCTGCAGCCCGGTGGAGTGCGTCGCTGATAGGTATTCCCAGTTCCTCCGCTATTTGGTCCGACCATCGTTTGGGACCTCTACCCCTAGGCCTTTTTCCCTCTATTTTACCGGTCACCACAAGGCGTTCCAAATTGCTGGTATCCCTACGTGCAATATGACCAAAATACCGCAATATTCTTTGTAGGCAGATTGTGGATAGATTGGCCTACCCATATCGGGTAATAAAAAAAAGTTTCTCGACCTCAAGGACTATTCTTCTTAAAAAACAAAATTGAAATGATTAAATTCTATTAGCGTTACACAATAGTTGCTTTGAAAATAAATTCGGTTGACTTGTAGAAAATGTACGAAACCTTTATAGTTGAATTGAGTCGAGGATACCTCGAAAATTAATTTAGGTACGCTTTTTCTTTTAACAGACGTAAACCAATTTTCTTAACTTGATTGACAGAGCTGGATAAATTCTAAGTAACGGGTAGCTTGTATTTTCTTTACACAGTCTAACTTATAATGTGGTATATAAGGTTATTTACCTGTATTTTATTGGTCTATAATTAAATAATAGTTTGAAAACTAACAAAATACGCTTTTATAGAAAATCCAACTAAACAATAGAAAATAAATTTTAATAAATTTGAATTAAAAATAGTTATTATGATATATTATTTATTACACTTCATGTAAATTTTACAATGGCGGACTTGATGCCTAAGGCATTCTTTACCAATTAACCAAAGGTAGTGCAGAGTAAATAGTGCAATGAAATTTATATTAAATAACAAATACATACACAAAAATAAATATACATATATACGCAAATACATGTACATATTATATTTATACATATAGTAATTTATACAGTATTCAAAGGAAGATATTAATAAATACACTTAAAACATAACTTCAGAGATTATCAATCGCACCACTTGTAAAGAGCCGTATTTATAAGGTGCGGCTTCACAGAAACGGTCCACCCAACAGCAGGAGACTAAGCCATAGAAAAAAAAAAGTGAGTGCGGAAGTTTCACAATTACCTTTACCCGTTCTGCGGTGTCACTCTCGTTAATTTGTGACCCAAAAAAAGTTAAATACGTTACATTTTCCCGTGATAAAGAGTTGGTAGATCAGTTAGTAGGTAAAATCACGATCCAACAACACACAATTTTGCGCAGAACCCTAATTTTCTAGTTTTTTTTTATTGCTTAGATGGGTGGACGAGCTCACAGCCCACCTGGTGTTAAGTGGTTACTGGAGCCCATAGACATCTACAACGTAAATGCGCCACCCACCTTGAGATATAAGTTCTAAGGTCTCTGTATAGTTACAACGGCTACCCCACCCTTCAAACCGAAACGCATTACTGCTTCACGGCAGAAATAGGCAGGGCGGTGGTACCTACCCGTGCGGACTCGCAAGAGGTCCTACCACCAGTGATTACGCAAATTAGAATTTTGACGTTACAAACTAATACTTGAATTTCTATTTATAGATATTTTTACTCCGTTAACTTCAATACACCATCTAAGCTATGAGGATATCTAAAAATATCAACAAAAAGAACAAAAGCTACTCATCTTTACTTCGCTGTTTAAAATTACCTTCAAATGTGTTTAAGAGCTCAGAAGAGAATAATGTTCTTAATAAACATTGCGGTAATGAAGAAGCCATGTTGTGCTTCAAATTAATTTTCATAAAAGAGGTGCTCAGACATTTCCGTTTACTTTAATAATGTTTAATCTGAAACTTGATTGGGGCTCGTTATCTTGAACAAAACGGTGAATTAATGAAGGGGCATTGCTTTAAGTAATTGGTATGGCGACGGTATTCTTTCACTGAACACGCTTTACGAATTACGGGTACTTAACTTTGAAATAATGTGACAAATCTCAAATAGCATTGTAGTTAGTGGATTTTGGCTAAATCTCCCGTCCAGTCAAAAACCAAAGGGAACCGGCAGGGCTCTGATATAACCCAGACCGTTCCGCCGCTTAACTGTTCCGCCATGATGGAACCAGAGAGCTTGAGCTTTGGCGGAAGTTGTCTTCTAGGATCTTACATAGGGCGCTGGTCTTTCTTAATCTTCCATCGGTGTCATTCTAGTCGCACGGCGCTGTCTAACCGCATTAGATCCTCACTAAGCTTCTTCTTCTCTTTATTCTCATTCCACATTATGTGGGATCAGCGCAGGTCCTCTTATCATGCTGCATGGGATTTGTAATGAGTTTTGCGACCGGCTTAATACCTGACGTCAACCCTAGTTGGATTAAATCTCCATAATATATTCATTGCAACGTGCCATAGGGGCTTTTCTGTTTCTTCTTTTGGTGTATCTTTTACTTCATTCATTTTTAATTGTATGATTTGCATATTAATGTATTCGATCCTCGCTAATAATATCAAGATTATAAAATTAAGGTAATATTGGGCTTTACCTACGAAAGTGCCGTTTAGTATTCAGAAAGTTATTTATTTATTTATAAATACTTTTTCTTTCTATCAATCAAAAACATAGACCCATGGTATCGATGCATCTCTACCAGCTATAATTAGTTTTTCCTGTATGATAAATGTTCCCATCTTAATCAGTTTATTTAGAAATTATGCAAATAGCTGCCCGTTTGTACTTAAGCCTTAGTTAATAAGCTTAATATTTAAGAGCTTAGGGCTAATCTTATTTTAATCCTCACTGATATAGTTTCTTAAACTATAGCTAACAGAGATCTATCTAAATCATTTGTAATATGATTAGGCCGGGTACCTAATTGGATATTCATGTGAAAAATAGATTTGTTTGCTTTTAGTCTTGAGATTTTGAAAGTTACTACCTAAGTACCCGAGTGAGTTACAATTTCTACCGCCTTTGATTATCAAAAATTTATTAGCTATGTATATGAATCCTAATGAAATTCTTTAATTTCATTCAATTTTTTTTATTGCTTAGATGCGTGAACGAGCTCACAGCCCACCTGGTGTTAAGTGGTTACTGGAGTCCATAGACATCACGCAAATGCGCCACTCACCTTTAGATGTAAGTTCTAAGGTCTCAGTATAGTTACAAAGGCTACCCTTCAAGCCGAAACGCATTACTGCTTCACGGCAGAAATAGACAGGGTGGTGGTACCCACCCGCGCGGACTCACAAGAGGTCCTACCGCCAGTAAGTGAAGATCAATATAAGTGAAGATCAATTTTATGATGATATAAGTATATTGTTCGTTATAGTACTGTATTGAGTGGTTTGGTCCTAACAATATTAGATAACCAAGGGAGGTATTGACTTAAACAACGTGCACGTGCTTACGAATGAATTCTGAGTAGCGGCAGGCAGAAATGAAAATCATTAAATTTGTAAATTTGCGTAGTTCGTAGGGCGTATTGTGAAGCCTACACATAATGGGCCGATCAAACGGCCTATTTCTGCCATTTTTATAATAAAATTTTGAATTCGAACTCAAGTTTTCAGATACATAATGATATGTGGATCCATATGTGGACATAGCTCAAGGAGTCAGCAAACTGAAGTGACAGTGGGCTGGCCATATATGCCGTAGGACTGACGATCGCTGGAGCAGACGGGTTCTCGAGTGGAGACCGCTCAGCGGAAGACGTAACGTGGGACGCCCCCTGGCTAGATGGTGCGATGACCTCCGCACGGTGGCCGGCAAGAAGTGGATGAGAAGAGCAGCAGACCGGGCTCAGTGGTGTAGATTGGGAGAGGCCTATGTCCAGCAGTGGACGACTGTGGGCAGTTGATGATGATGATGATGATGATATGTATTGATATAAACGGGCTAGGATGACTAAATTCATATTAAATATACTGTGAGGCTGCTTCTACAGTATTAAAAGAACTGTAAGTGAAGCAGCAGATTGGGTAGGCATTTACTCTTTACTATAGTATTTATTCACAGAAGAAATGTAGTCACTTTGGTGAGAGTAGGTTTTTCTCAGTTTGGCTATACCTGTTCCATTGACTGCAGTATTTATTGGTAGACAGAGAAAATTTACAAAAGTTGACGAGAGTTAGTTTCTCTCAGTTTGGCTATGCCTGTACCATTGACAATAGAAATGATTGATAGAGGAAAAATTTGCCACTTTGGTGAGAGCAGGCCTCTCTCAGTTTGGCTATGCCTATACGATTGAGTAGGTTTCTCTATCTTCATTCGAAAATAAAATATCGTTCTTGATAAGAAGCAGGGCTTAGTGCTATAAAATAATGTTATGGGAATACATTACAAGGAAGCTAGTTAACTTCGAGATCGAAATTATGCTACGTTGGATTTTATACTCTCAAAGTTACATCAAAAACGTTTATAGGAAGGTGTTTCGGTAAGCCTTTTAAGTGACTTATTTCCGTGTTGTGACATTTTACCCTTGTTTACTTTCATATTAAATCGACGTATGCCAAATTTTGTACAATATTGAATGGCTTTTGCCGTGCAAAAACGATAAACGGGGAAGAACTCGACGTCGGGTTGTCATTGTAGTATTTATTGTAGTATTTAGGTTAGCGAATGGACTCCTATTCTAATCTGGTAAATCGTGAATCTAGTCGACAATAATTTTATGAAATCTGCCATTAAATAATTCCCAAGCAACATTTGTTTTCCGCCGAGCAAACTAATTACTGTTTCCTGTAATTCTGTTGTTATAAAAGAAAATAAAGAAGTAATAACGCCAATTCAATGGCGTATAACTAAATCAATTGTTCAAACGAATAATTTTATAGGGGTATAAATGATGAGTGATTACGGTTACCTTGTAACCCGGCGTGCACCGTAGCCTTGGGAATTTTAGGCCTTGTATTAACTAGGATAGAAATAATTGGAAGGCTTAGATTTAGAAAATTAGATTAAGAGATGTTGTATCGATAGTTCGACCTGAACTGGGTCACGAAACCGTAGCTGCAACAAAGCTTATTAGCAGCTCCATCATGGTGTTACTACTATGTGGTAACTTCTTTATTGCTTTAGTTGGGTAAACAAGGCCTGTACAGTGTACGCCCACAAAAGACGAGAAACTGCTAATATCCTGCTTAGTTGTGTCGCTAAAGTTTAAAAGGTGAGACTGATTGGAAAGTTGGGCTGGTATATTGTATACAATATAATTGTTCCTTTAACTCGACGTGTCTCGAGAAGGTTGGTGGCATTCACGTCGTGATGTCACTCCTAATAATACACCCATGTCGCAATGAGCGTTATGTTATTAATAATTCATACATAACTATATACATCAGCGTAGAAATTNAGTTGTGTCGCTAAAGTTTAAAAGGTGAGACTGATTGGAAAGTTGGGCTGGTATATTGTATACAATATAATTGTTCCTTTAACTCGACGTGTCTCGAGAAGGTTGGTGGCATTCACGTCGTGATGTCACTCCTAATAATACACCCATGTCGCAATGAGCGTTATGTTATTAATAATTCATACATAACTATATACATCAGCGTAGAAATTTACCAACAAATTATTACGTCGCCTACAAATTGCCCTAACACAATTAGGGTCGCCTTGGCGAGGAGTATTAAAAAATATTTTCTATTATGTACAATGTCATCGCAGCTAGACCCTTATTACCATGGTCTTAAAGGCACGTAATAAGCAGGTTTTACTTTACGTAAATGATTTTTAGTTGGCAGTTTGGATTTTGGTTCACGCGAACATGTTGAGGCGAAGATTTAATGTTGTGTAATGAATAGGCATAATGTGATCTTTTGAAAATGTACAAAACACAGTACATACATAGCATGCATACATTTATTTTAATATTATATAAAACATTGTAAATAATTATGTTATTCAATCTTTGTTTTTTTTTTACATCAAAAATTGACTCTCTACAAAAATAGAACCCTTTTATCAAAATATAAAAGTAAAATGAATTAATTAATTGAGTGTAATGAAAAATTAAATTTCTCATTACACTCAAGTTATAAATAAATTGTTTTCTTTGTTGCACTGAGCATGGCGTAAACAAATATCAGTTAAGAGTAAATCAATGAAAAGTATTGGTAATAATCTATTTATTAATGCCTTTCGGTTTGAAGGGTGGGACAGCCGTTGTAAGTATATTGAGTCCTCTTAGAACTATTATTATTACTGGTGGAAGGACCTCTTGTGAGTCCGCGCGGGTGGGTACCACCACCCTGCCTATTTCTGTCGTGAAGCAGTAATGCGTTTCGGTTTGAAGGGTGGGGCAGCCGTTGTAACTATACTTGAGACCTTAGAGCTTATATCTCAAGGTGGGTGGCGCATTTGCGTGATGTCTATGGGCTCCAGTAACCACTTAACACCAGGTGGGCCGTGAGCTCGTCTACCTAAAAACGACCACGTCTAAACTAAATGTCTACGTCTACCTACCTAAAAAAAATATCCATAGAAACTTTGTTTGCAGTACGTTCAAATTTTATAAGCCTTTAAGCGCTTTATAGTACAGACAATAATATTAAGTTGAAAGTCAGCAGTAGGATATTTGTTCTCAGAAACCTAAGGCCCTAGAATAATCAACATAGGACATTGAAATAGTTCGTAGACGAGAACTTCTGAATATTGCAAAGTTTCGTAGACGGCTACACGTTCTTATGTAAACTACAGATGTAAATAAGAAACAACAGCCTGGGGAGAGCAGTAGCTAAAATTGGGTCAGCTATGATGAAAGTTAGAATTTTTGTACTTCGAAATTTTGCCGAAAATTCGGGAGAACTCTTTGTGATTCGTTTGAAATATAATTAATAATATAGAATTTTATTTTAGCTATTTTTAGATACTAGAGGTCCTGCAGTAATCGAAATTCGACTATAATTAATTGGAATTGTAAGTTTGTACACTATTATGATTGTATTTTATACTTCTATAATCACAAATTTCGCCAAGGGTACACTATAAAAAATATTAATAAAGACTAACAGTATTTAATCTATTCTCAATTTGACCACAGACGTAAAGAACAAAAGTTTGACAATAAATAGTATGCATGCGTGTGTGCGTCAAATACATGGTATGTAGTGTGTGTAATGTTTTCTTTATTGATTTAATGCATCTTTTATGCATGATTTAAAAAAAATATTAGCATTGTGCACTTCTTCTCTATATTCTTTATAAGTGTGGAAAATTTCATACTCCTGCGTCCGCTCAATTTTCGTAAAAAGGGATACAAAGTTTTTGCTTCACGTATTAATATATAGATATTGGCTTACGGATCACCGTGTATTAAAGTCTATGGACATAAATAGACAACGTCATTCCATTATCCTCCTTTTTAATTACGGTCTTCGTAATTAAATACAATTTCAAAGAACACGTTACACAGTAGAATAATAAATTACTTGCGGTAAATTTTACGTTTGTATATGAAAATACACGAAGCTTTCATTGTTATGTGTTAAATTACGGCGCGGTAACCTCGTAACGGGGGGCCTCGGGAACCTTGTGACGTAATGTCGAAATCTTAATGTGTCATAACGGATGTCCGTAGACGTCCCTGGAGAGGCTGTATATATATGCCGGCGCGGCGGGGATGGCTAAGCGGTAATTTCCGTCATCACTCGTATTCGGTTGAACTCAGTTTATAAAAAGTCAATAAAACCTTTTGAATAATAATTATTGAAACTTAACACACACAACTTTCACAATGAACACAAGGGTAAACCGACAGTTTCGTTCCACATACCGACAGACCGACTGACTGACTGCCAGAGACTCACTGACTGAGACGGACGGACCGTCCGACACGGACTGAATGACTGTCTGACACGGAATGTCACGACTCTGTCCACGTACCGCCATTTTATACTGTGGCGTTACGGAGTCTACCCTACATTTTGTGATATTTATCAAAACAACATTTCATCATATAAAATAATAGTCAAAACAACGTCTTAATATTACTAAAAGTCGTTAACCACGACATATATATACATATATAGATGATTCTTATCTGAAGAAAAAATTCAATTTGATTTCGAATACCGGTTCGGAATCGTGACCAACTGAGAGTTTCACGTCGAACTATTTTTTTATTTATTGCTTTGGTGGGTAGACGAGCTCAAGACCCAACTGGTGTAAAGTGGTTACCGGAGCTCATGGACATCTACAACGTAATTGCCGCCACCTACCTTGAGATATAAGTTCTAAGGTCTCAGTATAGTTACTTACAGTTAATATTATTGGACTTTTCGACGAGTTGGACGAGTACGGTTACCAGAGTCAATATGTCTGCTCCTAGTGTTAGGGCTGCAGGGGTCTAATAGCTGTGTTAGTGGATTAGTTGGAAAAAGTATTTCAAATGACCAGAACTAGAATTTATATGATTTATTTTTTTATTGCTTAGATGGGTAGACGAACTCACAGCCCAGCTGGCTCACACCCTTTAATTTACTTTTATCATTTCACAAGTACTAGGGGGGATCAAAAAGTAGTGAGAATGAGATAGAATATAATAGCTATTGATTAAGATCTACACAGCGAGTCCAGCGCTAAGACTTAAATCCCTATCAAAAATATAAAGTTTTGTCTTCGCCTTCGTATCTTTTTCCTCTTAAGTATTCTTTCAATTTGGGGAACAGATAAAAATCGCTAGGCGTCAGATCTGGTGATTATTATTATATGGGGGGTTGATCAACCAATTCGAAGGCAGCTTACTGAATGGCCTCCATCGTAACTGCCGACCTGTGCGCGGGTGTGTTGTCGTTATGAAACAGCACGCCCTTTCGAAGTTTCCCTCTCCTTTTCTCTCCTCGTATTCGTTTTTCATCTCAAAATAATAATCTAATCGCAGCAAATTACCCACAAAATGTTCTCGGTAAGAATTTGTTAGATAAGAGTTGGACTGTCGCGTGGGTGTCTGAGTGAAAGTTCAAATTGAATTATTAGTGGTAGGTAACTAGTGGCTTGGCTGATCCTGTTGCCAGTGTCCCTGAGCAATGGTAATAACCGGCAGTCACGTTGGACATAAGTTCCGTTCTTCCATAAACACTAACAATAACCTTATCTAAATTACGAAGACTCCCAACGTTGTGCAACAATATAGCCCAAACAAACGAGTAAGAATAACCTGAAGTTATTTTTAAAAGAAAATTAAAAAAAGCCTTTAGAATGAAAATCGACGAGACAGGAAAAGCTGCAAGCTTCGTAGTGAAGTTAAGCCGTATTAAAGCTAAGTGCAATAGCCCCCAGAACTCAGAGGTCTAACGCGAAGAGACGATCACATTCTGTCACAAGATGATATCTTATTCCGACACTTGAGTGATACAGTTAATCTTTATTTTACAAAAGTCAATGGTGCATTATTGTTTGTTTTGCTTCATATTTTTGACTCAATCCTGAAATATTTACGGAATGTTAAGGTTTTTCAAAATTGATTTTTTTTTATTCATCTTAAATAAACACGGAATGTTAGTCAAAACTTCAATGAAAACATCATAGATAATACACATAAATTCTAGTCCTAATAGTAAATTACAAAAAACAAAATCACATACAATCCGATCAAACGTTTTTGAATAATTTGCTTATTCACTGGCATGTTATGAACAGGTTAAATAGAAGTAAATCATTTTGTGATTAGTAGTACATTAGACCAAATAACGTTTTGATCTGTCAGAGTTTATGTTTGACAAGTGTAAAAAACAGATTAATTTCTGCCTTGTTCTCATTACGTTTAGCATAATGTTATGCAATTTGAATTTATTAAAATTGTATACCATATCAACGGTGTCCTGAGGTGCCCAAAATTGTCCAGATTTGCATACTAAATGCGAACTTGTGTTGTAAATTAACATTGTGCCTGCCACTGGAATACGCTGACTTGCTAAAATAAAAGTTACATTTGTCGTGACCTCGGAGTGTATAGTTTAGTTTGATTTGTCCAGTTTGTTACTATTTATTTTTTACTTTTATTAAGTTATTGCATAGCTTTTATCACGGGCTTTGAGCGCGGCGATCGAAACAAGAAATTCCGTAACGAAAATAAAACCTAATACCCCCCACCACTCCACCTACCATGTAGCTCGCGTTCAACACACTCACACGTTGCGCTTGTGTTGTGTTTGTGAATAAGCGCACGGCGCGACGTCGCACTGTATGCGCATCATGAAAAGTCTGCCCATCTCTCTCACGCGCGAGCTCTAGCTTATGAGTGTGAAGGGGACAGTTAATGTTTTGCTTTTGTTAATGTTTATAAATTATTATTGTCTAATTATAATTGTTTAAGTTGATAAAAAATGCTATGCAATAGCTTTACCGCGGCAATCCCCGATTGCCACACGTGTTTTTTTTATTAAAATTATTGTAGTAGTTATAAAAGAGAGCTGGTAGGGCGTGAGTTATGGCCAATAACTTGGGTTAGTAAAATTACACAATTCTTCTCATGAAAAACTATTAGGCTTTGTGATTTTTATGGAGTCCAATTACCAAGTCGTAGTGACCCATTCGTTAACCAAGCAAAAAAAATACTCAGGAAACACTCTTTTATTAGAAAATACATAAATACTCTTGATATTTTTTTTCGATCAATGACACATAACGTTATGATGTGAACACATAATTTTGTTGAAATTTCTTATTGATATATGATAAGCGCTCAATGATCCGAAAAGGGTCTTGGCGCCAAACACAAGCGATCTCTATTATCTGCTCTCCGCCAATGTATTCCACTCGTGGTTTCTGAGGGCTATTGAATCTTTTTAGGATTTAAACAAACATACATTAAAATAGATTTCTTTTCATAAACTACAATTTCGAATTAAATTTATATTTGTATAGATTTTTCAAAATAAAGGCCTTAATTTGTAGATGATATAGTTCATCAAATTTAAGATCTGGCCTGAAATAAAACGATGGCGTTACCTTCTGCCAGTTTTAGTAGAAATGGAACCTTATTCGTGAAGGCAGAATCGTTAAAATTTCATGGCATCTAAAAAAATATCATAGGTCACATGTGTTCAAAGCATATACGTATATAGATGTCTGGTTTTGAAAGAGTGGATAAATCACTGTTGAATTTTTTATTTGTTCCTTTATCGCTGTAAATAGCACACCGCCTAGTGTTAAGTATATGCTGAAGGCTGTTATTTATAGTCACTACTTCGTTTGTGCTGACGTTCACCTTGAGACATATCGGATTCTCGATTTTAGTATAAAAACGGTGGTTCTTTTAACCCGGAATATATGAATTCCTTGTGGTAAAAAAGTTCGGTGTTGTGGAACGATACCAGTGTTAAAATGATTATTTATTTTGAGTACCTACTTACTTACTAAATATAATTTAATGTTTTGAAACCATTAAACAGTCAAATTCAAATTAATTAATTTGGCTTGTTTTTATTTCAATTACATTTTTTTGGTCAGGAGGAAATCGCCGGACTTCTGCCCTCCACTGGGAATGGAGAGCGGGGTATTTCGGAGTCGAACTGACTACAACCTCCTGTCGCTCAAGAACCCACGTTCGAACCTCGCATGAGACAGAACTCATGAAAAGGCATAGGGGCGAAAGTGAAGCGTTTGGTGCGGAGCACATCTCTCCCATCACCCTCCCCCTCATCTCAATTACATGAACGATTGTTGGTCATCTGGGCCCACTGAGTTTCTCGCCGGATCTTCTGAGCTGGTCGCGCTTGCGATCCCGTAGGAGATTCTGCGAAGCCCTGCGCTTGCTAGGGCTACTGTTAGCAAATTCGACAGGCTGAGCCCCGTGAGCTCGCTAACTCACTCGGTGAAGCTGGTATAACCCTTCGAGGTTACCAGCGTAGATAGGAAAAAGAATAATAGTTCGTCATCCGAAATAATCTTTAGATTCAATTTATACCTTGGATCGGCAACAAAAACTGTGAGTCATACATCTAAAATAAAAGACGACGCATTTATTATGTATAGAAGTTAGGTTGTATCACACAAAATGACATTTCGGCGTCGTATATCTTATTACGTACTTCGCAGTGAGCGATCCGTAAGAGAAGCCTCTTTGAGAATAAGATATTCAGATCTAACGTACGCTATCTACGTCCATTATCTACTTAGAATATTAAATATTAATATGATAGAAAATTAAGTTAATTAAAACAAGTGATAATACATAATTCATAAAAAAGAAATTCANTCACACAAAATGACATTTCGGCGTCGTATATCTTATTACGTACTTCGCAGTGAGCGATCCGTAAGAGAAGCCTCTTTGAGAATAAGATATTCAGATCTAACGTACGCTATCTACGTCCATTATCTACTTAGAATATTAAATATTAATATGATAGAAAATTAAGTTAATTAAAACAAGTGATAATACATAATTCATAAAAAAGAAATTCAGTGATCGTTATGTTGCCTCTTCTTGTTAAGTCACATCTCCCAGCCAGTATCGTATCTTCAAAAATTCTTGTGTTAAAATATTAAGCACAAATATCTTAATCAAAGCTATGGAAATGAAATAAAAAAAATTGTAGATAAAATTCTATTCGTATAAATGTGCTCTTATTTTGTTTAATTAACATATTTCTCATTTAATATTACCCTTAAAATAAACAGTAAACAATCCATTTAAATATTTGAGAATATCCATTTGCCTATGTCAAACATCCGTAGTAAGTTCCTAATGATTCCGAGCCCTCTAACCTTCAATGTAATGTGAAATGGAAACCATTTGTTTGCAATACTTCCAAATACATTAAACACATTAAATAATTCAACGTGGACCAAACAATCTGTCGAACAAAGCTAATCAGCGCGGTTTCATTGTTCAGTTGAATTACGGCAATGTTTAATACATCAGGCCGCCGTGACTGGTATACAAAATGCTGGTGAGAAAAAGGCCAACTGGTTCAATCCAGAGTTAATGTAATAAAATAGTTATTCATCAGACGCTCCCTTATTTCACACTGTCTGAAGACGAGCAGGCGACGCGAAAGATAACGGGCGGAAATTTGTATCTGAGCAAAATTTGGTACGGGGGTGTTGATTATTAAGTTACAACGAGATGGAAGTCGGTTACGATTCGGAGAATAATGCAGATTTGCAACGTATAATGTAGCAGTATTTATACAACAATTAATAGCACTTAGTTGGCGTTGCCCTTTGATTCTTGAATTCATTTTTATTTGGAAAAAAAATCATTAACTTGATTCGAATCGAAGCCTAAATCGATCTTTTTCACCTATATCGAATAGATTTTCGATGTAGGTGAAAAAAATCGATTTACAAAAAAACCCTTTGCAATCAACACAATATGTTAACAAAGCTTAGTGTTTCTTATCTTTTCGTTTCGTTGAGTTTCAAATCACAACAATACTAAAAGAAGTTTTTATTTGAATATCGACCGTGTTTAGAATTGCTTGAGAATTGAATTTCATTGAAAACAATATAGACTAAGAATAAGTGGTTGTCATAAAGTGAGTTAGATAAACCAAAGGACACCTTGTTATTTTATCTGTGGCTAATACGCTTTCCGGCAAGTACAAAAGTGATTAACGCAAATATTTCTCCCCAGGTTCTCTCTGTCTTCGTAACGTCCACGTGGCGGTTCCTGAGGCGGTCGAACGAGGATCGAAGGTCGAGATGAAGTGCCTTTACGACCTGGAAAACGAAGTGTTGTACTCCGTCAAGTGGTATCGTGGGGACAGAGAGTTTTGCCGCTACTCCCCCAGAGATGTTCCTCCGCTAAAGATATTTCGTATTCCGGGCATCGAAGTTGACGTGAGTCGAATATTACTAAAACGAACAAACAATGCACCTCTTGCGAGATTGTGATAATAATATGTTGTCGATTTGATGCTAATTTATTAGCTTGATGTTGAAAATTTGGACGTGTAATTCTAAGGGCGCCGGTGCGTCTATGTGCATTTAATGCTTTAATATTTTTGGATTGCATTAGATGGGCATATCCATCGGGCTAATTAGGTAATGAAGTCCGTAGATGCAGCGTTGTCTTCGTAAAATGAGGTTGAAGTTCAATTAGGTATTGTAATAGTGACAGTTTTCGGAGATTTTTAAGCCCATGAATGAACCCAATGAACATGAATACTTCGGCGAAGAATTGGACATGACAATAGAGTGCTGGAGTGCCCTCGTACGGAAATATAGTACAATAAGAGACACATAATTATTCGTACAAAATCTGAGATTGTTACATCTAAATCGTGACAATTTCATGTGTTGTAAAAGATTCGGTTTTGCAAAAATAAACGCTGTGTTGGTTGAGATTATGTGTAAATTGAATTGCAATACTAATAGGACAGGAAGAAATCCTTAAATAGAAGTTAATATGTTTTTTTTTTAGGGCTTAGATGGGTGGACGAGCTCACAGCCCACCTGGTCTTAAGTGGTTACTGGAGCCCATAGACATCTACAACGTAAATGCGTTACCCACCTTGAGATATAAGTTCTAAGGTCTCAGTGTAATTACAACGGCTACAACACTCCGGATTGAGCCCCGTGAGCAAAGCTACACGTCAAGGAGAAGCTGAAATAGACTCTCAAGGGTATCAGCATAGGTAGGAAAAAAAATGTAGCGGACCACTATATGAACCAAATTTATTTATCGATTCATTCCTACTGGTGGTAGGACGACGTCTTGTGAGTCCGCACGGGTAGGTACCACCACTCTGCCTATTTCTGCCGTGAAGCAGTAATGCGTTTCGGTTTGAAGGGTGGGGCAGCCGTTGTACTGAACTGAGACCTTAGAGCTCAGGTGGGTGGTGACATTTACGTTGGAGATGTCTATGGGTTCCGGAAACCAATTAACACCAGGTGGGCCGTGAGCTCGTCCACCCATCTAAGTAATAAAAAAAAAGTACATAGCATACACATATAAAACTTAAAATTTTCCATTCATTACTTTCTATAGATTCTGATGATGTTTTGCTATAATCCGACTAGTCGTATTAAAAATATGCAAATAACCTACTTAAAATTCTATAATACTTACTTCGCTCTATAGAGAACGTGATAGTGCTCTTGAAGCAATTTGATTTTCTAAATAAAACGTTTATTGAATTCGTTTGTTTAAATTAACAGTCAACTTTGTTTAAGGTTTTTTTTTATTACTTTGACGGGTGGACTAGCTCACGATCCCCCCGGTTAAGTGATTTCCGGAGCCCATCGACATCAACAATGTGAATGCCGCCACGGGCTTCAGTAACCACTTAACACCAGGTAGGCTGTGAGCTCGTCCACCCATCTAGGCAATAAAAAGAAAATTATCAGTTTTTTAAATAAAATAATTTCGATATCCTATAATTAGAAGTCAGATTTTTTTCCATACAAACAGCAAAAACAATATTTCATTACGTATTCATCATACCGAGACATTTCCGCTAACACGTGCTGAGCGAAGCCGCCTCAACTTCACAATTCCGTTATGAAAATGAAATTTTCTCCGGATATTTTCTCTTGCAGCGACAAATTATGACAACTAAGTATGAAATTAATTTAGGAAGTTGACTCGTCGAGTAGCGGCCCTTGGCTCCGACTTTACAAATTCTTGTTGAGATGTTAATCTAAATAATTTCATGGTCTATTTCGTTATCTGAAGATTTCTGTCACTAATGAGTCCTAGTCGATTTTGATTATTCAAAGCTTCTCAGTGGAATATCGGGATTTATTATTTCAAGTATGCTGTATTTATCGAAAATATATTAAAAACTTTTAGTGAAGCGTATGCGTAATTTAGTTTTAATTTGATTACGTTATTTTTTCCTAAAATTAATTGAGTTGTAAGTAAAACGGCCCCAAACTGGATTTTATCTTGTGATATCAGTGCCGATAGCAACTATAAAAAAGATAAGGTCACCCAGTCCTCGATATTTGTTTTACAATAATTGCGCTAATTGAACTGTTTTTATTGCTGTAGATAGGTGGATAGCCTTAAGGCTCACTTGTTTGTGTTTAAGTGGGAGGTAACAGATGGACCGTTCGATCATCACATTACGTAGGATGTAGGTGGCAAAGGACCGGCCGCTCTGGAGATTAATTGGAGAGGCCTATGTTTAGCAGTGGACAGTAGACAGGTTGAGATAATGATGACGGCTCACTTGGCTCACTCAAAACAGAACTATCTTTAATGAACAAGTAGGTTGTATGTATTTGATCTAGACAACGAATTACATTGTAGTATTTATATGTTATGGTTCTTAGTTCTCATTAGCTATACAATACTATCAATTTTATATATCAATATTATATATATCGGACGCCCGAGATCGCGCTCCTCCGAGAGGAATGCGTCCGGGCGCGCCGCCGTAGCGCCTGCCACCGCCGTGGCCGCCTTCGCGATGCGGACTTCGCGGAGGTGGCGACCTGCCTTCAGGCCTACTGCCGTCAGAAGCAGGAGGCATTGCGGCAGGCCATCGGCGAGGCCAAGTCTCAGAGCATGAAGACGCTCCTAGAGACGCTTGACCAAGATCCTTGGGGGCGCCAGTACCAAACGGTCTGCAAGAAATTGCGGCCGTGGGCGTTTCCGGTGACGAAGTGTCTCCAGCCTCAGCAGCTGCGGGAGACTGTCTTCGGGCTGTTCCCGCGGATGGAGAGGGGCTTTGAGCCCCCTTGCATGAGCGCGCCACCACGCGGTAGCGTGAGCGGCGATGCCCCTGCTGTGGTGATCCCTCCGAGCATCTCGGAGGAGGAGATTCGTGCGGTCGTGTCGAGGATGGTGTTCACGGCCGGGTCTGGGATTTGGCCTTCGGTGTCCTTGGGGACCGGCTCGTGCGGCTCTTTGAAGCCTGCCTCGAGTCGAGACGGTTTCCGAAGCAGTGGAAGACGGGCAGACTTGTTCTACTAAGGAAGGAGGGACGCCCTGCGGACTCACCTGCGGGGTATCGTCCCATCGTGTTGTTGGACGAGGCGGTAAAAGTGCTCGAGCGAGTGGTGGCCGCCCGAATCGTCCAGCACCTGACGGGGGTAGGTCCCGATCTGTCAGCGGAGCAGTTCGGATTTAGGGAGGGCCGCTCGACCATCGACGCGGTGATGCGCGTGCGCACCCTCTCTGATGAGGCTGTTGGCCGGGGCGGGGTTGTACTGGCGGTATTCCTGGACGTCGCCGACGCGTTCAACACCCTGCCCTGGTCGGTGATCGCGGGGGCGCTGGAGTATCACGGCGTCCCTGGGTATCTCTGTCGGCTAGGAGGATAGATCAGTAGTGTGCACCGGGCACGATGGGACGGTACTCCGCTTCCCCGTCGAGCGCGGTGTTCCACAGGGGTCGGTCCTGGGCCCTCTCCTGTGTAAAATTAACTATGACTGGGTCCTGCGGGGCGCCCTTAGCGCTCCTCTCCCGGGTCTGAGTGTAGTTTGCTACGCGGACGACACTTTGGTCGTGGCCCGGGGGAGGGACTTGCGAGAGTCTGCCCGTCTTTCCTGCGCGGGGGTGGTCTTCGTCATCAGCAGGATCTGAAGGCTGGGTTTGGAGGTGGCGCTCAATAAATCCCAGGCCCTGTTGTTTTACGGTGCCCGGAGAGCGCCGCCTCAGGGGGTCCACCTCGTGATAGGAGGCGTTCGCGGTCCAGGGGGGAGCCACGTCCCGGCGCGGTGGAAGTTCGAGGGCGGAAGCTTCAATCTCGGCGTGCCGTGCTCGAGGCGTGGTCTCGCCGCCTGGCGGACCTCGCCTACGGGCGACAGACCGTCGAGGCGATCCGCCCGGTCCTCTCAGACTGGGTGAATCGCGACCGAGGACGTCTCACATTCCGAGCGACGCAGGTGCTTTCGGGACACGGCTGTTTCGGTCGCTACCTGCACCTCGTCGCCCGGAGGGAGCCGACGCCGAAGTGCCACCACTGCAGTAGCTGCAACGAGTACACGGCGGAGCACACGCTCGCGTACTGCACTGCTTTCGCGGAGCAGCGCCGTGTCCTCGTTGCAAAATTAGAACCGGACTTGTCGCTTCCGAACGTCGTGGCTACGATGCTCGGCAGCAACGAGTTCTGGCAGGTGATGCTCGACTTCTGTGAGTCCACCATTTCGCAGAAGGAGGCGGCGGAATGGGAGAGGGAGAGCTCTTCTTCCCTCGCGGCGCCGTGCCGCCGCCGTACCGCGGAGACCGACGTCGTTCGTCGTCGACTATCGCCTCGACGACCCGTCAGTCGGGCGTCCTCGGGGTGGTGCCGCGTGTCTGGTTGTAATGTTGACCGCGGGAACCCCCCTACTCTGACCAGGTTTTGACCCCGGACGGAGATCGGACGTCGGGTGTAAGAGTGCAGGGGAGTCGTTTAGTGGGTAGGGCCCTAAAATTCCTTGGGCCCGCGGTCTGCTCCCAGCTTAACCAACACGCCTCCTCAGCGCCAGGTCCTCGTAGGAGGTTCGGCGCCAGGTCCAAAAAAAGACATAAGGTGAATGCCGCCATTATTTTTGAGAGGTGAGGCCAAAGTCTGAATTGAATAGTGCAACAGCTGTCATACCCGTAAAGCCGGAAGATATCACTGCCTAGAGATAGAAATTGGCAAAATCTACTCGCGCAGTCTCAGAATACATCCTGAAATTAAAAAAAAAACGCTCCACATTCACGATGTGGCTTAACAAGCCGTCTGTCCTGTTTAATAATTTCATAAAATCCGCTACGCCTACATAGCGAGCAGCTCCGCGCGGACGAGTCTTGATTCTGAATCCGCAGTAAACATTCGGCTAATAAATAAGAAGCTCACTTCGCTGAATACCAATGCGGTCGCATTTTCCTCCCGCGTTCGTTCTTCGTACGTTGATTACCAGAATAAGTACGCCATTCACGTGTATGTAGTACATACACTAAGCAAGAAATGTCGGTAATCACTCGTTTTTATGTGACTCTCGCTGACAATCAGTTCGTGTCTGAGATTGGAATGAGCGAGCGTAAATAATAAGCATAAGCTATTTTTGGGCTGTTTTGGAACGAAGTTCCTTATGGGACGATGCGGAGGGGTACCCTAACCGGGAAAAACGTCCATAACGTATGATTTTTATTAGTAATGGACACAGTGTACGACTTAACTTTTTAATAGCGTACAAATTAGTAATGCACACAGTGTACGACATAACTTTGTAATAGCGTACAAAAAATAGCATTTTTTTTTATCGTTCATTGACCACGATCTCAGAGCGTTCGTTTGCGGAATACACTAATTCTTATGCAAACAACCGTGAATGAAGTGTACCACAATAAGTTCGCACGTTACCGAATGACCATGGGTTGTTGCGAAACCTCCAGTTTTATTTTCATTGTACCTCGAATAGAACTTAAAATTAATATTTTTATAATAAGGAACTACGTTCCTATCCGGTGTCCCACGGCACTATACATCTTTTTTTTCCTAGCTATTCGCTGGTAGTCTAAGGTGGTATTTCACTTACGATAGCTAGGTGAGATGGGCTGTGAGTTCACATTCTTTTTCTTCTTGCTTCGGTTTCCTCAATATTGAGGGTCGTGATCACCTCCTTGCAATAAGAGTTTATTCCGGATCATTCCACGCCATTTGCTTCTATCTGTCGCCGAGTGTAGAGCATCGTGAACTGTGGCGTCGAGGGTAGTACGGATCTGATCAGTCAGCTCACATTCACAACTGAATAAAAATATGTAAATCGTGACGAGACTACCATTCGATTTCTTATTTATGGTCAGGTTATAAAATTAATAAAGTTTTTTTTGGAACGGAGGGGTACTCTAACCGGGAAAAAACGTCCGTAACGTAAGATTTTTATTAGTAATGCACACAGTGTACGACTTAACTTTGTAATAACGTACAAAAAATAACATTTTTTTTTTATCAATAAAAAAATTATAATAAAAAATGTATATCCGAATAATTATTTTCTTTATACCTCGAATAAAACTTAAAATTAATATTTTTATAATAAGTAACTTAGTTCCTATCTGGTGTCCCACGACACCACACATTTTTTTATTGCTTGGATGGGTGGATGAGCTCACGGCCCGCCTGTTCTTAAGTGGTTACCAGAGCCCATAGACATCTACAGTGCAAATGCCGCCACCCACCTTGAGACATGAGTTGTAAGATCTCATTTTTAACAGTACAACGGCTGCACCGCCTTTCAAACCGAAATGCGTTACTGCTTCACGGCAGAAACAGGTGGGATGGTGGTACGTACCCGTGCGGACTCAAAAGACGTCCTACCACCAGTAACTTTACTTATCTTCTACCGGTAAGATTACTTACCTTCTACGCAGTTGCCTTTTCAAATGTATAATTATAATCCGTGAGCTCACATATCTATTCGCGCGTAGCTGGAATAGCCCCTTGGGTTACCAACGAATAGGTAGGTGAAATAATAATAATAATATAATTATGTTCTCGTTGCCACAGGGAGGGGACCTTTCTGTTACATCTTTTGGTGTTTCTTTTACTGCATACATTCTTGGTTCTGTAACATTTTATTATTAGAAAAACATTAAAAAAAAGTTAAATTTTCTAATATCGAACGATATATCATGTTTTTTCTTCTTCTGTATTTTCATATTAATGTCAAAATTTTATTTTAAAACTGTATTGTAACTGTAACTGATTTTATCAATTAAGAAATCATTATGACGGTATGTGGTCGTCATATTTTCTTTGAGACGTAACGGATTTTTCGTAGTTATCAATAAATGTCTGATTAATTTACTTTATTAATGAAAATTGCTTAAATTGAAATTCTCAATATATTCTATGTAATTATTTTATGTAAGGTCTGTTTTACGAAGTAAAAACAATATAGATGTAATATAAAATATCCACATAAATTATTCCTTACAAAATAAATTCTTTCGTATTTATTATTCAGAATAATTATTTTTACATCCATATAACGTCCATGTATCATATCAATTAATCATTTGAACTCGTGTTTTTGTCGTTCCAATGTTCCAAAGTGATCGTTTACGTGTTTGCCTCCGAGTTATTGAGTCCACAAACGGACAAACGTTATTTTTTGTTTTACGTAACTCATTTTGTATAATGTTACAGTCGTTTTACGTAATCGTTCATTTTCGATATTGGCTGAAAATTAATTATTTACATGAATATATACATATATAAAAATGCATAGTTTATTTTTACATCTTTTTTGGTATATCGCTAATTAGACCGCTTTGGAATACAACATAAATACAATATAAATATAATAAAAGTTTTCTTCTTAAAAGTTATTAAATATCCCGAGCCACAGCGCTTAACAATATAATAAAATGAATATACATATTATGCAGGTTGGGCCGATATCTTCATTATTTCTTGACATTGTGGGCGTATGGTTGGTAATCGTGCAAAGAGATTGCGCAGCACGAAATGATGACAATTCCGAGACGTCTTCACTCTCCCTAAGTCAAGCAACGAAGGTGCTTCGACTCAATCCGAGCGATTACACCTTGACTCTACCGAAGCCCACCACCCGAAGTGAGCCGATGTTTGACGAGTAGTTTCGGCTCGCAGCCACTAGGTGGCGAGCTTTCGCTTCGTTTGTCGCATCTTTTTTTTTTTGTTTTTTTTCTTACCTATGCTGATAGCCTTGAGAGGCTATTTCAGCTTCATCCTAACATGTAGGTGAGCTCACGGAGCTCAAACCGGAGCGTTACTAACATTGGCCCTAGCAAGAGCAGTGCTTCGCAGAATCTACCACCGGATCGGAAACGCGACCCACTGAGAAGATCCGGCGAGAAACTCAGTGGGCTGTGTCTGTGGGTTAATTCGCTCGTCGAGCCCTTCGTCGCAAGCGACGGGTTCGAAGAGGACGGTGACCGGCTTGTCGCGTCCGGATGCGACATAATATATATAGGTATATGTGTGTGTATATGTATGTGTTTGTGTCGATGTAATGAAAATAATTCACTGCGGCTATTCCTAAAAATAATTTGACGTAAGCAAATCGATTTCTTGTCACCTTTCCTATGTTTACGTTATGTTCTTTAACAATAATTTTCACCGAAGTACCATCAACTACTATAGAAAGTTTTAATACAATAGAATAATCAATAAACAGAAGTACGATTCCATGTTTAATTCATTTAATTTTCATTTCATTGGAAAACAAGCCATTAATTAACAGCCATTGACTGTTAACCGGCTTAAAAAGGCGGGGATTATTCTATTCGACTGATTTTTTTATGTCAGTTACCTCGGAACTTTTTTTGAGGTAAGCCGATTTTGATGATTTTTTTTTATTTGAAAGCTGCTGCTTATCTAGTGGTCTTGTAGCTATCATTCAACACATGATATGTGAAGGGTGCCTGAATCTCGATTACGGTATTTTAAGGTTAAGCTTGCATTTATATAAGCTCCGAACAATAATATTAGGACCGTCGGTCTACCGAACAATATCACCGGCTCGGTGGAAGATCTTCTCTTCGTCATTATTCCCATAGTCTGATTTAAATTGTATCAAGATCTGAGCGGTAATTCTTTAATTATTCTTTAAAATGCATATTTCATTGCCTTCGAATACTCAGCCATCGTGAATGTTAAGTACCGCTTAATTGTTATTTTCATTATATATATCAATAATGAATGATTAATACGCCTGCCAAAAATCATAATTGAAAAAAGAAGGAAAACACACACTTGTAAAGCAAAATACATTGTTACGGTATATTCGAATCGACTTGTACTTTTGACAGTTCTTGGAAATTTTATATATCATAAGATGCTCCTTCTATGACTAACACATGATAAATTCACGAGACATTGAGTGAGAGACATACATGTAATACTGATGATTTTCTGTGCAATCGGACAGGCAAAGGAAAGGTATGTACAACGGTCTTCGGGAATAATGACGAAGAGAAGATCTTCCACCGAGCCGGTGATATTGTTCGGTAGACCGACNAGTCTGATTTAAATTGTATCAAGATCTGAGCGGTAATTCTTTAATTATTCTTTAAAATGCATATTTCATTGCCTTCGAATACTCAGCCATCGTGAATGTTAAGTACCGCTTAATTGTTATTTTCATTATATATATCAATAATGAATGATTAATACGCCTGCCAAAAATCATAATTGAAAAAAGAAGGAAAACACACACTTGTAAAGCAAAATACATTGTTACGGTATATTCGAATCGACTTGTACTTTTGACAGTTCTTGGAAATTTTATATATCATAAGATGCTCCTTCTATGACTAACACATGATAAATTCACGAGACATTGAGTGAGAGACATACATGTAATACTGATGATTTTCTGTGCAATCGGACAGGCAAAGGAAAGGTATGTACAACGGAGTTATTATAAAATAATGTTAAGGTGACGTCTTTTAGGCGAAAGTGGAAATAGAATGTAATGGAATAAAACAATTCTTCTGTATAAAGGTGGGAATTTTATCGAAGGACGCTTTTGTTGGAATTCAAAGTGTTGTTTATATTTTACAGTATAGCTGGATATAAGCGGTGTCGCCTTGCTTAGTTCTACAACGAAATAATAAGACTAACTGGTTTAAATGGAAAGTCTATATATCGGATTTAGGGATAAAACGTCCAACTATCACCAAAAAAATATACGTATCATTTTTCATACTCCAAAATAACAATAAGATTTGAAGATTCTATAATACACCGCTACAATTCACATTCCCAACGATTTCCTCTAAAAGAGAAACATTTTATTATACCTCCCTTCATTTGGTGGAAGTACATTACACTATAATAGTGTATACAATGTGTGACAATAATTGTCAACGAGCACTTTACCCGACAACTTCTAGACTTTATCAGAAAGGTCTTATTCTCTGAACGGCAGCAACACATCGCTTTATTACCGCGCGGGACCACTTAAATTTTATCGTCGGACTCACAACACGGCTTCATTAACGAAACCCGGCCGTTGCTCATTAATGTTCATAATACATGACAGTTGTACAGTAATCACTCGTTTAGAGTTTACGTAGTCGCGTAGAACTAATGAAAGGCATTTATAATACGTGGCTTAATAAAATGTTTGAGATTCGGAATATCTATACTATAATTATTAATACGTGACGCAAAAATTTTGTAGCCCTTTTTACGAAAATTACGCGGACGGAGGAGTATGAAAGGGGATGGCCCATTTTAGGCCCAAAAGCGGACAATAGATTATAGAAAAAATACTTAGTGCATTAATTTTGTCATAAATAAATATGCATTTACTTTCTTGCAAATAAGCGCCACTATAGTTTACAATAAGTAGTTTAAAAAAAGTAACTCTATTGAAAAAACAAGGATTTTTATTTTTGCGGGAAAAATATTGCCAGCTTCAAATCCTTTTACGTATGAAGTAAATATTTTGAGTATATAAATAAAACATATAAATAAATCATTTTAAGTATTATCATTAATCAAACGATTTTAATGGATTTTATGCACATAAAATAACATCGAAGACATACCCATTGGACTTTAACTTGTAACTATACTTGAGACCTTAGAACTTATATCTCAAGGTGGGTGGCGCATTTACGTTGTAGATGTATGTGGGCTCGAGTAACCACTTAGCAACACCAGGGTGGCTGTGAGCTCGCCCACCCATCTAAGCAATAAAAAAAACTTTACTAGTATTGTTATTTAAATATGTACAACTAAAACAAAAACATAAAAAATAATGTGTACTCGTAAAAAAAAGATTAAGATATAAATCAATTATCGGTTATTTAAAAAAATAATCGATATATGAATTTCATGTAATTATTTTTCTTTATACTGACAACACTGAATTTAATCTGACTGACTGACACTTCGCTTGCTGCTTGTGGTGTTGTGCTTGCGTACAAAATGGATGTGTTTTGATTTTTCTTCGATTTATTTTACTTTTATCAATAACGTTTCATACTACGACTAAAAAACATTGTGTGAATTGTGGTTTTACCCTGACCGAGATTTAAAACCGTGTATATGCTCTCCTTTGCTATTTTTAGATGATACTAATTGTGTATGAAGATGAAGAAAATATAGATATTTAAAGAATTAAGTGTGTTTTTATACCCTATTGGATAAAAATACATTAGGAACATCTTAAACATTAAGAAAAGAAAAGTTCTTGAAGTATCTCACAATCCGACACTTATTTATATAGAAAATTAACCTCAAAACGAGTTTTTATTTTTATTATATTTTTTATAATAGTGGCGTCAATTTCAATATATTTTTTAGATATCCAATACATTTAAGAATTTGAATCAGTACATTTTTATAGTAATATTTGATGTCCATCTTGGGCCTAGCACACTATGGAGAGTGGGCAATCCCCTTTTCCACACTTATAAAGAATATAGACAAGGAGTGCAGAATGTTTAATATTTTTTTAAGCTATGCATAAAAATATATATTAAATCAATAATAATAAAACATTACACACGCTACCACGTATTTGACCCACACACGTAGAGCATATTAGTATTAGGTATTTGTTTATTGTCAAACTTTTTTATTGCTTTTACACATAGTCTGTGGTCAAATAGATTAAATATTGCTTGTCTTTAATAATATTTTTCTAAAGTTTAGTCTTGGTGAATTCTGTGATTAAAGAAGTGTAATAGTCTTTGACAATAGAATCATAATAGTGTACAAACCTATAATTTCAATTAATCATAGTCGAATTTCGACTACCGGGGGACCACTAGTAATTATTAATACGTGACGCAAAAACTTTGTAGACCTTTCTACGAAAATTGCGCGAACGGATGAGTATTAAATTTTCCACACTTATAAAGAATATAGAGAAGGAATGCAGAGTGCTAATAATTAATGAAATCAATAAAAAAAAAATGTTACACACGCTTCCACATATTTGACACACACACTTATATACACTCTTTTGTTTATCGTTCAAGTCTGTGGTCTAATTGAGAATAGATTAATATTGTTTGTCTTTAATATTATTTGTCTTTAGTGTTGTCTTGGCGTAATCTGTGGTTATAAAAGTATAATAAATAGTCTTTGACAATAGAACCATAATAATGTTCGAACTTATAATTTAAATTAATTATAGTCGAATTTCGACTACTGCGGGACCACTAGTATTATGTAATATTCTCAAGTATCAGGCACTTTATTTGTTCTTTTTTTTGCATTCGAGCTTACTGTCAACCCTGTATAAAGTGCCCCCGGAATTCTATAGACGTTATAATGCCAACGCCCTCATCCACTTTGAGAATTCAGGTCGAAGTCTTAATTGAACTGTATAACACTGTTAAATATACATTGTTTGAAATTAGTTGTTACCGTTATACAGTTACAACTAATTTCAAACATTGAATACGATCAAATTTAAATTTAAAATTAGGTACTACGGCTCGTAAACTTCTGCCTATTTCCACCTCATTACAGCGAATGCTACCAAATTTCATTATAAAGACAAAAGAAGCTGCTTGAAATGCCAACACAGTCGGAGCGACTAGACGCGTCAACGGAGGCCCCCAAAGGCCCGGAATTTTTGACAGAATTTTTATGGCGGAACTATCATTATTATTATTACTAGAGGTCCCGCAGTAGTCGAAATTCGACTATAATTAATTAGAATTGTAAGTTTGTAGAATTGTATTTTATACTTCTATAATCACAAATTTCGCCAAGACTACACTATAAAAAATATTAACAAAGACAAACAATATTTAATCTATTCTCAATTTGACAGCAGACGTCAAGAACAAAAGTTTGACAATAAATAGTATGCATGCGTGTGTGCGTCAAATACATGGTATGTAGTGTGTGTAACGTTTTCTTTATTGATTTAATGTATCTTTTACGCATTATTTAAAAAAATATTAGCATTGTGCACTTCTTCTTTATACTCTCTATAAGTGCGGAAAATTTCATACTCCTCCGTCCGCACAATTTTCGTAAAAAGGGATACAAAGTTTTTGCTTCGTATTAATATATAGATTTTATTCCTGTACATTAGTTGGTAAGGCTATGGCTCACCTAGTGTTAAATAGGTAGCGGAACTTATAGATATTATAAAAATAATACCACTACCTACTTTGAGACATGAGAAATAATAATTGAAACAAAGATTAGTACACACGCTCTATAGTTTAGTACTACTACTAGACGATGACCGATCGTTGATCGGTTTTTTTTTTGATAAATTGTGTTTTTTTGAAATTATATTTAAATACGAATTACATATTGATAAAATGATGAAATATTCCAAGATCGTTTAGGCATTTTTAAGTGAGCACGTGAGTTAAAAAGACACAAATAATATAAATAAACAATTCGTTTTCTTGGTCTAACCTTAAATCAAACTCTTATTGGCTTCGGGTGGCTTAACAACGCCATCTGTTGAAGTAGCTTTAGTGTTATTGTCTCTTTAAAGCAACTTGTATAATATGCAAGCTGATCTTGAAAATGTCGTAAGCGAGATTCAGGCATCTGTCAAATATCTTGCGTTGTATGATGGCTACCGCCACACACCTGTTTATCTTTAACGTTGGGGTAAACGTGTTCTTGAGTGGAGATCGCGAATTCGCAAACGGAGTACAGGATGTTCTCAGGTTTTGTCTCAGGTCGGACTGACGATCTATGCAGGATGGAAAAGTTGGATGATAGAAGCCGAGGTTCATGCTCAGGGGCATTCAATTAGAGAGGTCTATGTCCATCAGTGGACTGCTCTAGGCTGAAGATGATGATACCGTTTTTGGACACTCTTTATAGGGGTAGTGTCGAAAACCATTTTTACTATCTTCGTATGCGGATTAACAAATCAAAGAGGGACTATTTTTTACTGTCATAATTATCATTATCTTAAACCAAACTACAGTTTAATGACGCGAGACACACATGATATTTTAATCGCTTAAATAATAAATGTGTTTCATCTGTGTCTTTTATCCTCTCATGAAATAGGTCGCGTACGTATTAATAATGTTTTGCTGGTATTCCAAACAGCATCACGTGTTTTATGTAATATTCGGCGTGACAAACGACTGTGGTTATTGGTTTTGTTTGACAACGAATTTGTGAAAGAATTACATGAATGAATAACTAAATGTTGTTTATGTGGAATTTTCACGCGAAAAACCATTGTGGCTTAGCACGTTGATAGCCATGTAGGTCACCGGTGCCCTACGTGGGGACACTGTAGTAATTATGTCGATTTCTGTTACTAAGCGCCTGGATTTCCTTCTTTTTTTCGAGTAGAGGGCCGAACCTCCTACGGGGTCCCCGCGCAAAAGGGGCGCGCGGGGTATGTGAGACTCAACGGTCTGCATGGTGTTGTGAGCAGACCGCGGGCCCAAGGATTTTAGGGCCCACCCACTAAACGACTCCCCTGCACTCTTNGAGGCCGAGGTACCGAAGACCGGTCACCCCGACCCCGACGCGGACACCTCCGATCACGAGGTGGGCACCCAGAGGCGGCGCTCGTCCCGGCCCGTGAAATAACAGGGCCTGGGTTTTGTCGAGCGCCACCTCGAGCCCCAACCGTCGGATCCTGGTGACGACGTGTGCCACGCCTGCGCACGCCAGACGGGCAGACTCCCGGTAGCGCCTGGATTGCCTACCTTTGCCTTCTTTTTGAAGTTCACAAATACTTTACAGTTCGAATTAAAGTCTTTTCACTTCACAATTATTATTTATAATTATTATTTAATTTTTATTCCTTAGATAGGTGGACGAGCTCACAGCCCACCTGGTGTTAAGTGGTTACCGGAGCCAATGGACATCTACAACGTAAATGCCGCCACCCACCTTGAGATATCAGTTCTAAATTCTTCTTTAAATAAATAATGTGTAATACGATTTAAACATCAGAGATATACAGCGGTCATATAAGTACATAATATACAATAACTTCACCAGCGAAATGATTCAGTCAACGTCACTCTTCACAGAGAAAGTTTATTCGACAACTTCCATTCGCTAATTGCTTAAAAAGAGCATTCCATATTGCCATAACGTTATCATTTTCACTTAGAATTAATGATTAATGATCAAAATGTAGGTTTTAGGATGAGCCCAGTTGTTGTAAATGAAAGTCGTTATTAACTCACAACTTATATATTTACGGAAAATATAATAGGTACCTACATAGGCGGCACTGAAAATTTCGGGAATTAACGAAGTGACACAACATTACTATTTAAAAATGTATTTATTGCTTTTCGAAGTATTCTCCGCGAAATTTGACACATTTTTCCATACGATGGAACCACTCATTGAAGCAACCATTCCATTCGGAAGTTGGGGTCTCCAAAATGGCCGTTTTGTAGGCGTCCACAGCTTCTTCAGGTGATGAAAATCTCTGTCCACGCAATTTATTCTTTATTTTAGGGAAAGTATAGAAATCATTAGGGCTTAGGTCGGGGCTGTACGGCGGATGGTCTAATAATTCTATGTTTTCTTGCTCTAAAAACTCTTTTGTTCTGTGCGCGGTGTGAGAACTCGCATTGTCGTGATGGAGGATGATGCGGCGGTTGCAGTTCTCTTTACGGAGTTCAGAAACGACCTGTGGCAAACAAATGCTAGCATACCATTCTGCATTAACCGTTCTTTGTCCCTCAAGAGGAATAGTCGTAACATGGCCGGTTTTGGAGACAAACGTGGCCACCATTTTTTTTGCAACACTCCGTGAACGAACAATTTTTGTTGGCTTTAACTCATTTTCGAACACCCAAACTCGTGACTGGTTTTTTGTTTCGGGTTCGTACGCGTATATCCAGGATTCGTCACCTGATACAATGTTGTATACAGCATTTGAGGATCCTGCGTGGAATCTTTCGAGAGTTCTGACGCACCAAGTAACGCGAGCCGCTTTTTGCTCTTCACAGAGCGAATGCGGTATCCATCGGGAAAACAACTTTTTTACACCTAATTGTTCATGCAAGATTATTTGTATTTGACTCATGCCAATGTCTAAAGTTGCCTGAATTTCGCGGTATGTCACATGTCGATCTTCCTCAATCAGCTTACGCACAGCATCAACGTTTTCTTGGGTGACTGCAGTTTTTGGACGACCTTGACGGGGATCATCACTGAGCTTGACACGTCCACGTTGAAACTCAGCAAACCAGCGATAAATTGTGGTTTTGGATGGGGCTTCATCACCAAATGCAGAAATCATCCGGTCAACACACTGTTTTTGTGTTAAACCACTTCGAAAGTCATAATAAATCATCGCTCTTGAATTTTCTCGAGTCAATTCCATTTTCTCAACGACTAAACAAGTTTGACAAAACCTCGTGACAAGACCGAGAATCTTTTTTAAAATAAATAAATGGTATTCGATTTTTAAAACCAAGGAGTTTTCAATTAAAAAGATTTTAATATGACAGGAACAGTGGAAATATTCCATTCCCGATACTTTTAGTGCACCCCTCGTACATACAGTTTTATTATAGCTATCTAAGTGGAACTGTGTTCGCTGTATGACCGTTACAACTGGACTGTCGTGGCATGGTGAAGATGACACCTTGCATTACGTAGCCAGGTAACACGCCAATTACGTTATTAAGCATGTGTGTGTGACCCTTGTAGGGTGTAAAACTCGCACTTGTGCATTACCTTCTATTTATGTCACTAGATTAGGTGGTAATTCGATTGAAAATTTAGATTCTATTCGTGGTAGAGGACGCGACCGAATAGATAATAATTCGGTAGTCACATCAGTCCTCGTTCCATATCATCTCATCTCATTTCATTTAATTTCATCCCAGTTGATTAATGTCTCAAATCAATCATCTTCATTTCATTTCATTCCATATTATCATTTTTCATAAAAATAAGAATTTTATACCTTTAAACGAGCAATTCTTGTATATTAATATATATACCTATATATAATCTGAATCTCGGAAACGGCTCCAACGATTTTCATAAAATTTAGTATACAGGGGATTTAGTTGGCGATAAATCGATCTAGCTACGATTTATATTCAGAAAATGTTGTTATATTCATGTTTTCAATAATCAACTCTTCCCGACATCTATTGGCGAATAATAATACTATTTTTCTTAATTGAGGGCAACTAACCGCTTTAAAGACACAAAAAGATGGCGTTAACAAACAAACAAAAAACGAGCAAAGCTCGGTCATCATTTAGTCTAAATTAAAATAAGACACGACTTAAAGGTCTTAGTTACCAGGTCATAAAATTTCTTAAAAAAATCGTATTGCGAGGTATTTAAGGTTTTTTTTTTTTTTTCCACAGGAGAAAATCGCCGGATCCCCACCCGCGCGGCAGGTGGGGTATGTGGGAGTTGAACCTCACTAAAAACTCCTGCCGCTCACAACTGGCGCCCTACCTCGGACCGGGCCGGAGCCCAGTCGGGGCTATTGAAACGGCGGGACAGGGTTGACGCAGAGCACATTACATCCATCCCACCGTCCCACGGACGCCGGACCGGCGGCCGCCAGCGACACGACCACCGGTTCCCTCGTTCAGCGGGCCGAGAGCCCGCTTTGATGGTGCCGCGTTACACCTTCCCCCAGAGCGGTCGGGGGAACGCGGTCTACCATCGCCCGGCTTCCTACTGCGGGTGAGCGTGCAAAGCACGCCACCCCACGTCTGGGTCTCTCCCCGCACAAAACGGGTGGGACCCCTAGCTCTTAGGGGGCCAGGTCACGGATACGACCCCGGTCCCGACCCCCTGCTTGGCGGCGGCGGGTTTCTGCGTAGTGAGGAGAGCTTTGCCTCACTCGCCCCGCCGCCTCCTTCTGCGAGATGGTACACTCGCAGAAGTCGAGCATAGCCTTCCATGACTCATCGCCGCCAAGCATCGACGCCACGACGCCAGGCAGCGACAAGTCAGGTCCTATCTTTGCGACCAGGACACGGCGCTGCACCTCCCAAGCGGGGCAGACAGCGAGCGTATGCTCCGCCGTGTCCAGGTCGTGTCCACAATGATGACACCTCGTCGTCGGCTCAGCCCCTATCCGGCGCAGGTACTTCCCGAAGCATTCGTGCCCGGTCAGCACCTGCACCAGACGAAAGGTGAGACTTCCTTCGCCACGATTCACCCAGTCATCAAAGACTGGGTAAACCGCCTCGACGGTCCGTAGCCCCCACGTGGGGTTGGCCAATCGCCTCGACCACGACTCGAGCACGGACCGCCGAGAATGGGCCTTCCGCGCCCGCAGCTCACTTTCGGGCAGACGCGCCACGCCCCGAGCACGAAGCTCGCTGCGCCACCGATAGTCGGCAGCGAGCGACTCCGCCTCCAGCTCCCATGGCGGCGTTCCCGCCAACACCCACGCCGCCTCGAAGGAGACGGTGCGATATCCGCGGATAGGTATTTAAGGTAGAAGCAATTCAATAACATAAATAGCGGGGTAGGTTTGTTGGAAGGCTTCCTCTGTCAGCGTAGAAATAAAATACAAAATCACACACTTATGAATATATCGCTTGTAAGGTTTACTGTTGGCGAGAATCGTTATTTTATTGACTTCCGTCTGGTATTGGCTGTTGCGGAAAATTTATTTTAGCGATCTTTGTGTTGATTTCCGGTTGTCAAAGTCGTTGGAATGAAAAAAGTACTCTAGCTTATCTTACAGATATTCTTTTACTTATTACTATTACGGAAATAAAAAATCATCAATAGTTGATAGTTTATCACCAATTTTCATTTTTATTTCAATTTGGCACAGGCCGTCCTACAAACGTGTAATATTTTATACATATGTATTTTTGTATTTCATTGTATTTTTCGGGGCTTAAAACCTGATCATTAATGTCGTAGTTAGAATTTTATTGGACGTTGTATGTAAGTTATTATTAACAAAGCAGTGATTTTTTTATTTCTGAGCTTTTGTATTGCTGAGGTGGCTATTATAGCCCATAGACATCAGAATGTGAATGCCGCCTTTGAGACTTGAGAAAAGAAAAACACGCGTTGAATTTACTGGTGGTAGGACCTCTTGTGAGTCCGCGCGGGTAGGTACCACCACCCCGCCTATTCCTGCCGTGAAGCAGTAATGCGTTTCGGTTTGAAGGGTAGGGCAGCCGTTGTAACTATATTGAGATCTTAGACCTTATATCTCAAGACGGGTGGCGCATTTACGTTGTAGATGTCTATGGGTTTCAGTAACCACATAACACCAGGTGGGCTGTGAGCTCGTCCAACCATTTAAGCAATAAAAAAAAAATACAAAAGAATTCTCGCTTTTCATGGTGGCGAGCTGAAAATTACTGATCGCGTTCATTATTAAAACGCTTATTTTTATTTACATTGCGTGCTCGAACCGGTGTTATTACGTTCATTCTTGTATGCCTGCGACAAGGGAGACTAATGAGCGGAAAATATTATTTACTAGCTGACCCGGCAGACTTCGTAGTACCTCAATCGATAAACAAAACTACGACCTAAGCTTTGGTATAAAATGAACTTAAAACAAACAAAAGGAATCCGTCCGACGGGGGACACATCAAAGGAAAAACAAAATTGTTATTTTTATTTCATTCCAAGGCATTTTCATATTTATTTACATTTTAAACCTTCTTCTGACTTCTACAAATAATTTAAGATCAAAATTAGCCAAATCGGTCCAGCAGTTCTCGAATTTTAGCGAGACTAACGAACAGCAATTCATTTTTATATCTAAAAAAGATTATCTCGACAATAGATTTCGTGAAATCAGAACGGTCGTAACTTCAAAAGTTATGCAGAGATAATATCAAAATGTAAGATTATGTTTTGTTCTGGCTTATATTACTATATTTATACTCTCTACCCTCAACATTACAGTTCACGATGCCATCCACGCAGTTGAGGATAGACTGAGCTGACGCAAGATAGTTCTAGAGAAACATATTTATAAAGGTCACGATTGGGATTGAGGGTTATCGACGCAAGTCGGACGATATTAAAAATGTTTAAATCTTTCTTATACCTTTAAACGAGCAATTCTTGTATATTAATATATTACATATAATCTGAATCTCGGAAACGGCTCCACCGATTTTCATAAAATTTAGTATACAGGGGATTTCGGGGACGATAAATCGATCTAGCTACGATTTATTTTCAGAAAATGTTGGTTTATTCGTGTTTTCAATAATCAACTCTTCCCGACATTTATTGGCGAATAATAATACTATTTTTCTTAATTGAGGGCAACTAACCGCTTTAAAGACACAACAGGATGGCGGTCATCATCTAGTATATATTAATAGTGTTCTTTGAACGTGTGTTTTAGAGTTTAATGGCGACGATGAAACTTCAATGTCGAATTCGAGTGCATCATTATTGTGAAGAAATGTGAGTGGCGTCGCTATGATATCTCCAGTAACCGTTGAAAATAAGAGGCCTTCAGTTTTTCTATTTATTTAGAGTCAAAGAAAATACAGTATATCATTTAAATCATCTCATAGAATATTTCTCACTAATTATCCTTTGAGTTGGACAGTGGTTGGAGGACGTTTTTTTTTATATATTAGATATTTTAAAAATAGAAGGTAAAAGTAGGATATTCTTCTAGCCGTTTTAATGGAAAAAATACCAAGACTATTATGCAGCGAGGATTAGCATCTATATACCTTCCTTGAAGCTCTTTATCAAAGCTCATTACAGATTTTACGTACTTATTATTATTGCGAGGCGGAATACAATGAGTCTTTCACAAAAAGGATTCAAAAACATCCGTACTCATAAGGAAACCTTTTTTAATCATCCTCAAAGGAGATTTGAAAAGTAAAACGTGAAGGATGCTTAACAGTAAAGTTAAAGGATGATTAATATTGGTATATCATATATGCAAAAGAGCTTAATACTTGGGGTTAGACCTTTATCAGACAATTATTATCCTTGGGTCGGGAATACATCACTGCTTTGCAGCTAAATATGTAACCACATCGGTGAAATCAACACGTGTAGGAATCAACACGTTATATATGTATAATATATTATATATCCTACGCAGATATCCTAAGTGAGACCGATACATAATCTAGTTAGAGAATTTCGAAGTTGCGTGGCCTAAGGAATAAAATGCTCGGCGTAGGCGTACTTAGTGTGAAGTTTATTGTGAATCTTTCAAGATAATTGTATTATTTTCATATTGTCATATTATTCGTATAGATATAAATTAGTATAGGTATAGAGGTCCTAGTACCAGTAATTTGCGTAATTACTGGTGGTAGGACCTCTTATGAGTCCGCGCGGGTAGGTACTGGGGTAATGACCCTGCTTATTTCTGCCGTAAAGCAGTAATGCGTTTCGGTTTGAAGGGTGGGGCAGCCGTTGCAACTATACTTGAGACCTTAGAACTTATATCTCAAGGTGGGTGGCGCATTTACGTTGGAGATGCCTATGGGGCCCAGTAACCACTTATACAGTACGGAATTAAGGAAGTAAGTAAACTACTGCTGTCTGTGTTTTATTTCCAGTCTGATCGAAGCGTATTTTAGTGATGTGGCTGTAGCGGTGTTGGATTGCGACCGAACACCGGTGCATCGCTCAACACGAATGCACCGGACGTTTTATCCTTTAGGCCACGACGACTTCAAAACTTGTATGCTGGTATGTTACTCATAATAGGGTATCTTCCTCATTTTCCGCGGAATCCCTTCGATAACACCTCTATGAAGATATGAGTTGATGCTTTACTGTCTATACTATAATATTATAAAGAGGAAAGATTTGTTTGTTTGTTTTTATTGAAAAGGCTCCGAAACTACTGAACTGATTTGAAAAAATCTTTCACTGTTTGGAAGCTACACTATTCCCGAGTGACATAGGCTATAATATTTTTTGAAAAAAATTAGGGATCTTTGCTAAGGCTCCAATAATGTAACCCAAGGTGTAAAAAAATTACCTAAAATACTCTTTACATCGCGTGCCCTGTGAAAACTCTTGATGATAGAATAAAATAATGTACTACGACTTTGTAGAAAACATTATTATTTACAAAAAGTGTCGCCACAGCATATGTCTAACTATTATAGTTTTCTCGTAATAAGTGTTCTTTTATTTTTTATATAAAACAACGTCGTTGAAATTTTTGTTAAAGACCCGAGCGGAGCCGGAGCGGGCCGCTAGTATAAAATAAATTCAACCAAGAGTTCGGTTGTAGAAACGACCCATCAGCGATATCGAGTGGCCTACAAACCGATCGTATAAATCACCGCAAAAGTACGAAGTATTAATTAAATGCGCCAATACATTTACGCCGATTGTTTGATTCCGAATTAAGGTTCCGTGTATTATGGGAACAAAACGACCTTTAGAAACGTTCCGCATTCCCAGCTAATTCAGAACAGTCAATTTACTTGATTGAAGTTTGCGGAATTTTATTTGGCGGCTTGAAAAATGATACTCATGTAAATTTATCAATTACTAGAGGTCCAGCAGTAGTCGAAATTCGACTATAATTAATTGGAATTGTAAGTTTGTACACCATTATGATTGTATTTTATACTTTTATAATCACAAATTTTGCCAAGACTAAACTATAAAAAATATTAACAAAGACAAACAATATTTAATCTATTCTCAATTTGACAACAGACGTCAAGGACAAAAGTTTGACAATAAATAGTATGCATGCGTGTGTGCGTCAAATACATGGTATGTAGTGTGTGTAAGGTTTTCTTTAGTGATTTAATGTATCTTTTAAGCATTGTTTTAAAAAAATATTAGCATTGTGCACTTCTTCTCTATATTCTTTATAAGTGTGGAAAATTTCATACTCCTCCGTCCGCGCAATTTTCGTAAAAAGGGATACAAAGTTTTTGCTTCAGGTATTAATTTTATCAATTATTAGCGCTGCTATTGAATATTATTATTATATTAAGATTTTGATTTTATATCAAGAGTTGATATACAAATTCTGGAGAGTAAACTTCGTATTCGTCGGCAAAGAGCAATGACGCCCACCCGACTTAGGCTACCTTTGTAGTCGTTTCACTATAGATTCATTTAATATTTATAATGAAATGTAACCATTAAATAAATCAAAAATACATTTTCTGGGACTAATAACATACGGTCGTATGGCCTCAAACAATCATACCTCGACACCTATTTATTAAATAGTATTAAATCAATAACTGTGTTGCACGTTGCCTTGCATGAAATCTGTGTCTTCACGTTTGTAATCAATAACATGGTTTATTTTTGCCGCGCACCAGTGATGTCTATGGACTCCGGTGACTAATTAGCGTGAGGTTGGCCATTTACCAATCTAGTGTTAAAAAAAAAAGTTGAATTGAAAGATATTCGAAGAATTTTAATTAAGCACACACACCCTGTTTTCCAATTACAGCACAAGAGCGCGTTATGCGGCATAATGCTCAACGATAATATAAACAAAATTTCGATCAATGCCAACTTAAAGAAAAAACACTTGTCAATTTTCTGTCACTGAGTCGGTATCGATTGCGAGTATCACGCGAGAGCAGTACTTTTGAGAGTGCTCGATTGTGCGAAGCGTTGCTGTAGTTGAAACATTCAACGTTGAGCATTATGCTGCATAATGCGCTCTTGTGCTGTAATTGGAAAACAGGGACAAGTTTCTGCCTCTAATGCCGAGATATACTTATACTTCTATAGACTGACCTTAATTTCCGTTTGACGAACAAATTGAGAATCCTTCGCAGCTACCGAGTCAACTTTGACTATTTCCGCAAGAGCAACAAAACGTTAAATTTTCAATTAACGTTATAAATTAAATAAGTTGTGCGTGTCTTCATTAGAAAGCCCTTTGTTGTTTAGTAGGGAGCCATTAAGTTACCCTTTACTTTGCNACTCATACTACTATAGACTGACCTTAATTTCCGTTTGACGAACAAATTGAGAATCCTTCGCAGCTACCGAGTCAACTTTGACTATTTCCGCAAGAGCAACAAAACGTTAAATTTTCAATTAACGTTATAAATTAAATAAGTTGTGCGTGTCTTCATTAGAAAGCCCTTTGTTGTTTAGTAGGGAGCCATTAAGTTACCCTTTACTTTGCTGTAATTAACTAAATACAATGGCTGGCAACTAATACTGGTACTATGTAATAATGTTACCCAATAAAATTGCGGCTGCCATTAATTTATGTGTAGCTGTAATTGTATATTTGAATACCCTTTAGTGTGTGTTCAGTAATGTTTATAGACTTTCTTAAGAATAAAATTTACCGTCGCAAAATACGATCATAAAAGTCTTGATCATCATTTTTCCATTAAATATTTGCAAGAACTTCAATCGGGTTTTTGTTCGATGCTTCGGTATGTATAACAAACCCTCCGAGAGGCCTATGCGAAGGGATCAAAGGGACTGCGGGATCAGTTGAACTTCCAGGAATCACATGCCATGCAAGTAATGAAAGCAGGCAGGTTGTAGGCATCTTCCATAACTTAAATAGAAAACGAGTTCAGGACTCACCTAACGCATACTTAAATAGTTACTGGAATCCTTAGTCATATCTTAATGCGAATTTTGGCCTCAGTCTAGGTCCAGGTTCTTTTTTAATTTTTTTTCGTTTTAATTTTTAGTTTTTTTGTTTTTACCTATGAGGTTGAAGTTTCCTTTAAACCCTTCAAGCCGAATTGTTTCGCGTCCATAATCATCATCACCATCAGCTCATAGGCGTCCACTGCTGAACATAGGCCTCTTCCAATCCACATCACTGAGCCTGGTCTTTGGCTCTCCTCATCCATCTCTTGCCAGCCACCGTTCGGGGGTCATCGCACCACCCAGCCAAGAGGCGTAGCCCCGAGGCCCGTTCCGTGCCTTCTTATCTTAGAAAAAGAAAGAACCCCTCTTATCTTATCTTATGTCTTACTTACTTTACCTTTGTCTTACTAATTAAAAATAAATTAATTAGTAAGACAAAGGAGTTACACTCTTGCAATTACAAATCTATTAATACAACAACTAGATTATACCCATCAAAAGACGTTAACGTTTCAATTATTAATATATTCAATTGGGTGCATCCAAATTTACAAGGGATGATGGGTAAAGAGCTAGAAATTGAAATGTTTTTAAATATGCATAATATTAATGTATTCTGTGTCACTGAGCACTGGTTTAGAAACTATGAATTATTGTTTAATTTTAATGATCACCAGTTGTCAAGTTCCTTCTGCAGAGAGAACGCTATTCGCGGTGGCTCACTGATTCTCGTTAGTAAATGTNCTATTAAAGAACATCTGTGCAATAAAGCTTACTACAAAGTCAATGATTATCTAGAAGATTGCACAAAGTGGGAATGAGTTGCTCGCTCTGGGCATTTCAATATTGTAGTAATTGTTACGTTATAATACTCATTGTAAAAAATTCATATTTAAAAAAATAATCTAATATTAAAAAATAAATAAATAATAATTTCATATTAAAAAAAAAATAGACATGCCCGCTGAGTTTCTTGCCAATTCTTCTCAGGACGGAGGTTAGTTCTTGTGAATTGGCGGTAGTTCTTTTGACGTTCAACAAGTATGTACTTTCATTTATGTTGAATAAATTTTTTTTGATTTGATTTGATTATCATAGCGCAATATTCAATTATAGGTATTCTTCAAATTTAATTATGCAACGACAATTACAACAGAATACTTGCCTCCGGACGTTCGATTGTTTCAATAGCCTGTTGATTGGTATTGTCACGGAATTAGCTGAACTCGCTGGGAATTATTTGATATTCACGAAGCTCTCGATAAGCGGAGAGTAGGAACTACTGGGAGTAATTGAATAACGAAGTATCGCAATTGAATGTACAATGTTGTTAAGTTCTTAATTTGCAAACAACGAATTTTTTTTAGGGAAACGATCGGTATCATGTTTCTCCTACCTATTCGCTGGTAGCCTAAGAGGCTATTTCAGCTACGCCCGGACGGGTCGGCATCAAACTTACGAGTATCTATATCGCCATAGATACGGGTCGGATCGCGTACCAACAGTTTTGTTGTAAAACATCTTTTGACGAGCCTTTGTATTATTAAAATCGAACCGTAAGCCGTGATGGCACACGGCACAACGCCCTCTGATGCCGTCATGCCCCCTTTAAGCCCCTTCTTGACTCCCTTGCGTGTACGTACATATGCATACTAAGCATTCCGTTGCTTGTCTGTATAACAGTTGTGTACTGCGTATGCCTTTTCTATTTGTTAACTTGATGCATTCATCGCTTGTGTACACACTGCCTATTTATCTTTCATATTTCTTATTTATTTCACTCAAAATTAACAAGTTTCATTAATCTAAATCCTACCATAAACTTTGATGTTTCATATGTGCCGGTTTTATGCAATTTTCAATTAATACATACACATATACCTAAAGTCTGTTCAAAGAAAAAGTATTGTATTGATTAGTCAATCTCGTAGTAGTAGCAGTAGATTGCCAACCCAAACATAATACTATGCGGGTCATGAGCTGGTCCACCCATATAAAGTCGTATTTGATGTGGTGTCCCTTTTTTATCCCTAATATCCTCCAGCTATACAAATAGTCACCTCGATCTTAGAGCGTATGTCGGATAAAAACAAATGAAATGACTGCTCTCTATCTTAGTAGGTAGTAGAATGTCCGGCTGCTCTGTGTTGAGCTGCGGGAGTGTGGACGCTGCAAAAACACCCTAATGTCGTAGTGTGAAGGCTCTCGTTCTTTCGTCACAGGCTAGCAGCTTATCGGGTATAGCAAAGGGAAGATCTTCCAGTTGTTGTTGTTTGTAGTTCAGAATATTTGCAAACTTCAAGATGTCGTTGGCGCGATTCAGGTTTTTACAAATATCTCTTGTTATAAGATGGCTACCGCTACAATATTTTGAGATGTATAAATTATTATTATTCACGTTGTTCTATCTGGTGAGGATTTTGGTGACTCTTTTATTGGAGGACTTCTACTCTTTTTTTAATCTAACAAAAATGTCTCTTTTGATTACTTTAATTTTGTTCTTTTTAACCAAATACTTGTCTATTTTGTTACATACAGTTTTCCATCTATAGCCTATGTTCTATAACCTATGTTCCTGTGATTTTGGTTCGGTAAGGTTAAGCATGCCGTTAATTCTTACGTTTTAGATGTTTTGCCTTTGGTTGTAAAATTTCCGTGTACAATTAAGTGTCTTTCTATATGCGATAAAACTTAAAAAAAAAAATTGTAGCATTTTGTTGAAGTTCATAATCGATATTTCATCATTTCATATCGTCATCATCACCGGTCAGTAATGAGCAAACACTGAGACGATCCGAGGTGGATATTTCGAAACTCTTCGAAATTTATTCGTTGGCAACGCTTACTTGTGTGTACGGTTAGTTATCAACACTGTCTTATACAATTCCAATAAATTGTACCAAGTTTCAACTATAATATATGAAAGACTAGCGACCCGCCCTTGCTTCGCTTCGGAAACATTAAATTTTATTATTGATTGCTGAGTCCCGCGATGTTACCCGCGGCTATTGTCATACCGCGGGTGATGCCGCTGGACGAAGCTATTCTAAAAAAAAGTAGAGAGCCGAGAGCCTTCCAGAGATTAGCCGGAAGACAGACAAAAATTCTAAAAAATGTTATTTTGGTGTATCTATATATTAATACGTGAAGCAAAAACCTTGTATCCCTTTTTACGAAAATTGCGCGGACGGAGGAGTATGAAATTTTTCACACTTATAGAGAATATAGAGAAGAAGTGATTTCAAGTGAAGTCAAATTGAGAATAGATTAAATATTGTTTGTCCTTGTTAATATTTTTTATAGTGAAGTCATGGCGAAATTTGTGATTATAGAAGTATAAAATACAATCATAATATTCCAATTAATTACCTAGTCAGGTCATAAATTCTGTCACATGTTTAATGTAAAATAATTGAAACAAGTTTATTCATATGTAACCATTCATATACCAAAATGAACTTAACAAAACATAGATTCTTATGACACTAAAGTTTATTCAATATGACCTCCGTGATTTTGAATAAAGGCCTTCAATCTGCGCAGCCAGTCGTCTATCCGACGAACGAGGTCCATGTCAATATCAGCGGCTGCCTTAATCAAGGATGTCTTGAGTGACTCCAAATTGGGATGAGGCTTTGAGCACGCCTTTTCCTCCAAGTGTTGCCATATCTTGTAATCTAACGGATTCAAATCTGGACTGGAGGAGGGCCAGTCTTCGTGCCGGATGAAGTCGATTTCACGCGCCGCCAGCCAGTCTTGTGTGCTCTTCGCTCTATGAGCTGGCGCCGAATCTTGTTGGAATACCCAGTGCCTGTTATTGAACATGGTATGAGAAACAGGTTCCACAAGGTTCGTCAGGACTGTATTTTGATACACAACTGCATTCGTTTTTACACCTTTCTCACAAAATGTACCTCTGTTAAGCCCCAATAAGAAACTCCCAACCATACCATGAGCGAGGATGGAAAATGACCTCGTTGGACACGCGGAATATGGTTGCTCGCTTCTTCACTATTGTGTGCGTACACCTTATCATTTTGTTTGTTGTAGCTCTCTTCTACGGTAAAAATTTTTTCATCCGAAAAAAGAATTTCCCGATATTTTTTTCCCGCGTACCGCTTCAACAAAGCGCGGCATCTCTTCAGTCTCAGATCCATTATACGAGCATTCAAACGATGTCCTATTTTTGTTCGATATGCCCGAAGCCCTAAGTCTTCATTTAACACCCTTTTCACCGTGGTTCTGCTTAACCCCATCTGAAGGGCCAACAGTTTCTGCTTACGTTTGGGATTTCTTTGAATTCGCGCCTTCACAGCTTTATCACTGCTGGAGTCCTAACAGGCCGAGGGCGACCATTTCTTGACCTGTCATCTACACTAGAGTCTTCATTGTATCGTTTGATGGTACGATAAACGAATCTTTTGGTTATATTAAAATTTTTCAGTATGTTAAAAATTTGAATTGGCGCGTAACCGCAACGAATCAACGCAATAACTGCAACACGGTCTTCTTTAAGCGTCCACTCCATATTTAAAAATGAGTAAAATTCTAAAAGTATACATTTTTATTTTCATGAACAATTCGAAATTCGAATTCAATAAACTTTTTTGTGGCCAGGATTCTAAAAGAAAAGTTTTTACTGTGTGACAATACTTATGACCTGACTAGTTATAGTCGAATTCCGACTACTGCGGGACCTCTAGTATATATTCATATGCATGTAGTAAAAAGTGGTTATTTCAATATTACAAACATACCCTCCAATAATTTATATGTATAGATAGGTGAACCCATGGAATAAATACTACGTGATCGTTTCCGATTCTTTTGTTTTCACTCGCGACGTTCATTCATTTGGTTAAAAAAATATGCATGAGCCGAACTCGTGCACCGCACACTTTCGTGTACACTTTGTATTTGAATTTCAATTCAGCTTGTGAGCGTAAAGAGATTTCTATTACAGATTTGGCTCTTTCGAGGCAAATAAAGATAGGGGGCACAAAGACCATGCTTTCAATGGGAAGGGAATGGTGAAATTTGACGAGTTTCCCGTGGAATCGATCTCATAAAAATTTCATTGGCCTAACTATACGATTCGCTGTAGCATTAAGAATTTTAAGCAGCAAGACGTAGTGAAGGTTACTTGTCCCTTCATGGCACATAAATATTGATGGTATTTATAATTGCTGTGAAACATTTTTGTCAACAAGCAATGAAACGTGCTTTTACGAGTATATAAATCTTTATTTAAATATTTCTTATGTGCGTGTGTTTGTCACTGAACTCCTCCTAAACGGCTGGACCGATTTTAATGTAATTTTCTGTGTACCTTTAAGTTGATTCGAGAATGATTTAGATTTAAAAATAAGCCCGGCAGATGGTGCTGCAGTCTGTATCTAGGCTATTTAGCTTTCATAGAAATAAATTATATGCCAAAACAATGTTTGCCGGGCCAGCTAGTCTTCTCATTCATTATGAGTTGACTGGTGGTAGGACCTCTTGTGAGTCCGCACGCCCACCACCGCCCCGCCTATTTCTGCCGTGAAGCAGTAATGCGTTTCGGTTTGAAGGGTGGGATAGCCGTTGTGACTATACTGAGACCTTAGAACTATATCTCAAGGTGTGCGGCACAGTTACGTTGTAGATGTCTATGGGCTCCAGTAACCACTTAACACCAGGTGGGCTGTGAGATCGTCCACACATATAAGCAATAAAAAAAAACGTTATAAGTATTACGAAATGCATACAAAGGATATTAAGTAAAAAGTTGAAATTGATGATTGAATTTGATAGCCGTAGCTTGTGCGTTTTACTACACACAAGATATTCTATCAAAGCTATCAACAACAGTGGTTATGAGCAGAATTCGTTGCTTATTTACGGTTATAAAGCAACTTTAATAAAACTCGAATAGTGCTCTACACAACGTCGTTATTATTAAGCAAATCTGTCGTGTGGCGTGGCGTTTGCAGGAATGTATAAATATGTAGAAACAAGAAGATTTATAGTCAAGGAAATGATAATAATATAGTGTTACGTAATAAGACGTCGCCCTCGTTCATATTGAATTTCACGGAAGCGAGCTCGCAATTACTTGTTCAACGTCGAGTCATGTCATATTATTTCCTAGTGTCAACTGTTACTATAATATACTCTTAGATCTATGCTAAAAACTCCGAGAAAATAATGTCTGAATATTTTTTTTAATACGCTTTTATTAGCTTCAGACGTATGTATGTTAGTACCTAGTCAGGTCATAAATTCTGTCACATGTTTAATGTAAAATAATTGAAACAAGTTTATTCATTATGTAACGATTCATATACCAAAATGAACTTAACAAAACATAGATTCTTATGACACTAAAGTTTATTCAAAATTACCTCCGTGATTTTGAATACAGGCCTTCAATCTGCGCGGCCAGTCGTCTATCGCAGCACGAACGAGGTCCATGTCAATATCGGCGGCTGCCTTAATCAAGGATGTCTTGAGTGACTCCAAATTGTGATGAGGCTTTGAGCACGCCTTTTCCTCTAAGTGTTGCCATATCTTGTAATCTAACGGATTCAAATCTGGACTGGAGGAGGGCCAGTCTTCGTGCCGGATGAAGTCGATTTCACGCGCCGCCGCCCAGTCTTGTGTGCTCTTCGCTCTATGAGCTGGCGCCGAATCTTGTTGGAATACCCAGTGCCTGTTATTGAACATGGTATGAGAAACAGGTTCCACAAGGTTCGTCAGGACTGTATTTTGATACACAACTGCATTCGTTTTTACACCTTTCTCACAAAAATGTACCTCTGTTAAGCCCCAATAAGAAACTCCCAACCATACCATGAGCGAGGATGGAAAATGACCTCGTTGGACACGCGGAATACGGTTGCTCGCTTCTTCACTACTGTGTGCGTACACCTTATCATTTTGTTTGTTGTAGCTCTCTTCTACGGTAAAAATTTTTTCATCCGAAAAAAGAATTTCCCGATATTTTTTTCCCGCGTACCGCTTCAACAAAGCGCGGCATCTCTTCAGTCTCAGGTCCATTAGACGAGCATTCAAACGATGTCCTGTTTTTCTTCGATATGCCCGAAGCCCTAAGTCTTCATTTAACACCCTTTTCACCGTGGTTCTGCTTAACCCCATCTGAAGGGCCAACAGTTTCTGCTTACGTTTGGGATTTCTTTGAATTCGCGCCTTCACAGCTTTTATCACTGCTGGAGTCCTAACAGACCGAGGGCGACCACTTCTTGACCTGTCATCTACACTAGAGTCTTCATTGTATCGTTTGATGGTACGATAAACGAATCTTTTGGTTATATTCAAATTTTTCAGTATGTTAAAAATTTGAATTGGCGCGTAACCGCAACGATGCAACGCAATAACTGCAACACGGTCTTCTTTAAGCGTCCACTCCATATTTAAAAATGAGTAAAATTCTAAAAGTATACATTTTTATTTTCATGAACAATTCGAAATTCGAATTCAATAAACTTTTTTGTGGCCAGCATTCTAAAAGAAAAGTTTTTACAGTGTGACAATACTTATGACCTGACTAGTTATGTATGTTTGTAACGGAATCTTTGAACATGATTTTGACCCCCTCCAAAACGTCGGGTTAACTCGAAATTTGGCATACTTATTTAAGGACCGATGACAATTCAATATTAAAAAAATTTGAAATTCAACTAAAAAATGAAAAATAAATAATAGCTTAAAAAAACTAACAAAATACGCTTTTATAGAAAATCCTACTAAAAATTGATTTTTTTTTTAATAAATTTGAATTAAAAATAGTGTAAGAAAAAATAATTATATTGTAAAAAAAAGCGTGCGGTGCATGGTATCAGTAGCTATAAATATTTTATGAACAGATATGAGCAGAAGGGTTATTTTGATAATATCCTGAAAAGCACCCCACGCTTTTTTTAAATAAAATCATTTTTTATTACACTATAATTCTTTCAAATTTATTAAAATTTGTTTTCAATTTTTTAGTTGGATTTCCTATAAAACCGTATTTTGTTCGTTTTTTAAACTATTATTTATTGGGCCCCTGTCGTTGTAGTTAGTAGATAGTAAAGAAGCCATCTGGTGTAGCCAGTGAAGAGTATTTCGTGACCCGGATGAAGCCGTAATCCGTTCCGGATCCAGCAAGACGCGAGGGTCAGTCGGAAGGCCTACTGCTATTAGTCACGTTTGCCCGGACGCAAAAGGCATTTTCCTTAGCAGATATAATCCGCGACGAATTTAAAAGTTCCCTCCCTCGGTGATTACACGGAACGTTAATAAACATTGTTCACGACCCGCGCGGACGGATACGTATTTTCTAAACTTTAAACAAGCGAAAAGTTTTGGAGAAATGTACGGAGTCATCCCGACTTATTTGTTTAGCTCATCGCGAGACTTGCGATCGGTTGTCAGATTGTTGACTAAGTTACGGAATCTTGAGGCGTGCGGGCTTCGAAGCGTGCTCAAATTAGACGGCAGGCTGCCCCGCAATGGAATAATAATTATCGTCGTTATTATTGTTATTATTTTAGTCATGTTTCGGTAGACGGGCCACAGTGATATTTGCAGAGTCGATTTTGTTGTTTGACTTGAAATGTTCCGGACTGTCACCACAATAATAATTTTGTATTAAAGTGTATTTTTTTATTATAACTTTTTTTATTGCTTAGTTGGGTGAACGAGCTCACAGCCCACCTGGTGCTAAGTGGTAACTGGAGCCCATATACATCTACAACGTAAATGCGCCACCCACCTTGAGATATAAGTTCTAAGGTCTCAAGTACAGTTACAACGGCTGCCCCACCCTTCAAACGGAAACGCATTACTGCTTCACGGCAGAAATCGGTAGGATGGTGGTAGTACCCGTGCGGACTCACAAGAGGTCCTACCACCAGTAATTATTAAATTGTGAATTAAACAAAACAGTTTTGCGAAGTCATTGTTGACGAATTGCTAATGTGGAATTTCATTTCGCAGAGGGAAGGAACGGATGCTGAACGTCTGACAATAGAAGCAGCGACGCAAACAGCCAGCGGACGGTACACGTGCGAGGTATCGGCAGACGCACCTTCATTCCAAACTGCACAAGTGCATACTCACATGTACGTTGTTGGTAAGTAATAGTCATAGTCACTATTGTGTTCATATAATATGTCTTATATGTCTTGTAAGCTTACTAAATGTAAAATTAATATTAAAATTATCGGCCCAATTTGTTTAAATATAATGCTCACATGCTACAAATTATTATCGTCAGTTTTTCTCTGAAAATTGTATTACATACTAGCTGACCCGGCAGACTTTGTAGTGCCTCAATCGATAAATAAAAGACCTAAATTTTTGTATAAAATAAACTTAAAACAAACAAAAGGAATCCGTCCGACGGGGGACAAATCAAAGAGAAAACAAAATTCTTATTTTTATTTAATTCCGAACATTTTCATATTTATCTATCTTTTAAACCATCTCTGGACTTCCACAAATAATTCAAGACCAAAATTAGCCAAATCGGTCCAGCAGTTCTCGTGTTTTATCGAGACTAACGAACAGCAATTAATTTTTATATATAGAGATTACTATAATTTTATGCCTTTGTAGACAGATTGAGCGTACGGCTCACCTGGTAGTGAGTGATTACTGTCGGCTATGGACGCCAAGTCGCTGCGTACAAAATACTACTACAGATATATTTTGGGAAAAAACGTGTAGCATCGTGCAATTAAATGCAACATGTAAAATTAAATTTTAGTAACTTCTATTTCTTGGGAATATTCGCTCAAGTTGGTAACACCACCCCGCATATTTCTGCTGCGAAGCAATAATTGCGCTTCGGTCGAAAGCGTGAAATTGCCGCGCGCTTCTAATGCTAGAGCGGATGGGATAAATTCAATCTGTGTGGTAGTATTCATGTCGTATTTCGGTACCTGTAGCTCCAAATATCTTTACGTCACTAAACATACGACCTGCACTGGTCGTAGAATTGGAAAATACACTTTATCGGCTTTGTATGACGAATTAATTTTATTTGCAGTTCTGCCTGTGGAAGGACCGGGACTACACGGCCTGAAGCGACGTTACCGACCGGGAAACACGCTCAAAGTGGAATGTGTCAGCTATAACTCGTTGCCGGCAGCGAATCTGTCGTTCTTCATAAACAGCGAACCGGTGAGTGCGCTATAAAAGGACTAAAATCAATCGATTTATAAGGGTCTACGTAACGTGTGCGAGGAAAACTATACAAGAACGATCAAAGGGATCCCATGAACGGACGATCGAACGAATCAATGAACTACCAATTTTTTTTAGTAATATGCTAATAAAATACAATATGAAATGTTCATTTAATTTATTGTAAGGTATAGCGATCACTGAATTGAAAGGATGCATTAGACTTGCATAAAGTAGTTCATAGGTCAATAGGTCAGTGCCTCTCAACGTTCCTCCGTTTTAATAAAAACTCGGGAACCCGACAAGAGACGTATGTTTAAAATTCTTGAAGTACTTACGATGAGTGAAGTCTAAAAATCGACTTCGAAAAATCGGAAAAAGTTCTACATAAACTTCTACGAAAATATGGAAACTTTCGACTTTCGAATGTTATCCATTTTAAAATAGTGAAGTAAAACTGTAGGAAAAAACCTTATGTTCTACAAAAATTGAAAGTGTTATTTATTTAAGATTCAAATATATGACGGCGTTAGGGATGGCTGAGCGGCAGTATGCGTCATCATTCGTATTTGGTAGAACTCAGTGTGTTGCAATAAATGGCGATAGAACCTTTTCAATAATCATTATTGAAACTATCAACACATAATTTTCAAAATGACAGGGTAAACCGACAGCTTCGTTTCAACTGACTGACTGACAGACTGATTAACACTAACTGACTGCCTGAGACTGACTCAGACGACTCTTTCCACGTACCGCCATTTTGATACTCTGGCGTTACAGCATCTACCCGACATTTTTTTTATATTTATCAAAACAACATCTTATCATTTAAATAGCAACGAAAACAATGTCTTAATATTACTCAAGTCGTTTTTCACGACAAATATATTGATTGAAAAATACAACCAAGAACAGCTCTAACAGCTCACGATGCAAATATTTTAGCAACGCAACACTGGTATTAGTTATGTCATTTTTAGGAAAACGCTACTAGTAAATTTTAAATCCACAATACTAATCGTGACAGGCTCGTGTGAAGCATAGTTTAATTAGTGTCACATCACGCGGCTGCTGTTTCAAAATGTGTAATTAACGTCGGCACTACGCGGTATTACCAAGTATATATCTCACAAACTCTATGGCGACGATAACAACCCGTAGACGTTCCCTCGCGTCACACAAGACCGTTGGCAACGCGTCTCAACCAATTTCATTTCTACACGTTTTACGTCTACACTACATGTAAAATATTAGTACAAAATAATAATTATTTAAATAGGTTTTTAGTATTAGCTACGATCTATCTTCATTATTGTACACATGACATCGTCTTTTGACAGTTTAACGACATGGAGGATTTTTATGTCAAATGTCTTCTATTCAATAATAGCTATCGCTGCTAAAGCCTATTTATTATCCTTAGAGACACGATGCTTTCAAACTATCAACATAATTACTAGTTTTACAGAACTTAAACTTTAAGATTCTTCCAGTATATATTTCTTGCAATAAGGCTTGCTTAAAGTATTTTACTGTAAGCAGCCACGCGACTGAGCCTCTAGTGTTTTTTCATTTCATGCGTGACAGTGATTATTTGACATTGCATATTTTATGTTGTACTAATATTTTAAATTCATATTTAAAAAAAATGTAAGTTCTTAGTGTATTTATTTAAAAATGCACACTTTAAAATTTCTTACACATAAAAGAAAGATTGGTAGACACTATTAATGGAGTAGTCATTAGACGTTCCGTCTTCATATATTTTTTCATTGGGTGAACTGAATCTAATCTAATGAGTTAAGAATCTTTAGTAATAAAAAAATAATTGTTAAAGTTTCTATTGAAGCCTAAAGTAAAAACAACTTTATCTTTCGTTGAAAACGAAAAAGTTGCCAGCATTCCTTTGAAAGTTTTTCAAGATTCATTTCATACGTCTTTAAAAAAGGTCGTAAAATTATCATTTATCTGGCCACTAAAAGCTAAAAAGTTACGAATTAATTCCTTTGAAATATCCACTTTGAATAAAAATAAAAGTGGAAAAAGGCTGCATGGCGTTGACTTGTCTCCGCTTGTTCAAATGGGACACGCTTTGTTCACTTACTAATTTTATATGTTAATGTTGGTTCCACTGAGTTTCGCATTTGTAAGTTTGTCTTTTTTGTATTTTAATGTTGTCGGCGACTGATTGTAATTCAGTATTATTTAGTTTACGTTTTTTTTTTGTTGTTACAATAATACGCCCTCTTGCTTGGCTTTGCGCGCATGTACTATGACATATTTTCACTGGAGTTATGTTTTTTTCTTGTGAAAAATAGCCTTTGAAGGTAGAGTAAGTCGCATAACAATTGAATCTTTCTCCTCATTTACCAGGGTGGGTGTCAGCTTTCACTTTGATATGTCTATAGGGTCGTCAGCCCCTTACATTCAAATTTACTTAATTTTTTGTCGTAGTATTGAGTGGGTGCTTTGACACATCTTCTTCTTCTCTTCCTCCTTGTTTCGTTTTCCTCATTACTGAGGGTCGTGGTCATGGTCTTGAAACAGTTTGTTGTTTATAATTCCCCTTAAATAATAATTATAATAATATAAATTATAATTCTTCTTCTATATATAAAAATAAATTGCTGTTCGTTAGTCTCGCTAAAACTCGAGAACGGCTGGACCGATTTGGCTAATTTTGGTCTTGAATTATTTGTGGCAGTCCAGAGTAGGTTTAAAAGGTAGATAAATATGAAAATTCTCGGAATTAAATAAAAATAACAATTTTGTTTTTCCTTTGATATGTCCCCCGTCGGACGGATTCCTTTTGTTTGTTTTAAGTTTATTTTATACAAAAGTTTAGGTCTTTTATTTATGGATTGAGGCACTACGAAGTTTGCCGGGTCAGCCAGTAGAAAATAAAATACTGAAGTCGCGGCCCAATTTCTATCACGGAGAGTCAATTCCAACTGGTTTGTAATAACAAATGAAATGGGCCGGATAATGGTGCCTGCTCAACCCTAGTAACCTACTGTTACAGCTTGAAATATGTCATATCAGCGGTCATTATATTAATAACTATCTAGTTTACATTTAATCTCTATATATAAAATGAATTGCTGTTCGTTAGTCACGCTAAAACTCGAGAACGGCTGGACCGATTTGGCTAATTTTGGTCTTGAATTATTCGTGGAAGTTCTGGGAAGGTTTAAAATGTGAGAAAATATAAAAAAGCTCGGAATTATATAAAAACAAACAATTTTGTTTTTCCTTTGATGTGTCCCCTTGATGTGTCTTTTATTTATCGATTGAGGCACTACGAAGTCTGCTGGGTCAGCTAGTTAATAAAAAATAAATAAAACAGTTGTCCGTATTTGACATGATAAAAACTCCTGTTACATAATTAAAGTGATTTTAATTTTGTCTACAATTCGTGAAAATTGAATATATTATACATAGTGTTTTTCAGCTATGTTGGATGTCATTCAAGGATGGGAAAATTATACGTAGCCTCTTAGATTGAAATTACAGCATCAGTGAGTGCACTTCACATATTAATTGTTTCCTGAAACAATCAGGTACCATTAGGGCTTATCGTAAAAATTCAGTCGCAACTGATCACTTTTCATAGCGCGATCACTTCTAAGACCTCGCTTTAAGAGATATTTTTTGCTCTAGTTTTGAAGGTGAGGTCACAGCCCTAGTTACGTGACTATCGAAGCACAACTCTAAGATATTATTAGGTCATAGTTTCAGTTGTTTCTTAAAAGAAGACTGCTTTACACTGGAAATGTGTAGTATTGGTAGTGCAGACTCACAAAGCATGCAACTAATATTTATTCAAATCTATATACTCATAAACACACATATTATTTAATTTCTAAAGTCTAGCGGTACACAGAAATTGTATTACAGCATTGTATTATTCGTAATAAAAATCATCAAAACTAATAAGACACGCGTGCTGCTCTTAAATAACACAAAAAAAGATCAACAAAGAAGACTACGTAATTTAAAATGTTCTAGAAATAAAATAAAATATTACTAGCACAATATTTTAGACGACGAGGCAAACTTGTAGCGTTCTCCAGAAAACGAAGCGGGCTGCAATTTTATAACAAGTAGAACAAGAATACACGTGTCCCGGATAAATTGTTAAAATTTTTCAAGAGCTCTTTTATCATAAAAAATGTTTACGTATGATGTTAACGTTTGATTAGAGACACGTCCGCATATTGCGTATGTTTATATAGGTATTTGTGGGCAGATGAGCTCACAGCCCACGCGATGCTAATTAACATTTATGGTTGCTTCCTTAAAAAGCGGTATTCGCTGATGTATGGGTGTCTTGCTAGCCACGTGCGTGTCGGTACCACCACCCTGTGGCGGCGAAACAGTCATGCGTTCCGGCTTGAAGAGTTGAACAGCCGTTGTACTATAAAAATGAGACTTAGAACTCATGTCTCAAGGTGGTTGGTGGCATTTACTTTGTTGATATCTATAGGCTCCGGTAAGAACTAAAAATATGTTGCGAGTGAACCATGCAATTGATGGAAGCTGAGAATGACGGTTTTGAAAATAGAAGAGGAAGGAGCTTAGTCAATGAAACTTAGATCAGTCAGTCTCTGTTGCTTCAAGTGATTTCAATGAATTCCTTGGCATGACTAAGATATTGGTGGATTAATTAAGCAAAACTGAATTTTAACACTTTAATTAAAGCTTCAAAATTACATGTAGAAGTAGTTAGAATGTTCGACAAAACGAATTTACTTAAAGATTCACAATAGAAAAAACTACACAAATCTATAATTTATTCTCTTGAAATCTCACTAAGTACGTCTAATTATCTTACAAATTTCAATTCGAAACAAACCCGTAATTTTCGTTCTGTTTTGAAATGAAATTACATGCCCAATAATTATCGGTTTAGTTTTAATGGGCCGATTCGACAAATTGCCCGATGACTGAGCCCGATCGATACCTAACCGAACCTCGACCGAAGTCACAGAACAAACTCGAAGTTAACCAAACAAACTAGATTTCAGTGCTATTAAGAAAGTAAATCAATTACATTAATTGCTGGGCCTAATCGGGGCCTGTGACGCTTTCTAACGAAATTATAATCTACCCAACCGTAAACATGTCCACTGCTTTGATGTTATCTCGGAAATATTAAGTTAGTTTAACATGAAATAAAATGCTTTTTTTTCATTTTATATGTAACTAGATGATGACCAGTTTTTTTTATAGCGCCATCTTGTTGTGTCTTTAAAGCTGTTAGTTGCTCTCAATTAAGAAAAATAGTATTATTATTCGCCAATAGATGTCAGAAAGAGTAATAAAGTTGATTATCGATAAAGTTTATTATTGAAAACACGAATAAAACAACATTTTCTGAAAATAAATCGTAGCCAGATCGATTTATCGCCCCCCAAATCCCCTGTATACTAAATTTTATGAAAATCGTTGGATCCGTTTCCGAGATTCAGATTATATATAAATATACAAGAATTGCTCGTTTAAAGGTATATGATATAAGATATCAGTCAAAATCAAGTCCAAATCAGTTCTTGTTTAATAGAAAAAAATATTGGGAATGTACACAGGTAAACTGTGAACAGGTTCTTGGTTCAATAATAAGAAAACAACTTATGCCGGACCCCCAAAAATGATTATATTGTGTATATACACAATTAGTATTTTTTTAGGTTTAGAAGAAAAAAGCCAAGAAAGGTATAAATACATGTATATATTATGTATGTATCTATTCGCTTTCACAATAGCTGTGGAATAGCAGTGGATAGACAGTAATTTTTGGGAAGAGATAGTAATGTAAATGATAATCCAGAGAGTGACATAGACTACCTTCGTCCCGGACTGCTTTTTTTTCTACTTATTTTACAAAATATATACATGTGTGATTACAGGGTACGTGAGTTTTTATGATTCCGATTGAGAATTATTTAAATGATTTTTTTCGAGTCTGTAAGAAGCAGCTGTTCTTTCCTACGCGTTCGACGCTTTAGGGAAGCTCAAGTGCGGCTTTATTAGAAAATAATATACAAAATATATTTGAGATAATAGCAAAGGGAATGTTGATTTTCAAATCGCATTAATGTTTTTCTTTTTATTGGTACAAAAATGCACCTAGTGTTAAACGTAAGGTTTCGTATTAAAAATTTCACCATTTCTAATTAATAGTCATGTCAACAATCTGAGACCTTCTAACTATGAAATGGACACAACTGCTTATAGATTATGTGGAAGCAGTAGCTTATCTTCAAACATGGCCTCGAAATCACTATTTACCCAGACAAGCTGACAAGTCAGTCTAAAAAAACATAAAAAAAAAAACAAATAATGATCTAATAACCAAACAAAAAATAGAACGATCACTATTTGTAATTGTTGATGCATTAAAATTCATTAATGATCAAAAGGAATTCATACAGCTATAAAACGAAAATTAAACTTTAATATTCTTGACTCTAGAGCAGAGTTCCCCAAACTTTTTTGTGTCGTAGACCCCTTGCCATGTTTTTCCGTGTTGGGTAGACCCCCTACTTACTAGGATATTGATTTCCTGTAAATTTCTAACTGTAGTAAAGTTTAGTGTTAAAAACTTAAAGTAAAAACACATTTTAATTTATATATTTATTAATTGAATTTAAATTAAAACTACTCAAAATAAAATTTTGTATCTGTTATGTAAAATATACGTAACATAAAATAAACTATAAATAAAATAACATAAGCAATAAGTCAATATTTTAGTGAGAAGGATGAACCTGATGCTTTAATAATAAATTATCAACATTTGGCGTCAATTTTGTAAGGGTTAATCTTAAATCTCCTCGGCTAATGATGTCTTGATATTATAAGATAGTATGATGTAAGTAAATAGGTACTATCAGTGTATGTGTTGAGATCCACTATCGTGGACTCCCAAATTTTTTTTCGCTGGAATAGACCCCTTGCAGGTTTTCATAGACCCCTAGGGGTCGATATAGACCACTTTGGGAATCACTGCTCTAGAGTGTAATGAGAATTGGGCGACGTCGAATCTTATAAACACTACATAGTTATACTGTGACAGCCGATTTTCAATACAATGAGAGAAATACAGAAATAAAGAAACATTAATCCAAAGTGAGTCAACCAAAACGGCTTAGTCTGGATGGAAAAAATAGCGTCGAAACGGTCATAGTGCCTCTGAAATGGGACTTTGAAATACGCTGAGGTCTATTACTGTGCACTTTACGGTAATTTCGCTAAGCCTTTCACGCCCGAACAATATCTCATGAATAAATTGAAAAGATAGGGCCCGCTCGTTTGTGTGAGATTGAAATACGTTTTTGTCGTTGCAATTTGACTCCGTTTTAACATTGTTTTGTTCACGAATATTGGGTATCTGTCATTTATAAATCAGACCGTCGACTAATGATACTACCTGGTTGCTCTGGTTTACAACTGTTAGTTTTTGGTTTCGGAAGATAGCAACATTAATTTGGTTTTTGCAAATCCTGTCCCATTCCTCTTCCGCGCCTTACCTATCGTACGAGCGAGATCGTGTGGCGACATCGACTCGAGAAGAAAATGTAATTACTGAACTACCGCGCGCGTCGGTAGGTAAAGTGATGTAGAGGGATGGGACAGGGTTTGCAAAAACCAAATTAATGTTGCTATCTTCCGAAATCAAAAACTAACAGTTGTAAACCAGCGCAACCACTACTCTAAGATTTACATAAATCACAGGGCATATTGCAAGCCCGCGTTTATTGGGTATGACCGTATTTCTGATGTCTATTTGCTGTAATGTTCCATGGGGAGTGCTCTGAGGAATTATTCGACACGATCCCCCATCTTCTTTTTAACATCACACCTTCCCACACCGGAGCAGAGTTCATCCATATTATTTGGAACCGCTACGTTCATCGACAGTACGTTTTTTTTTTTTTTTTTTTTTTTTTTTTTTTTTTTTTTTTTTTTTTTTTTATTGCTTAGATGAGTGGACGAGCTCACAGCCCACCTGGTGTGAAGTGGTTACTGGAGCCCATAGAAATCTACGACGTAAATACGCCACCCACCTTGAGATATAAGTTCTAAAGTCTCAGTATACTCGTAGTTACAACGGCTGCCCCATCCTTCAAACTGAAACGCATCACTGCTTCACGGCAGAAAAAGGCGGGGTGGTGGTATCTACTCGTGCTGACTCACAAGAGGTCCTATCACCAGTAAGAAGTGTTTTCTATTTTGTGTGATCAAAAAACGTCCTAAAACAGTTGTAATAAGTGTTTTTATTCGTAGGCACTAAGTCAGCATGTAATGCATCGAGTGGACGGCGACACGGAAGGCGGTACTATGTCTGCGTACAGCACTATGCAGTTCACGGTACAAAAACATCACTTCATCCGAGGGAAGATTAAGGTTGGTGTTCACACACTGCTGATTCGGCAGTGTAGTAGTTAGAGCTCTTGATTGTTGCACTTGATTGTGGTAAGAGTTGCTTTTTTTATTGCTTAAATGGGTGGACGAGCTCACAGCTCGCCTGCCATTAAGTGGTTACTGGAGCCCATAGACATCTACAACGTAAATGCGTCACCCACCTTGAGATATAAGTTCTAAGGTCTCAGTATAGTTACAACGGCTACCCCACGCTTAAAACCGAAACGCACTACTGCTTCACGGCAGAAATAGGCAAGGTGGTGGTACCTACCCGCGCGGACTCACAAGAGGTCCTACTACCAGTAATTACGCAAATTATAATGTTGCGGGTTTGATTTTTATTACACAATGTTATTCCTTCACCGTGGAAGTAAATCGTGAACATTTGTTGAGTACGTATTTCATTAGAAAAAATTTACCATCGCACCGCCCGCCACCGCTTTCATGTCCTTTAAACCGCAGTGTATTAGTGCTTTGCTTTGAAATAGGTAGGGCAGTGGGGGCTCACAAGACCCTCTGACTTGAAGAAAGGAAAATCACGACTAATACTATTTAGCGAACAGCTCTTTGCTATACCAAAACTGTATTGGTTTATATTACGCCATGCCTAGGGGCGCTAGATGACAAGGGGCAAGTAACTTAACATGACATTGAGATAATCTATTTCGCAAGCGCGCCACACAGAATAATAATTACATTATGCCCCGTACATTTTAATGTTATTAATATTTACAATTCGAACAATCCTTCGAACAGACAAGCATTGTTCAAGCAATCAAAATAATAATCAAATCAAATAAAATCCAATTTTTTTTATTCAACATAAATGAAAGTACACACTTGTTGAACGTCAAAAAGAACTATCGCCAATTCACAAAAACTAGCCTCCGTCCTGAGAAGAACTGGCAAGAAACTCAGCGGGCATGTATTTTTTTTAAATATTAGATTATTTTTTTTTAAATATTTTAATAACATAAAGTAGACGTTTCATCCGCGTTAAATTTGTAATTAAGAAAGACTAAAACACGTTGCACTTTTTTGGGACAGAGTCGACTTGTTCGAAAACACTGTAGAATACAGCAGGAACAGCCGGCGTAGCTCGGGCAATTTTTTTTTTTGCGATAAAAACCATTCTATTTACTAATAGATGCTACAAACTATCCTAGGACGTAATTTAATCCAAATCCATATTGCCATTTCTGCGTGATTGCTTAATAATCATCCGAACGTACAAATTTTAATATTCATATCGTTATATAGGTGGTTGTATAAATAGAGATTTGAATAATTACTGGGGTTAATTCATATAGTATTCCCACACGGGTCAATGCCACCATCCGGCTACTAAACAGAAATATCTGCTCAGAAATAGTCATTTGTTTTCGATTGCGCTGTTACACAAGACCATTGAGACTTCAACCTTATGTCTAGGTCTTATCGCAGCATTTTGTATAACGACTATCTTGCTATTCAAACCGGAACGCATAACTACTCAGGAGCAGAATATGTTTATAATTTTATAATATATTTTACTAACGTTTCCTTTTGATTGTTAAATACGACAAAATTTAACTTACGCGCATTATTTACGGTTATGAGTGTACATAATTATATTTTATAGCGTTCCATTGCAGGTTTACCTAACTTGAACAAACTGAAATCACTCGTCAATGATAATGATAGGCTTTGATATTTATTTTCAATTTATTATTTACTAGCGGCCCGCTCCGGCTCCGCTCGGGTCTTTAACAAAAATTTCTACGATATTTGACGTTGTTTTATTTTTTTAAATAAAAGAACACTTATTGCGGCAAAACTAATAGTTAGACATATGCTGTCGCGACACTTTTTGTAAATAATAATGTGTTCTACAAAGTCGTAGTACATTATTTTATTCTATCATCAATACTTTTCTCAGGGCACGCGATGTAAAGAATATTTTAGGTATTTTTTTTACATCTTGGGTTACATTATTGGAGTTTTAGTAAGGATCCCAAATTTTTTTCAAAAAAGATTATAGCCTATGTCACTCGGGAATAGTGTAGCTTCCAAGCAGTGAAAGAATTTTTCAAATCGGTTCAGTAGTTTCGGAGCCTATTCAATACAAACAAACAAACAAATCTTTCCTCTTTATAATATTAGTATAGATTCACGTTTCGACTTCGGAAATGATCTATTTATACGTTGTATAGACTTCTCTCGCACTCGCTAATGAGCTCTGTCTTTGGCCCTTTCAACCTTATATACACAAACATAAATACATAATATATATAAAATTTTACAATCCCTTAACCGAATCGCGCCAAATTTGGGCTTCCATACCCTAATGACAAAAAACGAAACATTCGTTTTTAATCTGTTGCATAGCTTTTATCGCAGGCTTTGAGCGCTGCGACCGAATCAAGAAATTCCGTAACGAAAATAAGACCTAACACCCCCACTCCGCCTACCACGTAGCTCGCGTCCAACACATTCACACAGCGCGCGGCGTGACGTCGCACTGTATGCGCATCATAAAAAGTTTGTCCATCTTTCTCTCGCGCGTTCTAGCTTATGAGTGTGAAGGGGACAGTTAATGTTTTGCTTTAGTTAATGTTTATAAATATAGCGTGGTCTTATTTTATTATTGTTTTAATATTAAATTATTATTGTTTGATTATAATTGCATAAGTTGATAAAAAAAACTATGCAATAGTTTTACCGCGGCAGTCCCCGAGTGCCACACGACTTTTTATCCTCTGAATCTGTCTGTGTGTCATGATCATTTTTTGCAAAACATTTGGCAAATACATCTTTTCATTATATTTCAAAATCTAGTGTATGGTATTGGCGGTGATTATTTATTATAAATATTTATATTTGATTAATATTATTATATTATTATTTATATTTGAGTATCACGTCGTTTTGAAAATAAAAAAAGCTTATGTGTAGAGTAATAATCAGTAAATAATTAGTAATTTTATTTGAATGTCGCCAACAGATGACGTTAGTTGTAAAACTTAAATTTCACTATCGATGTGTGTTCTCAAAATATGTATATGGGAAATGATGTTTTATTAGTTGTATTTCGTCGGACAGCGAGCAGTGTTTCACTCGGCTGAACCCGCCGGGACCTTTAATGGGCAAGTAAGCGTCCCAAGATCTTCGAGGACTCATCGTCAGACCGTGATTCCTTCATGGTCCTTCGGAGCTGGACCATCCACCTGTGATTCGTTGAATATAAAGATGCGCAAAATGTATCACTTAGCTGAAAAGATATGTACATATCATTTCGCTCTAAAGATATATATCACTCATTTAGCTCACTAGCTCATTTAGATCACTAGCTCAGTGATCCAATTCAATTGATTGGTTTCTCAATAAAATCATTTCTTCGTCTAGATCATTAGCTAAGGATACATATATCACTCACTTTGTATTGGAATATCTACAACGGTCAGTTCAGTTTGTAGCTGTCATGTCCTATATATGTCGGCGCGCGGCTTAGATCACAAAGCGCATCCTCACCCTTTGTCAGCGAGCGCCGCCGGCACACCTGCAACGGTCGACGGCAGGCGGCTTGGATCACAGAAGGCGTCGGCACCCTTTGATGGCTCGGGTCACCGGAATATTTGCAACGATCAACGGCAGGCGGCTTGAATCACAGAGCGCACCGGCACCCTTTGACGGCTCCGGTCACCGGTACACTTGCAACGTTCGTGGCGGTCGGNTTATTAATTGAATTTAAATTAAAACTACTCAAAATAAAATTTTGTATCTGTTATGTAAAATATACGTAACATAAAATAAACTATAAATAAAATAACATAAGCAATAAGTCAATATTTTTAGTGAGAAGGATGAACCTGATGCTTTAATAATAAATTATCAACATTTGGCGTCAATTTTGTAAGGGTTAATCTTAAATCTCCTCTGCTAATGATGTCTTGATATTATAAGATAGTATGATGTAAGTAAATAGGTACTATCAGTGTATGTGTTGAGATCCACTATCGTGGACCCCCAAATTTTTTTTCGCTGACGTAGACCCCTTGCAGGTTGTCATAGGCCCCTAGGAGTCGATATAGACCACTTTGGGAATCACTGCTCTAGAGTGTAATGAGAGTTGGGCGACGTCGAATCTTATAAACACTACATAGTTATACTGTGACAGCCGATTTTCAATACAATGAGAGAAATACAGAAATAAAGAAACGTTAATCCAAAGTGAGTCAACCAAAACGGCTTAGTCTGGATGGAAAAAATAGCGTCGAAACGGTCATAGTGCCTCTGAAATGGGACTTTGAAATACGCTGAGGTCTATTACTGTGCACTTTACGGTAATTTCGCTAAGCCTTTCACGCCCGAACAATATCTCATGAATAAATTGAAAAGATAGGGCCCGCTCGTTTGTGTGAGATTGAAATACGTTTTTGTCGTTGCAATTTGACTCCGTTTTAACATTGTTTTGTTCACGAATATTGGGTATCTGTCATTTATAAATCAGACCTCCGACTAATGATACTACCTGGTTGCTCTGGTTTACAACTGTTAGCTTTTGGTTTCGGAAGATAGCAACATTAATTTGGTTTTTGCAAATCCTGTCCCATTCCTCTTCCGCACCTTACCTACCGTATGAGCGAGATCGTGTGGCGCGTCCGTAGGTAAAGTGATGTAGAGGGATGGGACAGGGTTTGCAAAAACCAAATTAATGTTTCTATCTTCCGAAATCAAAAACTAACAGTTGTAAACTAGCGCAACCACTACCCTAAGATTTACATAAATCACAGGGCATATTGCAAGCCCGCGTTTATTAGGTATGACCGTATCTCTGATGTCTATTTGCTGTTATGTTCCATGGGGAGTGCTCTGAGAATTTATTCGACACGATCCCCCATCTTCTTTTTAACATCACACCTTCCCACACCGGAGCAGAGTTCATCCATATTATCTGGAACCGCTGCGTTCATCGACAGTGCGTTTCCAAAGACCATTTCTACCTAGTACCACCCGGCTTTGGAATGAACTCCCCTCCACCGTGTTTTCCGAGTGCTATGACATGCCCATTTTCAAACGAGGCTTGTGGAGAGTATTCAATGGTAAGCAGTGACTTGCCTCTGCCCCTGGTATTACTGACGTCCATGAGCAACGGTAACCACTTACCATCAGGTGGGCCTTATGATCGTCTGCCTACAAAGGGAATAAAACATGCAATAATACAATACATTTGAGATTTCATCTCTTGTCTCAAGCTGGGTAGATGTTATACAAAGTTATGATGTTAGTTCTTTATTTTTAAAGTATACAAATCATCTGAACATTGTTGCGTAATGATTTGTCGCTACAAACTTTAAGCCGTGGACGCTTTCAGTATTGTCGTTGAATTTTTTTTTATTGCCTAGATGAGTGGACGAGCTCACAGCCCACCTGGTGTGAAGTGGTTACTGGAGCCCATAGACATCTTCGACGTAAATACGCCACCCACCTTGAGATATAAGTTCTAAGGTCTCAGTATAGTTACAACGGCTGCCCCACCCTTCAAACCGAAACGCATCACTGCTTCACGGCAGAAAAAGGCGGGGTGGTGGTATCTACTCGTGCTGACTCACAAGAGGTCCTATCACCAGTAAGAAATGTTTTTTATTTTGTGTGATCAAAAAACGTCCTAAAACAGTTGTAATAAGTGTTTTTCTTCGTAGGCGTTGAGTCAGCATGTTATGCATCGAGTGGACGGCGACACCGAGGGTGGTACTATGTCTGCGTACAGCACTATGCAGTTCACGGTACAGAAACATCACTTCATCCGAGGGAAGATTAAGGTTGGTGTTCACTCACTGCTGATTCGGTAGTGTAGTAGTTAGAGCACTTGATTGTGGCAAGCGTTGCTTTTTTTTATTGCTTAAGTGGGTGGACGAGCTCACAGCCCGCCTGGTGTTAAGTGGTTACTGGAGCCCATAGACATCTACGACGTAAATGCGCTGCCGACCTTGAGGTATAAGTTCTAAGGTCTCAAATATAGTTACAGCGGCTGCCCCACCCTTCAAACCGAAACGCATTACTGCTTCACGGCAGAAATAGGCAAGGTGGTGGTACCTATCCGTGCGGACTCACAAGAGGTCCTACCACCAGTACCTAATTACGCAAATTATAATGTTGCGGGTTTGATTTTTATTACACAATGTTATTCCTTCACCGTGGAAGTCAATCGTGAACAATTGTTGAGTACGTATTTCATTAGAAAAAAATTACCATCGCACCGCCTGCCACCGCTTTCATGTCCTTTAAACCGCAGTGTATTAGTGCTTTGCGGCAGAAATAGGTAGGGCGGTGGGGGCTCACAAGAGGCTCTGACTTGAAGAAAGGAAAATTCAAAAAATATTTTGTGCGAAAATCACGGCTAATACTATTTAGCGAACAGCTCTTTGCTATAGCAAAACTGTATTAGTTTATATTACGCCATGCCTAGGGGCGCTAGATGACAAGGGGCAAGTAACTTAACATGACATTGAGATAATCTATTTCGCAAGCGCGCCACACAGAATAATAATTACATTATGGCCCGTACATTTTAATGTTATTAATATTTACACTTCGAACAATCCTTCGAACAGACAAGCATTGTTCAAGCAATCAAAATAACAATCAAATCAAATCAAATCAATGTGTTTTTATTTAACATAAATGAAAGTACACACTTGTTGAATGTCAAAAAGAACTACCGCCAATTCACCAAAACTAGCCTCCGTCCTGAGAAGAACTGGCAAGAAATTCAGCGGGCATGTCTTTTTTTTAAATGTTAGATTATAATTTTTTTAATATTTTAATAATATAAAGTAGACGTTACATCCGCGTTAAATTAGTAATTGAGAGAGACTAAAACACGTTGCACTTTTTTGGGACAGAGTCGACTTGTCGGAAACACTGTAGAATACAGCAGGAACAGCCGGCGTAGCTCGGGCTATATTTTTTTTGCGATAAAACTATTCTATTTACTAATAGATGCTACAAACTATCCCAGGACGTAATTTAATTCAAATCCATATTGCCATTTCTGTGTGATTGTTTAACAATCATCCAAACGTACAAATTTTAATATTCATATCGTTTTATAGGTGGTTGTATAAATAGAGATTTGAATAATTACTGGGGTTAATTCATATAGTATTCCCACACGGGTCAATGCCACCATCCGGCTACTAAACAGAAATATCTGCTCAGAAATAGTCATTTGTTCTGGATTGCGCCGTTACACAAGACCATTGAGACTTCAACCTTATGTCTAGGTCTTATCGCAGCATTTTGTATAACGACTATCTTGCTATTCAAACCGGAACGCATAACTCCGCGGCGGAATATGTTCATAATTTTATAATATACTAGCTGACCCGGCAAACATGGTTTTACCATATATAAGATTTGTAGGGAATTTCTAGTGTAGAAAAAAAACTAACTTATTGTAAGTGTGTAAGGATGTGGTAAATGAGTGAAAGAGGTATGTAGTGCTGTGAACGATGAGGGAATATATAATAAAAATAACAAAACCTCATTCAACCACATAATACCTCATTATAACAAAAAAAAAAAAGACCAAATAAAAAAAATATGTTAGGGGTGGACAACCCTAATCACTTAGGGGTATGAAAAATAGATAGTAGCCGATTCTCAAGCTTACTGAATATGCATAAAAATTTTCATGAGAATCGGTCAAGCGGTTTCGGAGGAGTATGGGAACGAACATTGTGACACGAGAATTTTATATATTAGATTTTATTAACGTTTCCTTTGAATGTTAAATACGACTAAATTTAACTTACGCGCATTATTTACGGTTATAAGTGTACATAATTATATATCGTTCCATTGCAGGTTTACCTAACTTGAACAAACTGAAATCACTCGCCAATGATGATGATTGGCTTTGATATTTATTTTCAATTTATTATTTACTAGCGGCCCGCTCCGGCTCCGCTCGGGTCTTTAACAAAAATTTCAACGATATTTGACGTTGTTTTATTTTTTTAAATAAAAGAACACTTATTGCGGCATAACTATAATGGTTAGACATATGCTATCGTGACACTTTTTGTAAATAATAATGTGCTCTACAAAGTCGTAGTACATTATTTTATTCTATCATCAATAGTTTTCTTAGGGCACGCGATGTAAAGAATATTTTAGGTAATTTTTTTACATCTTGGGTTACATTATTGGAGTTTTAGTAAGGATCCCTAATTTTTTTCAAAAAAGATTATAGCCTATGTCACTCGGGAATAGTGTAGCTTCCAAGCAGTGAAAGAATTTTTCAAATCGGTTCAGTTATTTCGGAGCCTATTCAATACAAACAAATAAACAAATCTTTCCACTTTATAATATTAGTATAGATTCACGTTTCGACGTCGGAAATGATCTATTTATACGTTGTATAGACTTCTCTCCCACTCGCTAATGAGCAATGTCTTCGGCCCTTTCAACCTTATATACACAAACATAAATACATAATATTTATAAAATTTTACAATCCCTTAACCGAATCGCGCCAAATTTGGGCTTCCATACCCTAATGACAAAAAACGAAACATTCGTTTTTAAGCTGTTGCATAGCTTTTATCGCAGGCTTTGAGCGCTGCAACCGAATCAAGAAATTCCGTAACGAAAATAAGACCTAACACTCCCCACTCCGCCTACATTGTAGCTCGCGTTCAACACATTCACACAGCGCGCGGCGTGACGTCGCACTGTATGCGCATCATAAAAAGTTTGTCCATTTTTCTCTCGCGCGTTCTAGCTTATGAGTGTGAAGGGGACAGTTAATGTTTTGCTTTAGTTAATGTTTATAAATATAGCGTGGTCTTATTTTATTATTGTTTTAATATTAAATTATTATTGTCTGATTATAATTGCATAAGTTGATAAAAAAAACTATGCAATAGTTTTACCGCGGCAGTCCCCGAGTGCCACACGACTTTTTATCCTCTGAATCTGTCTGTATGTCATGATCATTTTTTGCAACACATTTGGCAAATACATCTTTTCATTATATTTCAAAATCTAGTGTATGGTATTGGCGGTGATTATTTATTATAAATATTTATATTTGATTAATATTATTATATTATTATTTATATTTGAGTATCACGTCGTTTTGAAAATAAAAAAAGCTTATGTGTAGAATAATAATAATTAGTGATTTTATTTGATTGTCGCCAACAGATGACGTTAGTTGTAAAACTTAAATTGCACTATCGATGTGTGTTCCCAAAATATGTATATGGGAAATGATGATTTATTAGTTGTATTTCGTCGTACAGCGAGCAGTGTTTCACTCGGCTGGACCCGCCGGGACCTTTAATGGGCAAGTAATCGTCCCAGGATCTTCGAGGACTCATCGTCAGACCGTGATTCCTTCATGGTCCTTCGGAGCTGGACCATCCACCTGTGATTCGTTGAATATAAAGATGCGCAAAATGTATTACTGAGCTGAAAAGATAGATACATAAATCATTTCGCTCTAAAGATATATATCACTCATTTAGCTCACTAGCTCATTTAGATTACTAGCTCAGTGATCCAATTCAATTGATTGGTTTCTCAATAAAATCATTTCTTCGTCTAGATCATTAGCTAAGGATACATGAGTCGACTATTATCAAAGCCGGCAATCTGACTTTTGGACAATGATTGGTAAATCAGAAAAACGAATTATTGACTTTGTATTCCATTGGCAGTCACAAAACTCTTCGGAACGACATCTTAGATAAATAACAGGTTAACTATTAACCTTTATTTAATGCAGGTTTTGAACCGTATTCTTTGAAGGAGACTATTATATTCAAATCAATCTGTATTGACATATCAATAAATTTTTTTTGTCCAAATGCACAGATTGCCACCTTTGATAATAGACGACTCACATATATCACTCACTTTGTATTGGAATATCTACAACGGTCAGTTCAGTTTGTAGCTGTCAGGTCCTATATATACACTTAATAATACACAATATAGTCTATTTACACTGTTTTATAATTATACATTGAATATTTACAACATGCAGATTACCTACCTATTACCTTTTTTTTTTATTTTTTTTTTTCGGTTAGAGGGCCGAACCTCCTACGAGGTCCCCGCGCAAAAGGGGCGCGCGGGGTATGTGAGACTCAACGATCTGCATGGTGTTGTGAGCAGACCGCGGGCCCAAGGATTTTAGAGCCCACCCACTAAACGACTCCTCTGCACTCTTACACCCGACGTCCGATCCCCTCCGAGGTCAGAACCCGGATGAGGTAGGGGGGCTACCGCGGTCAACACTACAACCAGACGACGCGGCTCACCCCAAGGACGCCCAGCCGACGGAGCCTTCGAGGCGAATCGAAGGCTCTGAAACGTCGGCCGTCTCGGTACGGCAGCCCGTCGGGCCGCCCAGACGGTGCCGCTGGTGTCCCGGAATACCCCGCTGGATCAGAACCAGCCTGCCGGGTCGGGACGCGATACACCGTCGACCGGTCGCTCTAATCACTCCACGGCAGCGCGCTAGAGTGCTGGTAGCGCGCCGCGCGGCCTCACCCCCTCAGGTCGCCCCTTGACCTTCACCGGGGAGAGGCCGCCACCTACAGGGGACCTACCTATTACCTACCTTTTAACTTTTTTATTTAAGAATAAAGCAAAAATAAATTTAGTTTAAAAAATAAATGAGTTATGTTAAGCTTTGCACCTATAGAAATAATGTACATATTTCCTTGACAACCCAATACTTCGTAACGAAATTAGCGTGAAGTGAACGGTCATTTTCGTCAGCTGGCCACACAATACATCTATCTCACTCATTCATTTTTCTTTCATTCGCTCATCAGTTCACGAAACATGTCATGAGACATATGAGCTAGTGATCTAGTGAGCAAGAATTGAGTTAGTGATACATTCGTAGCTAGTGTGAGTTAGTCATACATTATATCGGTGTGAGTGATATATTTATATCTTTTACATCACTCACTCAGGAGCTACATATCTTTCATCATCAGCCTGTGTCTCTTCACTGCTGGATGTAGGCCTCTCCCATAGTCCGCCACAATGAACGATCCTCCGCCTTCCGCATCCAATCTCTCCCAGCATATCGCCGCAAGTCATCGGTCCAACGGGCAGGGGGACGCCCAACGCTGCGTTTACACATCTTTAGTTAAATATTAATAACCATATTATTATAAAAAGCAACATTCAACGTACAATTAGAAATATCATTGTGATAAGCGGATCACTTATTATTTTCCATTATCGAATAATAATTCTGATAGCATTAACGGCACGACACAACGTAATAACCGTGAACTATGAAGCGACGCATGATTATGGGTTACAATATTACTGCCAGCGTTATATCATTTATATTAATATTATGTCACTTGTGTTTACGTTACGCCAGAATTTTATATATAAGTGTATATGTGAGTGGTACTGCTGTAGTATGTGGGATCACGATACACGTGTGAATAGCCCACGCAGTTGTTGAGCTCTCTATTATTTTAAGGATATACAAGTTTATAAAAGGTCAACGAACTGTGATCAAGCAAGCGAAGAATGTCTTCGAGAATTGGTACTAAGATTTTCACAATTGTACTAATGTAATATTTATAAAGTTTAATAGTACATAATGTGGACAATCACTTACCGAATGCAATGTTTATTTTAATAATTATTTGGCTCAATTTGTACTAAATCTTATGAGTCACTTGTATGTTCCGTTTTTTTTTATTGCTAGTTGGTTGGACGAGCTCACAGCCCACCTGGTGTTAAGTAGTTACTGGTAGTAAGTCCGTACGAGCCGTTTGTCTTTCTTCATTCCAAGAACACTAAAACACAAATTGGCGAGCGTAATAAACATTATCCAAGCGAATCCTAAATCATATTCCACGAGCATTTGTGATATCATTAAATTAAATATAAGGCGCAGAATGCTTTTCAACCAGCGTGGTGATTTTGAAACCCTTGCCAGGTACTTAGTGGTGGTAAAACCAGAGCATGAAAATAATTGGACTAATAATTATTACGTACTTCCTCTCGGTGGCTCGGTGAAGAAGTTTTTGGATTCCTATGTGATTAGCACTGTCTGTTCCGCGAGGATTTCTCCGACAAAGTAATGAAGATCATGCCACTATCTGCATTCTACGCATTATTACCACCCAACATCAGAAATATAATAAGCATATCTCAGGAATATATTGTTATAATGTTAATATTGGTAATAAGGGGTTCGAGTATGCAGGCGAGTGTTTCATTAGACGGTTTTCAGTAATCATTTCTTTCTCGAACCTTGAAACTTTATTACGAGGCTTAGCAAAATGATTACTGTGAGGAAAAATCATTAAAAATATTAAAATTGTTATACAATTCTTATCGCCTTCATTGATTTTTAATGAAGCATTCTTAAAAATAGTTTTATTTCTTATTGTTTTTAAGAGCTTAATGTAATTTTAACTACTAACTTTTTATATGACACTGTTATTGTTATGATCTATTACGTCGCCTCTTTTTCAATTACTACTAATATAATACTATTAATAAAATAATACAAATATAAAAAAAAACACGTGCGGCACTCGGGGACTGCCGCGGTAAAGCTATTGCATAGTATTTTTTTATCAACTTATGCAATTATAATTAGACAATAATAATTTAATATTGAAACATAATAAAATAAGACCACGCTATATTTATACAAGCTATATAAACATTAACAAAAGCAAAACATTAACTGCCCCTTTCACACTCATAAGCTAGACCGCGCGAGAGAGAGATGGGCAGACTTTTCATGATGCTCATGCAGTGCGACGTCACGCCGCGCGCTTATTCACAAACACTACACCAGCGTAACGTGTGAATGTATTGAACGCGAGCTACATGGTAGGCGGAGTGGGGGTGTTAGGTTTTATTTTCGTTACGGAATTTCTTGATTCGGTCGCCACGCTCAAAGCCCGCGAAAAAAGCTATGCAATAGCTTAATAATAATGTTTTTCTTGTGTTTAGATTCGATGCACAGCCAACATATACTCTATCTACCTGAAGAGCCTCGAAAAAAGTGCCGAAGAAGAACGGATACGCACTACCCCAGCACCACTGCCAGAGGTTCACGAGGCCGTGGTGTATTCCATACATCGCCTGCCTGAGAACAGTAAGTTTCAACGTTCCAGTAACTCAGAGACTACCGACGAAGGTTAGCGATTTATTAAGAAATTTCCCATTGCTTCTGTATGAAACGTTTGATAGTACATGTGCCTTTGCTTTATCTATACGCAAATATTTACAATATCACTACATAGTATAAAACAAAGTCGCTTTCTCTGTTCCTATATCCCTATGTATGCTTAAATCTTTAAAACTACGAAACGGATTTTGATGCGGTTTTTTTAAATAGATAGTGATTGAAGAGGAAGGTTTATATGTATAATAATATCCATTAAATAGTGGAGAAATCTATATATATGAAAATGAATTGTTGTTCGTTAGTCTCGCTAAAACTCGAGAACGGCTGGACCGATTTGACTAATTTTGGTCCTGAATTATTTGTGAAAGTCCAGAGAAGGTTTAAAAGGTAGATAAATATGACAATGCTCGGAATTAAATAAAAATAACAATTTTGTTTTTCCTTTGATGTGTCGGACGGATTCCTTTTTTTTTTTAAGTTTATTTTATACAGAAGTGTAGGTCTTTTATTTATCGATTGAGGCACTACGAAGTCTGCCGGATCAGCTAGTCAATAATAAATTACAGTTTCCGAAACGAAGCGAAGCCGGGTCGCTATATAACAATATTATGTAGTAACTGCGATAATCCATACGTTTCATTTCATTCGGTTGATGACCAAAATAGAAGTGCCAATTTTAAAATAGACGAATAAAAATTTTACGATTGCTGAAAATAAAATGTGAACGTCAAAGTGTATTTACGTGCTTCATGACATGTAAACCGTTAGTTTGTTCATCAAATTGAGGGGTGAAAAGCTATTTGGTTTAAGCGACATTTTTGCAAACATACAGGAGGGCCATTTAAAGTTTGAAAAAAATTCATAACAAAAATCTTCTTTGGCTATTTGAATGAAGTGAACCTTTTTTTTTATTGTTTATATAGGTGGACGAGCTTACAGCCCACTTGCTGTTAAATGGTAACTGGAGTCCATAGACATCTACAATGCAATGAAACAGTAATGCGTTTCGGTTTGAAGGGTGGGGCAGCCGTGGTAACTAAACTTGAGACCTTAGAACTTATATCTGAAGGTGGGTGGGGCATTTACGTCATAGATGTCTATGGACTCCAGTAACCACTTAACACCAGGTGGGCTGTGAGCTCGTCCACCCATCTAACCAATAAAAAAAAAAAAAAATTAAAAACATCGAATGTTGATACTACAAATAAAGCTTTATTTACAAAGATAAATGTTACTTACTAAGCGAAACGACGCTTAAACTACATAGCCCCTTGGACCCCTCGGAATAGTTTTATAAAACAAACAAAATGTATCTAAAAAACGTACGCATGTAGAGTATGGTTTTGTTAGCTCGACAAAGATAAGCTGTGACAGAAAATATTAATTTTCCATTCACGTTTTTATGTCTGCTAAAAGCTAAAACATTCATGAACATTCAACGGCCGTCTGGTGTAGTGGTAAGTGACATGGTCACCACACAAGGGGGTCGCGGGTTCGAATCCCGCCAAGGGAAGATATTTGTATGATAAACGTCTTTTCCAGGGTTATGGATGTATATTAAATATGTGTATGTGTATAATAAAAATCTTACATTTATTTCCGTTATCCGGTACCTGTAATACAAGTTCTCTACGAACTTAGTACGGGACCAGTTAATGTGGCGTGATTGTTAGTAAATATTTATTTATTTATTATTAATTTAAATTTGTATATATTCATAATTATACATCCATGCTCCAAAGGATACGATGCCCGATGTGTTCATATTATATCAAAGCGTAGGAAGGCATGTTTATTTTGTTCAAAGGAAATATATACCTAGCGGGTGTTCTGTTCTAATTCTGTAGGGCAGTCTTTAGGCTTAGCGTTGCCTTAAATTTCCTTACAAGGCAAACTCCGTTTTTTTTTCTATAACATGAAACATTTATTACTGCAGTCTCCGGTCACCGTCCTCGTCGAACCCGTCGCTTGCGACGAAGGGCTCGACGAGCGAACTAACCCATAGACACAACCCACTGAGTTTCTCGCCGGATCTTCTCAGTGGGTCGCGTTTCCGATCCGGTGGTAGATTCTGCGAAGCACTGCTCTTACTAGGGTCAGTGTTAGCAACTCTCCGGTTGAGCCCCGTGAGCTCACCTACAAACGTTAGGGTGAATCGTATAATAAGTTTTTACACTATTATGATTGTATTTTATACTTCTATAATCACAAATTTCGCCAAGACTACATCATAAAAAATATTAACAAAGACAAACAATATTGAATCTATTCTCAATTTGACAACAGACGTCAAGAACAAAAGTTTGACAATAAATAGTATGCATGCGTGTGTGCGTCAAATACATGGTATGTAGTGTGTGTAATGTTTTCTTTATTGATTTAATGTATCTTTTATTCATTATTTTAAAAAAATATTAGCATTGTGCACTTCTTCTCTATATTCTCTATAAGTGTGGAAAATTTCATACTCCTCCGTGCGCGCAATTTTCGTAAAAAGGGATACAAAGTTTTTGCTTCACGTATTAATATAGAGATAAATGAATAAGTAGGTTTCGAGTTGATCAGGCGTGCTCATTACACATTTACCAGCTTCAATTCTTTGTCTAGTATTATTACTATATCATGAAAAAAGGTGGCAGTCGTTAGGCAAGAACAGCACTCCCCCTGATTATCCCCTAAATGGTATTTTTATTTGCCTTGACAATATATTTGGATTCGATTTTTTCCTTTCATTGCTTTACTTGAATACTACGTGGATGGCAGATCGTTTTGTTGTCAAAAACAAAGGACGTTTTAACATAACTATGAATAGTCCGGTAATTAAATATTATTAAAATTTATAATATTATAAAATTATTCTGCATATTATTATAAAATTTTCGGCGAATCTGCGCTTACAATAAAAATATTTTGGTGCTTCTCTGGCTGAATGAAATTTTATGTTAAGGTAATTAAAATACAAAAAATCGTTACGCTTTTATACGTTGTTTCATTATCTATTTTGGTACAATTAAACTCAATTCGTATGAAGCTTCTGGTTCAATTAGCTCTCGAATATAATAAGCAATACCATAGAAAATGATCCTTTTCTTCTGTTGAATAAGTGTTTTAAATATTCAATGGCAAATTATTATATGCGATATTTTTAAAAAGTTATTAAAAATTCCTTGAGACATAAAACATAAGGTCAGATCTACTTTTAGCAAAAACCAAACACTCATTCTCGTCTAATATACTTACTTTTTATTGGTTTTAAATTTCCAAACTATTATTTTCCAATTTATTATTCAAAGACATGTTATCGTAAAAATGGTAGGTTGACTGACATATTCTCTCTAATAAAATAGAATCAACAAAAAATTGAATGTTTGCTTTGAAAATTTTAATAACCTATTTCCGATCCTCTAATTTAGTAAATTGTATCCTGAAAGTCATGTAATAATGAAAAAATCTTACCAAATAAGTCAACAATAGGATAAGCACAGCTTGGACAAGAAAGACATTGACCTATAAAGGATGTTATAAAAATTCTGGAATCTAAAAGAAAAATATTTGATTTGTGTATTGTACCAATTATGTCGTCCATGTGAGACATGGAGCTTAATGAAGCAGAATGTACAAAAACCAGAACCTTAGAAACAGCGTTTGGAAAAAAGTATGCTACTTTAAAAATAACAATACGACTGACATCGATTTTAAAGCAAAAAAACTTGATAACGTCACATAGACTATCAAAAAACTAAAATGAAATTTGGAAAGTTTTTTAATGTGAATTGAAAATGATAATTGTCCAAGTAATGTACGAGGTACACTAATAGAAGGAAATGTAGGCAAAGTTGGAGATGTTAAACTGAGATTGTAAAGATTGCTGGGATAATTCACCGAGGAAGACACAGAGCCAAACTACATATACGTATACGTGTGTACGTACTACGTACTGGTATCAATAACTAGATTGTTACTAATGTACATTAGATATTATCATTCTGCAAATATAATTTTAGATTAATTGATTGCTTGAATGAAATGAAAATACTGTGACAAACGTGTCGTCGCAAATTCAGAAGGGCTAACAAACAAAAAACGAAAGGGATTTTCTACTAATGGACGAGGCACGGATGCAAATTTCCAACAAAAATTTAAATAAAAAGATTTATTCCAAGCATCAGACTTAATTCTTTACTTCTTTAACCCAATGGACGACTGGTGGCAATAAGGCTAGAAAACAGCCCGCACTTTATTTTAAATGTAAAAAGCTTCCAACAGTTCTATAGCTTTCAAAGCGTATAGACACGGCTTCCAACCCCAACAACTAATTTTCCTTTGCTATGAGGAGTTTTATTTGAGTTACGAGTTTGTTTCCGCGGTTACGCTAAGTCTCTGATATTTTATTGGCCTTCTGTCGTAGTGAAAGGTTTACAAGGGGAACGTTAATAAAAACGTGTTTTGACTTTAATCCTTACATAAATAATGTTGGATGAAAGAAGCTAATTCAACTGAAAATTTAGTTTCATTTACACGGACCCTTTGGGATCCCGTTTTTGGATGAAAACTTTTAATTGGTCCTGATGATCTGCGAGGAGATTTGGAATATTGATTTTTGTGAATCGCCTCGGCCTTCAGTTCGGATTACCGGTACAGCCATGTTTGGATCCGGAACGACGTTGAATTCTAACAAGTTAACCGATAGGTTGATTTATACATTCAAATTGACTATATTTTTTTCTTTCATGGTCTTAAGTAGTCGCAGCTTGGAATTTATATAGAGATATATTATATAAGAAGGAGAAACTTGCTTCTATATTTCGCTTTGTTGGTCTGGTCTTAGCGACTTTAACATCTGTACCACAGGTTCCGTGTTCAATTTGGTATTCGGGGTCTGGATGTACTTGTTCTGTTTTTGTATTAGCATTATTTGTTGTCTTTGAACGTGGAATGTTTGTTTCGTTTAAATTTTGATTAATAACAATTCATTGAATTTATATACAAAATATAAATAGTAAAAAAGTTATAATCCCCTAAGATAATGCGTACTTTCCAAATCACACTTCGAGTGAAATACATATACATGTTTAAGGTAATTAAAAACAGCGTGTCGCTAATTTCATGTTACTAATCCTCAGTTATATTTGAATTATAGTAATGGTTTGAACTGCAAAGAGTACCTTTCACAATCTTGTTTTATAATTGAATACAGCCGTGGCTCCGCATTCAAGCGACTCAATTTTCGGTAGTGCAAAACCACAAATTTCTATAAAACCATTTGTAGAACGACATCTGGTTACGCACAAAGGTCTAAAGAATTTGGACGACCTGTTCTTTATTTGTGAGACCCGATTGATGTCCGATGTGTAGGCAGGAAAAGGTTGGATTGTCCATCACGTTGACAATAAAAAAAGTGGATTCCGTCAACCAATTTTGGTGAGACCTTTTCATCTACCTGTAGTCCGTAAATTAAATGCATTGTTGAAATTTTCTTTCACATAATCATAACAAATGTTCAACCCTCAAAGAGTCTTACGACCGCAGCTTCGAGATTATAATTCTGTATGGGTTTTGTTTAAAACATTTTTGTAACATGAACATTAAGCAAACCTTTACTTTGGAATATACCTCATTTTGTTGAAAGGATCATTTTTTATTTTATTGCTTAGTTGGATGGTTCAGCTCAAGGTACACCTGGTGTTAAGTGAATAATAAATACGCAACTCTTTGACAGGGTCTGTCATAGGGCACTTTAGTCGAAGCGGAATCCGGAAGTCGGAGGGACTCTGTAAGTGGATCGCTAACTTTTTGGATAGGCGGAGCATCACGGTCGTTCTAGACGGTTGCTGTTACCATTACCATTAACGCTGGCGTTCCATAAGGCTCGGTGCTCTACCCCACGCTTTTCATCCTGTATATCAATGATATGCTATCTATTGATGGCATGAATTGCTATGCGGATGACGGCACGAGGGATGCGCGATATATCGGCCATCAGATTCTTTCTTGGAGCGTGGTGCAAGAGAGACGATCAAAACTTGTGTCTGAAGTAGAGGATTCTCTGGGGCGAGTCTCTGAGTGTTGAAGACACAAGTTTGTGAGTTCACTGCGAAGAAGTACTCCTATGTCATGGTGCCGCAATTCCAAGGAGTATCCTTGCAACCTTCCAAGAGTATTGGGTATATACTTGGGTTCGATATTTCGATCGATGTCCAATTTCGGAGTAATTTGGAGAACAAAGTCAAGTTGGCGTCCAAAATGCTGGGAGTCCTCAACAGAGCGAAGCAGTACTTCACGCCTGGACAAAGACTTTTGTTCTATAAAGCACAAATCCGGCCTCGCGTGGAGTACTGCTCCCATCTCTGGGCCGGGGCTCCTAAATACCAGCTGCTTCCATTTGACTCCATACTCCATAGATAAGTTGAACACAATTTTTTTTGGGAGCAGTTGGCTTTGATTTTTTTTTTTTTTTTTTTTTTTTTTTTTTTNTGCCTATTTCAGTAGCGAAGCAGTCTTACGTTTTGATTTAAATGGTCCGACGGCCATTAAATATTTTCATTTAAAATTGCTCATTTTCTTTCTTGACCTACTTTGATGTCCAATAAAATTAAATAAAACCGTTTAATAAATAAATTTTAATTTTTATATTAAAAAAAAAACAATTTCTATATGATTAGGTTTGACTTATTATTTATTCGTAGATAACCTCCCAAAAATTACATAAATATTTTATATTCATATTAAATGTAAATAAAATCACATATAAAATATAATTAATTGTTGAATATGAAAGCTAATTTTTAAACTTGAGAATCTTAATTTTAACCGAACCTAAAAGTAGACTGACATTTCACAATTACATAAAACTATAATCATAGTTACTGTTTAAATCAATTAAAACGTGAATGTGGAATAATTAATATTGAATACACCAGTAACATAGCGACCGTTAAGTTTTTTTATATAGCAACAGGCAGTTCCAGAAATATATTCTTTCGTAACGAAGGTATAATAATAATCCTTTCAGTAAGCCCTTTTGCCGAGATTACAAGCAATAATCTTTTTATTAAATTAACAGTATTGTGTTTCGTAAAGTTTAACAAGCTTTTCAAGCTTCAAAGGGTTCCAATTAGATTTAAATCTCGAATATTTGGTATGCACGTCACTGTGTAGTTGGCCGTGCTAAATGTGATACTTGAATATAAATAATACCTAAATATATTTTTCTGACACGTGAAAGCTCCATTCGTTCCTGCTTTCCATTGGCACATAGCCCGTGGTTGCCGCTAAGTACGTATCTGACCCAGGCGACCGGGCAACGCAGAAGCACCGTCGCCCGAAAGATGTCTTGTCGGATCCTAGTATCCGCTCTCGATACTTTTCGACTCTTGAAGCATCGGTCACGGTCCTCGTCAAACTCGTCGACTATGACAAAGAGTTCGACGAGCGAACTAGTCACAGACACAACCCACTGATTTTAGCCGGATATTCTCAGTGGGATGAGATTCCGATCCGATGTTAAGCGAACTTTTTACAAGAGCTAATGTTAGCAAGTTTATCTAGGTTAGCCCCATGAGCTCACCTACCAAACCGTGTATGTATGTATATCTGCACGATTTTTTCGGATTCAATACAGATTATCTGTACGTGGTATAATTAAGATTGCTTTTACGGTCTGTTGCCCGTGTTTACGTAAATTGTAGAGTATTCCTAAGGTCGGAAATTATTTAATGGCATTAAGCAACCCGAGATTGAACCCTAAAAGTAGTTTTAATTATACCTACGACTTTAAAAAACTGAAGAAAACACTATACGTCCTACGATTTGAGGTAATGCTCTCATCCATTTCAACGTAGCCTTAATTAGTAGGCAAGCTCACGGGGCTCAAACCTGACGTTGTTGCTAATACTAACCCTGGCAAGAGTAGGGCTTCGCAGAATCTACCACCAGATTGGAACGCAACCCACTGAGAAGATCCGGCGAGAAACTCAGCGGGCTGTGTCTTTGGGTTAATTTACTCGCCGAGCCCTTGACGAGAATGATGACCGGGGACACACTGTAAACACGCATGGTATTTCTAAGGGAGGCATATTTATTAAAACAGAAATTGAAACTTGATTTTGTCTCCCCTGTTCATTGAAGTACAAGTAGTAAAAACTAGGGCACGACTTCTTCAAAAAAATCCACTATTCAAAGAATATAATTTTAAAACGATGCTTGAAAGGTACATATCGATTTTATAGCAAACGATAAAACAGGTGACCGTGTGAAATTCACTGTCGTCCAATTTACTCGACGACAGGCGTGATCATTACAGAAGAACAATGCGAACCTTTGGAAAACTCGCTCCTAAGAATAAACAGTTTTATTTTATTTTGCTGGACGGCAGATAGCTTAGTTTCATAGATTTTTATACGCTTCTGTTGTCTATAGTTTCATTAGTATACATACATTAGCAAATTGGCAAACGACTCGAAGGCCTATCTTAGCTTCTTTAGGATGGGTGGGTGGAAGATTGTAAAAAGAGAAGGATTTTTTTATTGCTACAATGGATAGACGAGCTCACGTCACTCTTGGTATTAAGTGGTCACCGAAACCCATAGAATAAATTATATATTTCACAGATCATACCAGGTCAGATACAGGTTAGACAGACCTGTTTTGGTTCTAAAATTTCATGGCTAATAATGCTAATATATATTAATATTGACGTGATGTTATTGCAATATTGTAGTAATGTGCTTTCGGCATTACTTTTTTATAAGAGAGTTAATAAATAGATTTTTTTTTTTTAAATATTGCATTCCCTACAATGCTTACTAAGCTTGGAATGACAGAGCATGACTTAAAAAATTGAACCCAGGTATTTCTAATATTTTCTTTGAAGATAAATTGAAACGTGTATTACTGAAAAATCGATACGATAACAATACTTTAAAAACCAATGGATAATTACAAGGCTTCTCCTTCTTTGGCTTGTTGAAAGTTGAATGAAAACTCGTTATCGAATTAAGGTCGTCTTTGTAGATGCTATTTTAAAATGTATATTTTTGTCATTACGGTTTAAAATAGAATGACAAAAAAAAAACTGGTATAGACCAAAATATAGTATTACAATCGAGTAAGATTATATTTAAGTTAGTGTAATAATTGCTTAGACTCGGAATGTGAACGTCACGGAAATTCAAACTTCACCACTATAAAGATTATTCGAAGAAGCAAATTGTTAAAGTTTCTAGTAAATCCCGGTGTTGTGGAAAAGTGTTCAACTTTTTTGTAAACTCCATAATCCTTCAAGTAGTTGATGCCAGCTGACGTTAGGTATTCATATTTTGCCATCAAATAAGAAGAAACCTCCAGCCACTATTCTAACTTCAAAAAAGAGGTATAATATTGATTCTAAATTTACTTTTAAACTGTATAATTAAATCTATTTTTTCATTTGAATGTTGGAATGGCTATGTCTTGAGACTCAACAAAATAATAATATGTCTAGAAAAGAAAAAAAGGCTGAAACCTTGTTAAAAATTCGTGTGCGTCATTATGGAGGCTTGTAACTCGCGCCTCCCTGATCCATTAGACTGATTTCGATGAAATTACAATAAAAATGACTACGCGAGGTATACATTTAATATGTATTACGAGAATTAATTTACACGAAATTCTGAATAAACGAGAGAATTGTTTGTTTTTTAATTCTTTACCAACGTTGACAAAGATATGTTTTGCATTCTGTAAAATTAATTTCATGTTTTTTTTTATTGCTTAGATGGGTGAACGAACTCACAGCCCACCTGGTGTTAAGTGGTTACTGGAGCCCATAGACATCTACAACGTAAATGCGCCACCCACCTTGAGATATAAGTTGTAAGGTCTCAGTATAGTTACAACGGCTGCCCCACCCTTCGAACCGAAACGCATTACTGCTTCACGGCAGAAATAGGCAGGGCGGTGGTACCTACCCGCGCGGACTCACAACAGGTCCTACCACCAGTAATTACGCAAATTATAATTTTTCGGGTTTCAATTTTATTACACGATATTATTCCTTCACCGTGGAAGTCAATCGTGAACATTTATTGAGTACGTATTTCATTAGAAAAATTGGTACCCGCCTGCGGGATTCGAACACCGGTGCATCGCTTCAACACGAATGCACCGGACGTCTTATCTTTTAGGCCACGACGACTTCAAATGATATGACATATACTCAAATCTAAAACTATATGTTTGTGACGTCATTTAAAGACAAACCTTCAGTGATTAAAACTATGCACTTTATTGTAGACAGTAGCTTCTATATTCCTTATATCAAGGCAAGCTAACCACTAACACCAGTTAATGCAAAACGACAAATCTATTCACATCCATTAGTGTATTATAAATAAAGAATAGTGTAAATCTATAAGCTACTAAGTTCTTTGCATTTGTATGCGAAAACGTGGAAGCTTATTAAGTATAATATCGTTTTTCTATCAATTCCAATATTCTGCAATTTCCATAGCTTCACCCGCGTGGCCTACTTTTTCTTTTGTCTGGTCGTAAAAGTCGCGACCAGCCAGATTTTATTAGGTTTCGACCAGAATATTTGAAGATCTGTCTCTTCTTTGGGTCGAATTGGTCGATGTCTTTTTATTTATATTATTTTTTCTCCTTGTGTCTTTATATGGTACTTAATCTTTTTGTTTTTATCTATGTGGGGGCGGGGCATCATATCTTAATTTTTCTATTCAGATTTATTATACGGTAGCTCTGCACTCACACCCTTCACTTTTTCCTTACCTATTTGCTAGTAGCCTAAAGGGCTATTTCAACTTTTCGTGGTCAGGTAGGTGAGCTCACGGGTTCAACCTAAGAGAAATTTCTAACACTAGCCCTAGCAATAACAGTGTTTGGCAGAATCTACCACCGGATCGGAATCGCAGCCCACTGAGAAGATCCGACGTGAAACTCAGTGGGCTGTGTCTATGGGGTAGCTCCCTCATCGGACTCTTCAAGTTTGTCGTAAACAACAAGTTTGACGAGGACGGTGGCTATCTTTTTGACACAACACATACATATATCTATATACTCTGTGTTTATTGTCAAACTTTTGTTATTGTTTAAAGTCTATGGTCAAATTGAGAATAGATTAATATTATTTGTCTATAGTGTTAGTTTTGGCGAAATCTGTCATTTTCGAAGTATAAGTCCATATATATATATGGACTTATACTTCTATATATATATATATATATTTTATGATTGAAAGATTACTGGTGGCCCGGAGGCCTTTCCAGTGTCACCAGGACACGTGGGCGAGCAAAGGCTCAGCCAGGAGAGGTGGGATTTGCTAGCAGCTACCCGAGCGCCTCCGAAGGAGACCTAACAGCTCAAGAGTAGCTGCTTCGCGAATGAATCTACTACCGGATCGGAATCGCGACCCGCTGAGAAGATCCGGCGAGAAACTCAGCGAGCTGATTCATGGGTTAGGTTGCACGGCGAACTCTTTGTCGAGTTCGACGAGTACGGTTACCGAGGTCCCTAAGCCTGCTCCTAGAGCT